>BGPR01000335.1:0-116726 GCA_013235015.1 Araneus ventricosus | reverse complement strand
CGTTTGAAATAGAAAGCTTTTTAAATTTTCTACCTAAATTTTCATGATCATAAATCAGTGAAATAGCTGATCATTAATGGAAAAGAGAGAGTAAAATTTTCTTAATATGTTACAACTAAATAAGTCTTTTTCTTAAATTTTAGAGAGTTTTATGTTTTGAAGCAGTTAAATGATTAATGAAATCTGCATTCTTTGAAATTTTACGTTTGACCTTTTAAACAATGTTTTATGAGTAACGTTGGAGTATTTTATTCTTTATGAGACCGCATGCGTCACACAGAAAAAAAATCTGCCATTTGTGTTTATCATTTTTAAATCAACGTTTGTTTAGGACAGTGAGTCATTTGGCATCAGAACAAGTTGCATGTTTTGTTGCTATGTCCTAATCCATTGCTGTTGTCATTGTTGCTACCAAATAGTAATTGGTCCAGCCTAACTAGACAAGGACTCATACTAGAGGGATGTGTCACAGATTCTACTAGTCAAAGTGAAATGTAGCATCCAGTTAGAACCTGGAGTAGAAGTTTCATTTAGGTTTTATAAATCGGGGTAAGTTGCCTTCCTGGAGAACTTTCAAGGGGAAGTGGTTCACATTTGTGCTTCGTTAGGGAAAAAAATCCCAGGAAAACTTCCGACAGCCAGACAGATCACACCGAGAAATTCGTTATTAAAGCATTTTGTGAACTTGCAGTCTCCGAACAATGCTGGTTGAGTGACTAGGATTTAATTCAATTCAGTTATATTAACTTCTAATTTTTTAAACCCTTTTAATATTTTAAATCTCAACTGTACCCTTAAATTTTTATATTGTTAAATACAAAAGTTTTGGTAATTATGCAATATTAGTCCTATTGTTGGGAAAGACACTTCTACAGGAGTATGTACAGAAATTCTGAGGGAACGAAGCCATTGATTCCTTACCTTGGCGACCATTTGGGCGACTTTGATAACAAAATGTATGATTCCAAAAATACTAGAATTTTCTCGATATGTCTATTAGGAGCCGGGATACGGATTTCACCCCATGATTCCATGTGACGTTTTGGTCTGTCAAGGAGATTATGGGGTCTATTCTGGTGTCCCCAGTTGGGATGGGAGGCGTCACTTTTCCCTTTGTTAACGTGCGGAAAAAGTGACGTCTCCCAACCCAACCGGGGGTACCAGAATAGACCCGTATATCTCGCCGTCCTCGGATAACGGGAGGTGGAGTTGATCGACTGCGATCGTCTTTGGAGTGCGAAGGCCTCTGGAATCTCTGCTTCGGAGAGATCTGCGCAGTGCGAGCAGGAAAGCTGTTAGACGCCGAGCGGTATTGAAAGTGCTGTTATTATTAGTGAACCGCTCTCTGATTGTGCTGTTAATTTAAGCAAGTTCTGTTTTTACTGTTACCTGCGCTTCGTGTGTTCCGAAATATTCGAGAATAAAGTGCAATCTCCGTTAACCTGCTTTTTCGACTCTTTTCACCGTTCACGCACCGCAGGAATTTTGTAACAGTTCTCTTCTTCTAATGAAGGGTGTTGTTTTTTGGAGGAAGAGGGGAATGTTCGTGAACGAATGCTTCGCGTCAGATCTCGAGGGATCTAGCAACCTAACCTGTAAAATTATGAACACAGATTGTAATCCAGTGTATTTCTCAATGGAAGAGATTTCAAAAATTTTAGTTTGGCTGCCAGCATTCCGATTGCTAGAATTATCTAGAAATCAATTGGCTGGGAGCTGAAAACAAAGAATTCCTCTAATGTGCGAATATTTTGATTGAAAATGCAGCACGGGGCCTTTCGTTAAATGCATCTATGATCATGACGGAATCGGCAAATCTAGTTGAATCTATTAAACAAAGTGGATCATCCAAATCAACTCATGGAAATGAACAATGCCAATTTGACTCGGTAAGTGCTTCAGAAGCAACGGATTTTTTTTTGCAGCTTTTGATTTTGCTCTCGAAGGACTAAAATGAGGTCCAGATATCAACAAAGCACAGGAATCTACAGATTAAAAAAAATGGAAAGTGCACCTACTGAAACAACTCAAGTGGATGATTATAAGAGAGAATAAATTGTCAGCAATGAAGAATCTCTCACTCCTGTAGAAAAGAAGCAACTTCTTTTGGCGGCCCTTAGGAGAGGTACTAACAGAACAGAACGCCGTCTCTTACACCCGTACCCGTGACCAGATCGGTCACTGAACGGTTTGATAGGAAATACACGGGAATTTTATTTAAAAAAACAAAATAAATGAAAAGATAGAAATATTTACACTTTATTACAGCACAGGCATTTTCACTTTTACACTATTAGTTAGCAATAATCTTCTCTTCTTTAGATGTTGTTTTACCTTTCTTTTTTGAAGGGGAGGGGGAATGTCCGGTAATTGAGCTTTTCAGTTAAGCTCGCTGGCACTAACAGAGAGAAACACTTTGAATGTGCTATTTGCGGAAAAGGCTTTACTCGAATACAACATCTGAAAGCGCACCACAGAACGCAGACAGGCGAGAAACCCTTCATATGTCATACGTGTCGCAAAGCATTTACTGAGAAAGGTAACCTTACGAAATATTTTCTGACACATAGCGACGAAAAGCCTTCTTATGTCACATATGTAGCAAGTGAATAGATCTGAAACATCATCTAGAGGGTCATATTCAAACACATAGTGGAGACAAGCCCATTTTCTGCAATTTCTGTGGCAAAAGATTCTCTCTACGTAGTAATCTTGCGTGTCATCTCCGGACACACGCCGAAGAAAAGCCCTTCGCATGTCAAATATGTAGCAAGAGGTTTGCACAGAAAAATAATCTTAAAAGGCATCTCCGGACACATATTTAGTCCACCGCAGAAACGCCCCTTTTACGTGATTTGTGTTGCAAGGGATTCACTCTGCGATGTAATCTTATGAGGCATCTCCGGACCCATGACGGAGAAAAAACCCTTCACATGCGACACATATGGCAAAACGTTTAATGTCAAATAAGATTTTAAAAGACATTTCCTGATTCATATAGGGAAGAAGAGACAACATTCCGATTTTAATATGTGATTTACTGACAAAGGTTGAACTTTCTTTTTTTTCAATTTTTTCTTTTTTGACGTGCTTTTAATCTCTGTTTTGAAGGATTTTAACTAATTTTTTGTAAAACGTGTTTTCTTTTTTCTGATAAAAAATGAGTTTTCGAAAATTAATAATTATTCTTTTTTTATTTTTAAATAATTTATAAAAGTTTTGAACAACAACGAAATCTTTATTTCCAAAAGCAATGCTATCATATTTGTGTCATTTCATATTATTTCTTTGCATTTTTTAATGAACGGAACAGTGAAATTCCTCCGGATATGACTTTTAAACGAAAAGTATTTTACTCTACGTTTTTTTGAGTGTATTTGCTCACTAAGTGGCTATAGAAGTATTTACTACATTAGATAATCTTATTTTATCGGTAATTAACTATATTAAATTAATAACAATTCTATACATGCATGGGAGAATTTTCTTCATGTTGAATACCTCCTTCATTTTTTAAGATAAATAGTTAGAAATTTGTAATTAACTGTCGTGTATCTGGTTGTATTTTTGCTGAAACCGAATCTTCAAGAAACAAGCTGATTTTTACATCCAGTGCAACAATCTACTGCATTTTAACCTTTTTACTGCTTTGTTTCCTGAACTATGTAATTAGATGACATCTTCTATTTTTGGAATGCGTTTTCATTTCGATTTAGCTTACAATCTAGATGATAGTTGAAATGTTTATGTATTCCATGTTATTTTTTAATCTAATTGTAAAGTCTAAGTTTAAAATGCACCGTTAAGTGCACCGTTTTAAGTTACAAGTTTAAAATTGCGATAATTTGATGCACGTACGGCGTATGGTAAAAGCAGTTAAGGGGTTAATAACCCATTTCGTAACTAAGAGAAATACGAAACCTGTTATTTGCCGACAGTGTGATATATATTCGAAAACTGCTTCAGAAGTGAAAACTATTACTTCAATATTTATTATGCATGGATAAAGTAATGACATTTGTTCAAGTTAAATTTAAGTAATACGGGAGTGCTGTAATATTGCCAAAATCCATATAATATTTAAGAAATATCCGTATTTATAACTTACTTAACTTTCCAGCGGGCGCACGTATGCAGGAAATGCTTATATAGTGCAACGTATTACATATTTGTATCTTTTTTTCAATAAATTATGTGCAATTTTTATTTACATGATATTTGTTTCGCACAAATCTAATAAATACAGATTATATAAATAAAACTTTCATTTATTTTTTGTCTAAGAACGAAATATAAGTAGGTAATACGATGCACGATATGTGTGTCTCCTGCATACACTCATCCGCTGGCAGGTTAAAACATGAAATTTGGCTTTAGTGAATTAAAATAACCAGTGCTTGAATGAATTTGTCTCCTAAATCCTCATGGTCTTAAAGCAATGAAATACTTATATTTTTTATTCTGTTAATAAACAGTTACTTTTTCTCATCATGTCTAAATAAGCTTCTCTAAAATTCAGATTCATGAGCTTTTATATTTTAAAGAAACTTACAATGAAGGTGATATTTAAGTTTTTCGGAATGGCTGTTGGGATGTAGGAGTGCTGAAATGAACTGAGAAATCAAATGTAAAAATTATCCAAATTCTTTTACAAAATCATATTTGTTAAAACTTCTCAGGTGCAAATTCCATATTAACATCCATTTCAGATTAAAACGATTTCTTTCACTAACAAAATTATACTTTATCGTGATTGATTCTTAAACAGAATTCCTGATGCGGAAAAAATGTTGATTAAATTATTCGTAGGTCTATTTTATGTTACAAAATTGAAGTGATACTTTTTATAAGTGTTTCTAAGTTTTAAATATTTTCTTATAGTGTGTCCTAATATTCCTTCAATTTTGTTTCTATAAAGGATCATTTACCAACCTTACTAGTCAAAACTGGAAAGAGAGTGATTCGAAATTACTCCAGATTGAAGGCTGTAAATAGTTATTACATTTTATTTGCGATGTTTATAAATAGAAGATATTTGGCTGAAAATATAAAAAGAAAAGGAAAAAAAACAGTATTTTGCGGCAACTGGGAGAAAGCAGTTAAATTCTTTCTGAGGTAATATACAGTCGTTTCTCATCATTTCCAATCTTTTTTCTTCGAATCAATTCGGTGCTGTGATCAGAAGCCGCACACACGTGCTCCCAATTCCTTTATAGTCTCTTAGCTAATTCGGAACGTGTCTGCAAGTGAGCCTGGTTAATTAAGATATATATTTTTTAAGAAATGGTATTGCTTGATGCTGCGGAACATTATTATGCCGGCACGAAAATTATAAACCTCTTCTCTATTTCTTACTATTATTTTAAATTGAAAAAATAACAACGACTGCAAAATTTGTTGACAAATAACACTAGTAAAATTTCTACAGTTGTTTCTCTGAATGTTTATTTTTATTTTTTAAAAATTGAATAAAAGAATATTTCCAAAGTGTGTAGAGTTTTATTGCATTGAATATGAAATATATTAATTTCTTAACAAATGAACAAGTACTGAATTGTCACTCTGAAATTCTGTGACAAATAATTAGGGTTTAAATTGTAAATTTAAATCGCTTGCAAGGTTTTCTTCGTTTTTTAGAAACGGGTGTATTTTGGTACGAAGGTTTTCTTCAAATGAAGTACGGAGTGCCCGAATTATGGGACACATTTGAAAAATTAGTAAAAAATAAACCCTAATAATGTTGCAATTATGTTTTTATAAAAATGAGAAGCGCATTTGAAAGGCTTTTTTTTTCTTTTTCTTTAGACAGGAAACGCGCCGTTACAGTGGTGTAGGTGGCCGTAAATCATTGAAAATCTGCCATTTTCGAGAGTCTTTATCTGAAAAATATTAAAAGTAGAAGAAAAAAAAAAGCATTTATTTGTCGGGAATTTTACGCTCTTTAATTTGTCAATTCACATGTAGTGTGGAAACTGAATATATTTTCAAATATTCAAGAAAAACAAATAGAAGGAAACCTGAAAACGCGCATCGGCTTCTGCCCATCAGATGTGATTTCTTGTCAATGCTTATTTCTTAATCCCTTGGCATGTGATTTTATTTAACCTCTTAATTAGATGCCAGCACCCACTTGGGATATTTTTTATTATTTCAATCTATTTCGGACGGTAACGGATACTTGAGACATTTAAGCGTATCGAAGCGAATTTTGAATTTAAAGTTAATTGTTACATTGACTTAAATAGGTATGTGATGTCAGTGTTTCATTAGGGGTTAATGCTTATTTCTGCCCGGAATAATGCAAAATTGTTTTCAAACATATTCTGACAAATACTGTGAACTAAAAATTAAAAGAATGGGGAAAATGTGTGTGAATTTCCCATCTGTCAGCGAGAAATGTAAAGAATAATCTAAAAAATTATAATAGCGGGAAATTAAAAGTCTGCCATTTTTTAATTATGTATTAATGTACAAAATCAATACTCGGTTATAACTGAAGCAAACAAGGCTTCGTTTATCAGGATCATAAAATATTTTGGTTTTTCTATTCGAGTGTAATCTCAGTTTTAATAATATCCCATAAATATCAATTAGGTGTTACAGAATTCTTGATGTATTTTCTTTTCGAAAATTAAGACATGCTGATAGAAAACAAATAAATTGTCTTTTCAACTTTTGAAAAAGAACTTCAATTATATTTTAGAGCCTAGTTTAGCTCAAACTAGCCGAATTCGACAACCATCTGTTCGCCCGTAACATCAACAACCTGTAGCAGTGCTCGCAACTCGTTGAATTGTCGGTTATGGAGGGACTCGAAAAGGGAGGAGGGTGGGTGGCAGGCGATTATTGATGACGTATCTAGGCGTCCTAAGCTTTCATATGAAATAAAATTGTCGAAATCGGCCCAGTGGTTTGGCTGAGGAACTGGTTCGATAGATTTCAATGGATGGAAAATAAACCGGTCTTCGTGTCATGGGTTTGACTACTCGGGAAGATCCAACTTAAAAAGCCTGGATATCCACCCCTACATTTGTACTCCGGGGACATAAATTAACACCAACGGCAGTATGTGTATGGTGGGTGGGAAATGGGAAACGCGATTCAAAGTGGAAATAGAAGAAAGTGAGGTCGGGGATCGGAGTGAGTGGTAATGGATGAATTTGTGTTGCGTGAAGTTGTCGTGAATGAAGTCTATAATTTGAGCATCTGTCAGATGATGATGTCGAAACCTATCCTGGAATTCCCAACCACCAACCAATCACAGTTGTAACAACATTATTTACCTTGATAAATAATATTGGTTATAATAACTTCCCGTTCTGAAGCAAGAAGAGGGCTATTCTGTGAAGGACGTCGAAATTTTGAGCAGCTGCCAGATGACGACGATGACACCTGAGCATGCACCCCCTTCTAATTTCTGCACCACACCAGCGCGAGGACAGTTTCACCCCTACATGAGAATGGGGTTGAGCCGGGCCCACATGCACGGCGGATGTTTAGTGAAATCGGTTTCGAACCCGGAATCTTCCATCCTCAAAGCCGAAACATTGCCACTAAACCACCGTGGTCCTTAGTATAGTTATACGGAGAGCCAGATCAACTTACCCAGATTTTACTTAGTAGGACCAGGTCTCGATCCCTCTAATCGCCGGCCCCGAAGTCGAGACTCCACCACCCGGACATGCCATTGTTTGATAGAGATTAACAGTTTGCGACTATTACAACGATATGTTGGATTTCCATTCAAACTTGCTAAGAATATTCCTTGAAGTCTTTGGGAAGGACGTATGTAAAAGAAATTTTATTTTCTTGTTCCGTTTCAAGGTGATGACCGTTGTAAAGGTCTCGGTGTTAGACGAGTTAATGGAAAGTTTGAACCCATTAAAACATTTGAGCCATTTTGCTTTTAGTGAATAATAATAACGAGGGTAATTTTGTTAATATTAATAAAAGCAGGCATTCAATTGTAATTTTGTGAATACTGATAAAAGCAGAGACTTGTCGGGATAATTCTTGTTCGAAAAATTGCCCAAATCAATAACGAATGCTATGACGATCAGATCTTAGATTTTTTTAACTAAAAAGTTACGAAATTATTTACATTCCCAAATACGAAGTTTTTTAAAAATCTATTCTCAACATTAGGGTTTCGGAAAATCCAAAAATCATTTGGAATAATGTTTCAATGCCATTGGAAATGATTAGTGTTTTATTAAATATTGCATGATGCGGAATAATTCTACAGTAGAATATCTTTTGAAAAGTTTTCATGAAGTGAATTTATGTACATGAGAGTTTTAAAAAAAGTTTCAGATATTTTGGTCCATTTCTGTATATTTTATTCTTTTTTCGAATCCCTCCGAGGATTTGTCTTCAATGAAGGATCACGGATGGTCTAATTCAAGACCGATGCCGCAGAGGAAACGCAAAAATAAGAGTTTCGGAACCAATACGAATACCTGTAAAATGAAAGAAAAATCATCGGCATTTATTAGTCGAAGGAAGGAAAGCTATTTAGATTCAATATCAGCTTCACCAACGTGCACAGAACGGGACAGAAATAACGCATAACAGTTTCATTAATGGAATGGGGAGTAAAATTTCCAGTTATAATATGCAAATAAAATATTTTTTTCTAAAATTTGAACAATTTAGTTTTATGTTTTGAAACAATTCTCTCGATTAATGAAAAAGAAATCGGATTTTTTGTAATTGTAACTTTGCCCTTTGTAAAAATGTAAGAAGAGTAACGTTGGAATATTTGATTCTTCATGAGACCGCATTTGTTAAATAGAAAATATTGCCAATTGTGTTTTGTTTCCTTGTAAATCAACCTTTGCCTAGGGAGAGTGAGTCCTTTTCGCCTCAGCGCCAATGCATGTTTTGTTGCTATTGCCTAATCCATTTGCCGGTAGCCATGGTTGCTGTATAATCCTACATGGTTTAGCTTAACTAGAGAAGGACTCATAATAGAGGGGATGTGTCATAGATTCTGTTAGTCAAAACGACAGGTAGTACTCAATTAGAACCTGAGGAAGAAGTTTCATTTAGGTCCTATAAAAGAGGATAAGTTGCCTTTCTGGAGAACTTTTAAAGGTAACTGGTTCACATTTGTGTTTCGCTTGGGAAAAGAAGGAAAACTTCCATCTGCCAGCCCGACCCCACCGAGAAATTTGTTACTAAAGCGCCTTGTGGTCTTGCAGTTTCCGCACAATGCTGGTTGAGTGCCCTGGATTTAATTTATTTTAATTATATTAGCGTCCAGTTTTTTAAACCCTTTTAATTTTTTTACTCTTAATTTTACTTTTACCTTTTTTAATTGTCAAATACTAAAGTATTGGTAATAACAAACTTGTCATTCAAGCTCGTATATTTTATATTCATTCCAGAACAGCATGATGAAATTCATTCAACATACTTGAGTTTCAAATGAAATGGGAGTGTGGTCACGCGATTTCATTTCGAGAGCTTCGATATTATTCTTTTATTATCCCATTGTGCAGATATAGGTTGGAAGCAAACTCTTATATCCACAAATCCAGAGATAAACCAGGAAAAGGGCAAAAACTTAAAACGCTTTCTGTCAATTTTATTCCTCGGCACAGCAGGTAATAGGTGTGAAATATTGGCAATGTTATACAGTATGTAATAAAATATAAAGTAACACGAAACCCAATAATCAGACAATTATTTTATTTGAGAAATTATTATATGTTTAAAAGTGGCAAATTAGCGCTTAAGTCTCACATACTCGAAGCTTCTTCAGAATGGAGTATGATGCAACAATGCAATGTTGTGGGATTGTATCGATTACGTAGTCAGTGGCGTTGACAGCAAGCGAGAGCTGCACTTAGTGCAGCCTTCTTGCAGATTTTCTCAAACTGTGGACAGGGTCTGTGGTGGAGAATTGAGTGTACCTGCAATTATCCCTAGAGCGCCCCAAACATGCTCAATAGCATTTATGTCTGTAGATTGATCTTGCCATTCCAAGAACTATATTCTCTATTGCTGAGGATGGAAGATACGAGCTCTACATATTCTAGCATTGTCGTATGACAGGATGAAGTTATCTATAAAAATTTATGCATCGAGCATCTTTTTCTTGATTTATGGAAGGCATCCAGATAGCGAATTTTAGCATCAGGTAACTTTTTAATAAATTAAGTAGCAAGAACTACGCTTCCAGCAGTAATGCCTTAGAATAGAGCTCGTACATGCGCAGAAATGCGGTAGGAACGGTTCGATATTTGCAAAATGCTGCCCATTCTTGATTCATTCCTGATTCATAATAAACATTTCGTAGCATGCGATATAGCTGCTAAACCAGTAAAAGTATAGATATTAACTACTCCAGTTGAAATAATCTGTCTCTTTTGAAATCATAGGGTGGACAATTCTATTCAGTCCGTAGAAGTGTGATGGTCAGATTGATTGCTAGTTTCGGAAAACAACTCCAGTTTCGATCGAGGAAAGAAACCAGACCGTATCTTCATCCACCTTAGAATTCATTTGCCACGCTCGTTAAATAATTTTTCACGCTCCTTGGTACTATGTTTCTCACAGCCCTATTTCCCTCAAGTGGCTTTATTCTGTCCCTTTTTTTCACTTTTCCATCTATTTTCCAATGTGGGAAAGTGGGCAAATATTTTACAGAAGGAAAGACACAATTTTATTTGAATGCAGGGAGTGCAGCTGTTCTTCAAATCCAGTAGATTTGAATAGAAGTATTTATTCTGTCCCTTTTTTTCAGTTTTCCATCTATTTTCCATTGTGGGAAAGTGGGCAAATATTTTAAAAAGGAAAGACAATTTTATTTGAATGCAGAGAGTGCAGCTGTTCTTCAAATCCAGTAGACATCCTATTAACAATTATAGATAATACTCCATTAAGAGCAAAGTTAAAGGAAAGCAAATAAAAGATGTTTTTTGACAAGAAAATGTCTTTCCTCTCGTTGCACTGATAGTGTGTCGAACTTTCTTGTGTAACAAAATATTGTCAGATTTGAATAAATAAGAACTGCGAGACTAATAATGCGAAAAGAATGATTGACCCCACAACCAAGCTACCACAAACCCTTGCAACATGCTAAAAACATGTGATTTATCTACTCTGTAACCATTATACTACTCTGTGTAAATATTGTGTTAAAGATATTGATAATTAAATTACATTATTAATACGAAAAACTTGTTTTCTGATTTTATCCCGATGATTCCACGAAAGATCTAGGACGAAAACCTGTACTGCGCATTTTTTTATGTTTTTTTATTTTGTTAAGAGCAAAGCTTCTGTATTCTAATAATGTTATATTAAAAAAATTCGGAAAATATATCTTATTGAGATGGGGGACCAAAATGCACTCAGAGAAGAATAATTCGGACCTACGGCGAAAAGAAGATGAAAAAATAATTGGTCACGAACGCTTCTGTACGCCAAATCTATTCTAAAATGATCACGTACTATTTATTTTTTAACTAAATCAATTGATTTGCAAATGAAGGCAAATTCAAAAGATTTCACAGGAAGTTACATAAAACAAATGTTTATGTTGATTGTTAGATAAAGGATATAGTAGAAAGAGCCGATCACAGGAGAGAAGGCTCTAGCACGTTATTTATGAAAACGAATTATTCAAACTGTAATCATCGATTTAATCGCTTTTAAATCATAGTTGGCTCTGCGTATTTCATACTTGATCAGCAACAACGCCTCCAGCAAAACACTGAAGCAGGAGACTGAAATCATAAATGTATTCTTATCGCTGTTTTTTTTTATTTTTAACATTTGACGATTCTTAAATTTTTATCCCAATGCGTGCCAGCTTCCTGTGCCAGCGGTGCAACAGTATATTGCATTACGGTGAGAAGCATCCATGTTTCTTTTATAAGAACCATGAGACCGTTTATACAATACCACAGCTAGATGAATCGGAAGAAATGGAAGCGAAGCATGATGAGACAGAGCAAAAACATACTGGAAATCCGAATGAAAATTACGGGAATATATGTCCAGCAGCTGAACAAAACTACAATGAAGAATCTAAAGAAACGAATTCGATGCCTACTGAAAATGGTAAACAAATCCCATCTACGCCTGCTTCTAAAAGAAAAAGAAAATATAGCTTCATGTTTTCTGGCAACTCCACCAACGCACAGCATGAGCATTCTCTTGATACTTCGTTTTCTGTTTCGAATCTCAGAGTTCGGGCGCGTGAAGTCAAGTTGAACGAAAGTGCCTCTTTTGATTCATTGTCAGAAACTTTTGAACCCTTCACCAATTCTGAAAGTGAAGTTCGCGGAGTTAATAAAAGAAAACCAAGTCCCAACAGAGATGATCATCAGCAAAATAAATATCGATCAAATGTTTCTACTTTGAGCTTGGCAGCATCTAGTGAAAAATGGGAAAGTTTACCAGATGAGAGGAATTGGTGTTCTTTAAATAATGGAAAACAGTTCTTTTCTGATTCCATAGAAGGCACTTCCCAGAAAACCTTTTCGAATTCCAATAATACTTCTGACGCTTCGATCTCCTTTATAAATAATACCTTTTCCCTAGGGAATAAGGAACTAGATGAAAATTTGTTTGATGTGTCAATAGATCTGACGGATCGCCCAATTTCGCCTGAAGTAGCCTTGAATGTTCCAAGTACAAATGGGGAGGAGGATGCCACCGTCAAGCAGCATCTCGAGTTCATGAAAGATGCAGATGCTGTGGAGGGACCTTCCACATTCTGCCCCGACCCAATCAGACCTTTCGAAAAAAGGCCACATGCTTGCTATTTGTGTCCTAAAAAGTTTAAACAGAAATATCAGCTTGTCCGTCGCCATCGAACACACACGGGAGAAAAGCCCTTTGTTTGTGATATTTGCGGAAAAGAGTTTACTACAAAAGGAAATTTTAGCACACATTATAGATTACACACAGATGAAAAACCCTTTGTGTGCGATATTTGTGGAAAAGGATTTGCTCAAAAAATAACTCTCCAGAGCCACTATCGGACACACACGGGCGAAAAGCCTTTTGTGTGTGATATCTGTAGAGAAGGATTTACTCTAAAAGGAAACTTAGACAGACATTATAGAACACACACGGGAGAGAAGCCCTATGTGTGTGATATCTGTGGTAAAAGATTTGCTCAGAAAGATGATCTCAACATTCACTACCGGACACACACGGGCGAGAAGCCCTTTGCGTGTAACATTTGTTCAAAAGAATTTTCTGACCGAAGTAATCTTAACAAACATGTCCCGACTCATGAAGGAGGAAAGCGCTTTAAATGCGGAGTTTGTGGCAAGACTTTCAGTAGCAACGGTAATCGCAGTAGGCACCATAAAGAGAAGCATCAGTAAAGTCGATCAGTACATTTCATAAATTTCGCAGAACCATTACCCTAGATCAAAGTAATTGTCATAAACATTTTCCTATTTCAATCAATTTTAATAATTTTAAGTAAAAGTTGACTTTTCATAAACTTTGTTTGAATTTTTAGTGCTTGGACGAAGAATATTTTCTGACATCCGATCGAAGTATAACTTTTTATGTGATGAATCAAACTGAACAAAAATTGCATGTTTTCATTTTAAGTGTTTTTGTATACATGCTTCTGTGTTTTACTATAATTCTGTATTTTATACAAAACTTTTCAAATGCTTTAAAACCCTCTGCATACTCTTAACTGTTTAATGCAGATGTCCGTTAACTGAAAGGATTCGAAGAGAAATACTATCTTGAGGTTCATCTCCGGACTCTCAGTGGAGAGAAGCCTCGCAAGTGAAAATTGTGTTGTATGACTTTCACGAATGAAAGTAATTTCGATGAGCACTGCAAGAGAGAGCATGGCAGAAAGTAATATTTCCTATACGCTAAACAAACGAAAAGTGTTTAAATTCTGTTCATTTTTATAATGCAATTTTATTATCTGACGAAAATTAACTTATTTCGAGCGTAGTTTTATACAAGTATTTAATTTTAATTTTTTGACGAATTGTCGCGTTTTTGTTACTGGAAACTACAATGTTCTTAAAAATTTAAATTAGTTTTTACGAGGTCAGAGAAATAAAGATCTTCCTTTCTAATAAAATATTTCTAAAATTTTTAATTATTTTTTTGTATGATAAATGTTTTTACTTTCCTAGATATATTTTGATTACATAAGAAATGTCATTTCCCAAAATGTGTTAAAAATCTCAATTGTGTTATTTTATTTCATTTAACTGATAGACGAAGAGCAGTAGAAGGTCTCTGAATACGATTTTTAAAAAGGGGAAATATTTTCTTTCACACTCTATTGAATGCATGATGTATCAGATAGCTAAACTGCTAATTACGTAAGAAAAATATGATTTTATCTGTTATACCGTATATGCCATAAACAACACTTTTATTCACAAAAATGGACTCATATTGAATATTTTTGTAAGATTTATGTAACAATAAACACTTTCGATATTTTTATTTACAGTTCTGGTGTGTCCATATAGTTTTTTAATTCGAATCTTCAAGAAAATGGATAATTAGTTCAACTTTTCCAAACTTTGCTGCATATAATAATGAAATCCCAAACAGCAGAAATATTAATGTTTTCACGTTTAATATTTTTATTTTTTTATATTTTATATATTGTATTTTTAAATGTTTTAAAAAAGTTTTGAACACATGCAAAATGTCATTTCCATAAGCAATGCTATCCTATTCGTATCATTTCGATGTATTTCTTTCAATTTTTTAAGGAACGGAACAGTGAAATTCCACCGAATATGACTTTTAAAGGAAAAGTATTTTACTCTACGTTTTTTTGTGTTATTGCTCACTAAGTGACTATAGAAGTATTTACTACATTAGATAATCTTATATTATCAATAATGCCCAATATTAGATTAATAATAATTCTAAACATGCATGGGAGAGTTCTTTTACATGCTGAATATTTCTTATATTTGTTAGAATAAAGAGTTTTAAATTTATATTTAACTGTTGTGTATCTGGATATCTTTTTGCTGATGCCTAATCTTCAAGAAATTAGCTGATTTTTTCCTCCACTGCAACAATTTACTGCATTTAAACCCCCTCAGCTGATTTGTTTTTTCAACGGTTTAATTAGATGACACCTTCTATTTTTGGAATGCGTTTTCATTTCAATTCAGCTGACAATCTGAAGGAAAAGTTGAAATGTTTATGCATTCCATGTAATTTTTGTATCTAAATGTAACGTCTGTGAATGACCGTTTTCGTTTAAGTTTAAAATTGCGATTATTCGATGCACGTAGGGCGTATGGAAAAACCAGTTAATGGGTTAATAACCGACTTCGTAACTAAGAGAAATACGAAACCTGCTATTTGTCTACAGTGTTTTTGTTAATATTCGAAAACTGCTTTAGAAGTTGAAACTATTACTTCAATATTTATTATACATGGGTAAAGTAATGACATATGTTCAAGTTATATTTGATTAATAACAATATGCCATAATATTGTCAAAATCCGTACAATATTTAAGAAATATCTGTATATATAACTTATTTAACCTCCGCCTGGCGCACTTTTGAAGGAGAAACTTATATTGTGCATCGTGTTTCATACTTATAATCGTGGTTTTCTATATTAAGTGCAATTTTTATTTATATGATCTTTGATTCGTAAACAGCTAATAAATACAAATTACATAAATAAAATTTTCAGCATACAACACATTATAAGTACGTAATACGATGCGCGATATAAGTATCTCCTGCTTACTCTCACCTAGGGATTGCAATCCGGAAAACCGGATCCGGTAATCCGGCGGATCCGGTAAATTAAAAAAAATACATGAAGCCGATTTCTTGAAAAAATATTCGCTTTGTTGCAAGAGTAGGTACTTAAATGCGTAGTGTGTACGAGTCGTTCGACGCTGACTCACCCGCTTCACATATAGGCATTCTTATTGTTCAATTGATAGATGAATTATGTTTATGTTGCATTTACGAGTTTGAGAATGATTTAAGTACATAATTAGACTTAGAAATGAATTGAGTAACGATCCATATTTCTGATTTTTCTTTATAATACGACTTTCTTCTTACATAGTGACCGAAATAACGATTTAAATTGTAAGTATGTACCTATTTGTGTTGCATTGCAGGTACTAGTCTAAAAGTTCTAAAACAAACGTGTAACTTTTGAAACCAATTCAAAATGAAAACAGGAATATTAATATACTTACAGAATAAAAAAAATATGATGATGATACAAGACGAACTGATGATACATTTACTATGCCGAAAAAAAAGTTGTAAGACTAGAAATGAAAAATATCTTAGAAAGAGTTGTTCAAAATGATAGCTTTAAAGAAAACGTAGATAATATAGTAGAAAATAACTCAGATTCATCGTCATTGAAAAGTGATTCGACATTACAGAAAGAATTACAGATGCAAATCCAGCAAGATATGAAAACCTAGAGCATAAATACCAAAAAAAGAGAAAGATTATGAGAAAACATTAAGAAAGTAAATGACTGCATGTGAAAGTGAAGGAGTTTGAGGGAAATACTTGTCTTCTATTCATGAGTATTTGTTGACAATAAAACCAACAAGTGTAGAAGCAGAAAGGGCTTTCTAGGCCGCTGGTTATATTTGAAGCTCTGTAAGAAGTCGTTTGACAGATGACACAATTAACACTTTTTGTTTCCTACGATACTTTTTTCAGGACCAAAGTGAGGTTTTTTAATTGTTTTACTTAAAATAATAATTTAAGTAAGTATATTAAAAAATACGAAGAAGTTTTTAACTCGTTGTATAATTGTGCCATTGATTAAACAGATTCATGATGACTGTCATAATTATAAGAATGAGACTGTTTGCCGTGTCTAAAATACATAATTATTGTGATCTCGGTTGATAAGCTTGATTTATTTAGATTTAATATTAGTTACATAATATGTTACATTACAAGTTATCATTGATGTCATTTGTGAAATCTAGTAAGTGAGACTGAACTTAGCCGCCCGTCATTATCTAATTATTACTAAACTAATATAACAATTACAATTTAACTAGTTACACTGTACTAAATTTTTATTGTTGATTCATACGTAAATATTGATTAATTATAACAGTGTAAAAAAAGTTGATTTCATAAGAAATTAACACTTTTTTTATAAACTTTGTAATACACTCACTTTATCATCTTTTATACAGTTGATTTCGGAATGAAAAGGCAAAGTAGTTTTGATGTGTCCAATCCGGCCATAATCCAGTCGGATCCGGTCGTATCGATGGGAATCCGGTCGGATCCGACCGGATTGAAATTGGTGCCGGATTGCAATCCCTACCCCAAACGTATTCAATGGCAATCCAGTCTAGTGATTCATATGGTCATCCATGAACTAAATTCTCTATTGCTGAGGAAGGAAGATACGAATTCTACATATCCTAGCTTTGTCGCTTGCTAGGATGAAGCTATATATAAAAATTAATGCATAGAGCATCTTTTTCTTGATTTATCGAAGGCGAATTTTACCATCAGGTAACTTTTAATAAATTAAGTAGGAATAACTACACTTCCAGCAGTAATGTCTTAGAATAGAGCTCGCACATCCGCGGAAATGCGTTAGGAATGGTACGATATTTGCAAAATGCTGCCCATTCTTGATTCATTCCTAATTCATAATAAACATTTCGTGGCATGCGGTAAAGCTGCCTTAACCAGTAAAAGTTTAGGTTTTCCCTTCCCCAGTTGAACTAATCTGTCTCTTTTGAAATCATAGGGTGGAAAATGTTTTTCTTTATTCTAGTTTGTCCGTACAAGTGTGATGGTGTGATTGCTAGTGACGGAAAACAACTCCAGTTTCGATCGAGGAACGAACCCAGACCGTATCTTCATCCACCTTAGAATTCATTTGCCACGCTCGTTAAATAATTTTTCACGCTCCTTGGTACTATGTTTTTCACAGTCCTATTTCACTCAAGTGGCTTTATTCTCTCCCTTTTTTACAGTTTTCCATCTATTTACCAATGTGGGAGAGTGGGCAAATATTTTAAAGAAGGAAACACACAATTTTATTTGATTGCAGAGATTGTAGCGGTTCTTAAAATCCAGTAGACATCTTATTAACAATGATAGATAATACTCCACTAAAAGCATAGTTAAAAGAAAGCAAAAAAAAGATGTTTTCTGACAAGAAAATGTCTTTCCTCTCGTTGCAGTGATTGTCTGTCGAAAGTTCTTGTGTAACAAAATATTGTCAGATTTGAATCAATAAGAACTGGGAGACTAATAATGCGAAAAGAATGGTTGACCCCACAACCAAGCTACCACAAACCCTTGCAACATGCGAAATTGTGATTTATCTACTCTGTAACCATTATACTACTCAGTGTAAATATTCTATTATAGATATTGATAATTAAATTACATTATTAATACGAAACACTTGTTTTATGATTTTATTTCAAGGTTTTTACGAAAAATGTACGGCACGGACCCGAACTGGGCCTTTTTTTTATCATTAAATCCCACGCAAATTCACTTGATGTTTTACTGTATGATCTTCAGCAAATCGTTTTTCGTCCCACTCGAGAGAATGCAGTAAATTTTTTAGTTCAGCCAGTTCATCTCGATCCTGAATATATATCAAAAGGCCTTCACACATATCTCATAGAAATTCAGTCTGACTATGGAAAAAAATTCGCATTCTTCCATAAGCAATAATGAAGGAGGATCCCAGGATAGCAGGCTCTAGCACATTATCTATGAAACGATTTATTCGAAATGTAATAATCGATTTGATTTCTTTTAATTCATTGTAGGATCTGCGTATTTCATACTTGATCAGCAGCAACGCCTCAAGAAATACACTGAAGCAGGAGAATGAAATCTTAAATGTATTCTTATAGCTGTTTTTTTTTCTTTTTAACCTTTGACGACTCTTTAAATTTTTATGCCAAAGTATCGATTCCTGTGCCAGCGGTGCAACAGTATAGTGCATTACGTTTAAGCATCCATGTTTCTTTTATAAGAACCATGACACAGTATATACATTACCACAGCTAGAAGAACCAGAAGAAATGGAAACGAAGGATGATGAGACAGAGCAAACACTTACTGGAAATACGAATGTAAGTTCTGGGAATATATTTCCAGCAGCTCAACAAAACAGCAATGACGAATCTAAAGAAACGAATTCGCTGACTACTGAAAATGATGAACGAACCCCATTTATGCCTGCTGCTAAGAGAAGAAGAAAACATAGTTTGTTTGCCGGCATCCCCACCAACGCACAGCATGAGCATTCTCTTGATACTTCGTTTTCTGTTTCGACTTTCCAAGTTCGGGCGCGTGAAGTCAAGATGAAAGAAAATGCCTCTTTTAAGGCATCGTCAGAGACTTTTGAACCCGCCACCAATTCGGAAAGTGAAGTTCGCGGAGTTTATAAAAGAAAATCTAGTCCCACCAGACATGATCATCAGCAAAATAATTGTCGATCAAATGTTTCCACTTTGTGCTTTGCAGCATCTAGTGAAAAATGGGAAAGTTTACCAGATGAGAGGAATTGGTGTTCTCTAAATAATGGAGAACAGTTTTATTCTGATTCCATAGAAGGCACTTCCCAGAAAACCTTATCGAATTCCAAAAAAACTTCTGAAGCTTCGACTTCCCTCGCAAATTCTGCCTTCTCCATAGAGAATAGGGAACTAGATAAAAAAATGTTTGAAAAGTCAGAATATCTCACAGATCGCCCTATTTCACCTGAAACTGCCTTAATTGTTCCCAGAAGAAATGGGGACTTGGATGCCACCATCAAGCAGCGTCTCGTGTTCATGAAAGATGCAGATGCTGTGGAGGGATCTTCTACGATCCGCCCCGACTCAATCAGACCTGGCGGAAAAAAGCCACATGTTAGCTATTTGTGTCCTAAAACGTTTAAAGAGAAAAGTCATCTTGTTAGTCATCTTCAAACACACACGGGTGAGAAGCCCTTTGTGTGTGATATCTGTGGAAAAGAGTTTACAATTAAAAGAAATCTCGGCACACATTATAGAACACACACGGGTGAGAAGCCCTTTGTGTGTGATAACTGTGGAAAAGAGTTTACAATTAAAAGAAATCTCGGCACACATTATAGAACACACACGGGTGAGAAGCCCTTTGTGTGTGATATCTGTAGAAAAGGATTTACTCAAAAAGAACACTTCGACAGACATTATAGAACACATACGGGTGAGAAGCCCTTTGTGTGTAACATTTGTGGAAAAGGCTTTTCTGACCGAAGAAGTCTTACAAGACATGTCCCGACTCATGAAGGAGGAAAGCGTTTTAAATGCGGAGTTTGTGGCAAGACTTTCAGCCGCAACGATAATCGCAATAGGCACTACAAAGAGAAGCACCAGTGAAGTTAACAATACATTTCATGAGTTCGCTGAACCATTACATTAGATCAAAATAACTGTCATAAACATTTTCCAATTTTAATCAATTTTAATAATTTTAAGTAAAAGTTGACAATTCATAAATTTTGTGTGAATTTTTACTGCTTTGACGAAGAATATGTTCTGACATCCGATCGAAGTAAGACTTTTTATCTGATGAATCAAACTGAGAATGAAAATTGCATGCTTTGATTTTATGTGTTTCTGTATATATGCTTCTGTGTTTTACTATAATTCTGTATTTTAATCAAAACTTTTCAAATGCTTTAAAACCCTCTGCCAACTCTTAACTTTTTAATGCAGATGTCCGTTAACTGAAATGATTCGAAGAGAAATACTACCTTGAGGTTCATCTCCGGACCCACACAGGAGAGAAGCCTCGCAAGTGAAAATTGTGTTGTATGACTTTCACGAATCAAAGTAATTTCGATGAACACTGAAAGACAGAGCATGGCAGAAAGTAATATTTCCTATACCTTAAACAAACAAAAAATGTTTCAATTGTTTTTGTTTTTATAATGCAATTTTATTATCTGACGAAAACTGAGCTTCTTATTTCGATCGTAGTTTTATAGAAGTATTTAATTTTAATTTTTTGACGAATTGTTGCGTTTTTATTACTGGAAACTACAATGTTCTTAAAAATTTAAATTAATTTTTACGAGGTCAGAGAAATAAAGAGCTTCCTTTCTAATAAAATATTCCTAAAATTTTTAATTATTTTTTGTATTCTTGATAAATGTTTTTACTTTCCTAGATATATTTTGAATACATAAGAAATGTCCTTTCCCAAAATGCATTCAAAATCTCTATTGTGTTATTTTACTTCAATTAAATGATAGACGAAAGACGGTAATAGTTCTCTGAATACAATTTTTTAAAAGGGGAAATATTTTCCTTCATACTCTATTGAATGAATGATGTGTCGGATAGCTAAACTATTTATTACGTAAGAAAAATATGATTTTATCTGTCATACCGTATATGCCATAAACAACACTTTTATTCACAAAAATTGACTCATATTGAATATTTTTTTAAAATTTATGTAACAATAAACACTTTTGATATTTTTATTTACAGTTCTGGTGTGTCCATATAGTTCTGTAATTCGAATTTTCAAGAAAATGGATAATTAGTTCAACTTTTCCAAACTTCTGCTGCATCTAATAATGGAACCCCAAACAGCAGAAATATTAATGTTATTTTCACGTTTAATATTTTTATTTTTTTTATATTTTATATATCGTATTTTGAAATGTTTTAAAAAAGTTTTGAACACATGCGAAATGTCATTTCCAAAAGCAATGCTATCCTATTCGTAACATTTCAACGTATTTCTTTGCATTTTTTAAGGAACGGAACAGTGAAATTCCACCGGATATGACTTTTAAAGGAAAAGTATTTTACTCTACGTTTTTCTTGTGTTATTGCTCACTAAGTGACTATAGAAGTTTTTACCACATTAGATAATCTTATTTTATCGGTAATTTACTACATTAAATTAATAAAAATTCTATACATGCATGGGAGAGCTCTATTTCATGATGAATATTTCTTATATTTGTTATAATAAAGAGTTTTAAATTTATATTTAACTGTTGTGTATCTGGATATCTTTTTGCTGATGCCTAATCTTCAAGAAATTAGTTGATTTTTTCCTCCACTGCAACAATCTTCTGCATTTAAACACTCTCAGCTGATTTGTTTTTTCAACTGTTTAATTAGATGACACCTATTTTTGGAATGCGTTTTCATTTCAATTCAGCTGACGTTCTGAAGGGAAAGTTGAAATGTTTATATATTCCAAGTAATTTTTGTATCTAATTATAACATGTGTGAATGACCGTTTAAGTTTAAGATTAAAATTGCCATAACTCGATGCACGTATGGACAAACCAGTTAATGGGTTAATAACCGACTTCGTAACTAAGAGAAATACGAAGCTTATTTGTCTACAGTGTGTTATAAATTCAAAAACTGCTTCAGAAGTTGAAACTATTACTTCAATATTTATTATACATGGGTAAAGTAATAATATATGTTCAAGTTATATTTAATTAAGAACAATATGCCATAATATTGTCAAAATCCGTACAGTATTTAAGAAATATCTGTATATATTACTTATTTAACCTCCGCCTGCCGCACTTTTGCAGGAGATACTTATATTGTGCAACGTATTTCATACTTATAATCGTTTTTTTATATATTAAATGCAATTTTTATTTATATGATCTTTGAGTCGTAAACAGCTAATAAAAAAAATTTCATAAATAAAAGTTTCAGCATATATTTTTGTGAAACAACACATTATAATTATGCCATACGATGCGCGATATAAGTATCTAATTCTTACTCTCACCCGCTGGGAGGTTAAAACACATTATGAAATTCATCTTTGTTGTGTTAAAATAACCAGTTCCTGAATTTTATCCTAAATCATCATGTTCTTAAGCAATGAAATAACTGTTTAGTAACAGAAAAAAAAATTGAAATTAACTTTTCTCATTAAATCTAAATAAGTTTTTCTAAATTCAGATTCATGAGTTTGTAAATTCTAAACTCATGATTTAAAATTATATTTTCGGAATCGTAAATTGATTCTTAATCCTGCAATTGGAATGTTAAGGAGCCGAACTGAACTGAGAAATCGCCTGAAATAAATTATCAAAATTCTTTTATGAAATGATGACAGTTATTAAATTTTCTCATGTTGCAAATTTTAGATTCACATCCATTTCAGATTAGAACGATGTGTTTTACTAACAAAATTTGATTTTATCTTGACTGATTCTTAAATAGAATCCCAGATACGGAAAAAAAAGCTGATTAAATTCTTCGTTGTTCACTATACATTACGTATGATCTTCTTGAATGTTTAAAACAACTTTTCTATAGATTATAATTTTTACAAACTAAAGACTTCATTTGCACATTATGAAATTCGAAAAATGATATAATTATGTAGATTATAGGGTGGAGACGTCAAATTTCAACAGGTATCGTAACTTTAATTCTATTAATTATTTGGGCCGTAAAATAGGTTAATTGCGTTTTAATGATGTATAATGATTTATATATGAATTTTTTTTAATGATAAAACACTGCGTAGCTATTGTTACAGAAAAAGTGTTTAGATTTAGATATCATCATTCAATTAATGTAACAAAAGACAAAAATCCCTTACGCTGGTTTAACCTTCCAGCTGGCGCGTCTACGCAAATTTTACGACTTATCGTGCATCGTATTACGTATATGTATCGTATTATTTTACAAAAATAAATGCAACTTGTATTTATGTTAACTGTATTTATTATCTTAATAGTAAACAAAGATTTTGTAAATAAAAATTGTATTTGAATTTATGAAGAAAACGATATAAATATGTAATACGATGCACAATGCAAGTATCTCTTGTATACGCGCGCCCGCTGGAAGGTTAAAGTAAGTAGGAAAATATGTTATTCTATCTCCAGATGAGAAACTTGTTTGGATACAATTTTCTAAATTATTTGCGAGATATAAATTTCATTCGACACCACAAGACGGAATTTCCAGAGCTACGAATTTATCTATAGATTATCTAGATTTTAGTCTTTCATTTGGATGCATTCCTTGCTTTCTATTCATTTGTTGAGTGTACAACGTCATCAAGTTAATTATTATTTTATGACCCTATGTTGAAGAATTCGGAAACTAATAGATGAAATCATCATTGAATTATAAATTGTACGATCATCATAATTGAAAAGTGTTGAGTTCGTTTTCTGAAGGAAAAGTTGCAAGAGAATAAGTTGAAAATTTCACTCAATTTTAAGAGCAGTAAACAATAGGCATACTTTTCAGAAAGAAAAAATAGAATATTGATACATTCATTAAAAAAATTCTTCGTTGAAAGCAGTTTCGAAAAAAAAACTGCTGAAGATTTTTTTTATATAAATACCGAAAGCAAAACTATAGAAAAAACAATATCCTTAGATAGTCGAAAGGACATATTGCTTTCCTGAAAAACTCCAACAGTTTAAATTGATTCAGGGTGTAGAGGAAAATTTCATCGATTGTTTTGTAACCTTTTATAAAACTAAAGGAATTGTGAAAGTTATTTAGCGATTAGAATTCGAAGAATAAAATATGTGAATGAATCTAAAAAGGTGATTTGGGGTTTGTCACTCCATCACTGTTGAAATTAGGAATAAATAGACAGGTTTGTGAGATAATAGAAAACCCATACTATCAATGATGTGGTCGCAAAATAAGCAGTACCCGGACGCTCTAAGCAGAGTGACACAATTCACGTCGTTTTCACAATTTTTTTCTTATTTATTTCTCGTGAAGAGAAGGAGTGCCGGAACGGCCTTCCGGTACGTTCCGGCTCCACTACACCCCTGCATACCATGTATGCTGTAGTCAGATGGAAGAGCTACAATTTCATGGTCGCACGATTGGTTGGCATACCTATTTTGCACATATTAAGAGCTAATATCGAATCTGTTAATCTTAACACGTTAAACGACTTAAAACACAAATAATGTTCATACTTATAAATTTCTAAGCATATTGTTTGTGATACAGTCAGAACCGAGTGCTTTATTAATATTTAATTTTTTAATGACTTTGATTACCTTAGAGGGCTGAATGCATTGGATTTAATTTTATTTTTATTTGTCAATATGGTCATCGGTGAGTGGGGGAGTAGAAATTTTCTGTAGATTTTTTGTCCTCCATTTCGGCCTCTTTGTGAGACAGGTCGTCTAATGAGAATTGTTTCTCTAGACTTAGGGTAATAATTTCGGCATTGAAAGAGTCTGAATATGCAAATCCATATTCTCCAAGTAACGATAGGATTTTCTGCGCTTTCTTACGCATTATCGTTGCTTTTCTACAAAGAGTCCCGTAATCTGAGTTAAACGCTTCAAGTTCTGCGGTCTGATCTTTTTGTCTACTATCCTTATGTAATTTTTTGAGTAATTTCTCAATTCTGTTTTAATTAATGGGTTCCTTAATGTTTGCCAGGATTTTTTCGGTTTGTTACGCGTTTTAATGAAATCTTTAATATTCGCGTAGATATATGATGCAGTTGATTTTTTTTATCGTTTTAGTCGCGAATCTGTGCGCGTTTTGTAGATTTTTGGTAAATTTTTCCAATGCAACTTTAATATCCGTATTGCCGGTTATTTTAAGGGGCCTATAATCAATTTTATTCAGGTAATTTTGGAATTTGGTCCAGTCCGTATGCGTAGTCACACTATGATACGGAATGATTGAACATGTTGCAATTCCAACATTTTGTGGCTCCAGGAGGATATCTGTAATTTTAAATTTTTACTTTCACAAACAATAAGTGGGTGAACTCAAAAATTTTATTTTTATGACCGTTTTTCTTAAGCTCAATCATAAAAGTTTCCTTCGGGGAATTCACTCTTACGTTCTTTGGCCGACCTACTTTTAGTAATTCAATTTCTGGAAGATTTATAGCGAGCTCAGTGTAATTTTTTCTATATCCGTGTCACGATGTAGACCTTTGATTACTACCTTAAATTGTCTTTCGCTCTGTAGCCTAATGACGTAAAATCATATCTTTTCCTCTTTACAGAATTTTTGCATATCTCTTTGCTCGTCTGCCGTCTCGGGGTAGACTTTAATACATTCATCTGCCAATACGGTATTTACTTCGCCAAATTTGTTATATAGTTTCTTTAACATTTCCTTGTAGTTATTTTTGTTCCAAAGCATTATTGGTTGAATTTTTGGCAGTGCGGGTTCCCTTCCTTCTCGAAGGCTAATCGCTCAATATCTACGTATTCATTTAGTAACAAAATATCATTGTTATCGCCTGTATTTAAATTCCTTTTGGGAACGGAGTTTCTTCTGCTGGGGTAAATAAACCCATCGTTATCTGACCTAAATCTCGAATTATTACTACATTCCGGCTCATTCGGGGCAGCTTGTTTGTTAGGGAGGATCGAAAATAATTTTTTCAGAATTTCAAATCCTACCTACACGGAAAAGATGTTCTATGGTATATAGATAAATGGAAAAATAAAATAAAAAATTAAATTTTAGGTTAAGCACTGCCGCAAGAGGGATAACGTTTAGGTATTTGAGCCTTTTTATGGTAAAAATTCAAAGTATTTTTGTTAAAGTGAAACAGACATTTCAGTATTTTTTAATGTTTATTGCAATGATAAGACATATACTAAATGGTTACAAGAAAAGTACATCAGATACATTTAACAACTTCTTTAGCATTAAATTAAGAAAAAACGTAAAAAACTGCCTAAGTTACAGTAGACTGTAATCATGTTTGGTGTTGAAAACTTCAATGACGTTTCGTGATTTCAGGCGATTTCTTATAAACCTGTACCTTCTAGATGGTCCACAGACTGTAGCAGATGCTTCCGTGACTACTTTGATTATTCGTTCTGTAGCTTGAATGTGGCAGGGAAACCCTTTGATAGAAGGTAGTATTGCCTCCTGAATGATTGCTGGTTTACTATTGCTTCTAAAATCATGTCATCACAGAATCTTTCAGTAAGTGGAGGTTCCATCACATTTTCCCACTTAATCAAGTTCTCATAATCATCACATAATAAGTTACCAACAGCTAACTTTTCATACAATATCGAGCAATCAAATTTGCTACATGGGTATATTTACACTGCGGGGCTCTAAATTAACATAAGCAGCAGTATGTGTGGAGGGGACGAATGTGAGGTCGGGGATCGGAGTGAGCGGTAGTGGATGGATGTGTGTTGCGTGGAGTGGTCGTGAATGACCGGCTATATTTTGAACATCGATCAGATGATGACGACGAAACATGTCCGGGAATACCCCACAACCACACACCTAACCACACAGTTTTAGCAACATCATTTACCCAGAAAAATAATATTGCTTATATTAAATTCCCGTTTTGAAGCAACACGAGAGCTATTTTAGGACGGACCTATAAATTTTTAACGGCAGTCAGATAACGAGGAGGACACCTGCGCCGGCACTGACGATGACGATACTTCAGCTGCCATCCCCTTCCAAATTTCCGTACCACACCAGCGAGAGGGCGGTTGTCCTCCTACGTATTTAACGTGCCACAGGCCCAGATGAGCAGCAGATCTTCAGTAGAATTGGGTTTAAAGCCCAGAACCTCCGTCCTCCAAGCCGTGACCTTCCCATTAGACTACCGTGGTCTATAGTATAGTTATATGGAGAGCCAGTTCAGCGTAACCAGAGGGTGCTTAGTAGGACCAGGTCTCGATCTTTATAATCGACTGTCCCCATGTCTATACTCCGCCACCTAGACAGCCATTATTTGATAGATATAGCCAATATCTAGCTCTCTAGCCTTACTTTAGGCCCGAATCGTCCTCTGTAACTGATCTCTATTGAGAAAGGGCGTCGGAAATTCATTAAAACTCGATATCATTCGTTTCTCTGAGTTTCTCTCAGAGACTCGTTTCTCTGTTTGTAAACCAACACACTTTCGTGACAAATAAATGAACCTAAAAGTTATTTTAACTCGTAACAGTTTTCTGTACGTTAGGAAAAACTTGAAAGATGGATTGTATAAATCTGTACTGGTTTTGAATAAATATATAGAGGTTGTCTATATGTTTGAAACATTTAATGAAGCAATCGATACACTTGCCAAATACGACGGGAAATGCTCTAGGGCGTAAATAAGAATTTAAAAGATGATTTGCTAACACAGGAATCTGTTATAGTGGTTTCAGCTGAGAAGTTTATACGTAATTGTATAAACATGTGGTAGCACAATATTTTGGAAAATAAAATAAAATTCTTTTATTTTTTGCCTGAAAGCGACAGAAATTTCTCAACGAACATCTTTTTCCGATATGAGCAAGTCACTTCTTTGCCTGTATCACCGTTCATCACTCAGTGTCATTGAAGCAGCCTTGATGTTTTACGCTCTGATTCTCAAGTTAGTGCTCAGGAGAGCATTTTCGATGCTTCAGAAGAGAGTCATGTGAACACCTGAGTTTACAAGATGAAACATCACAAGGCGACTTTGCCGGACAGATCCCAACCATCAAATCTCTGCAAAGACAGAAGGATTCCGGGTGGAATAATTTGTGACCAGTGCCACAGAGCAAATTTAAAAATGCAATTTTCTGAGCCGATACGAGTACCTGAAGGACAAAAGAAAACAAGAAAAGAATTTATTGGTGATTGGAAGGAAAGCTAATTAGATTAAACATCGGCTTCACCAATGTGTATAGAAAGAGACGGAAACAAAGCTGAAGCGCAGAATACGATGGAAAATAATAAAATTAAAAGTATATCTGACAAATTCACTCGGGTTGATGATTCCTCAAATAGCGAAATTGCCACCCATAGTTTACAGCTCTTTTCTGTTCCTGATGCAGAAATGGTTTCTGTGGTAGGGACTTCAGGAACCCACGCTCAGTCTCAAAAGACTGGCATGGAAAAATGCTTTGTATGTAACTTTTGTGGAAAAGTTTTTAGTCGAACACATTATCTGCATTCGAACCAAAGAACGCATACAGGCGAGAAACCATTCGTATGCCAAACTTATGGCAAAAGATTTACTGAGCAAGGCCACCTGATGACGCATCTCCGGACTCACACCGGAGAGAAGCCCTGCCCATGTCCTAAGTGTGAGAAGAAATTCAGGCAGAAACCCCATCTTGAGAATCATCTGCTGACCCATGCCGGAGAGAAACCCTTCGCATGTCACATTTGTAGAAAGGGATTCGCAAAACAATACAAAAAAATCAGTCTTGCGTGTCACCTCCGGACCCACACTGGACAGAAGCCTTGCAAGTGTCAATTGTGTGATATGACTTTCGCGAATCAAAGTAATTGCGATGAGCACTGCAAGAGAGAACATGGCGGAAAGTAATATTTCCTCTAAGCTAAACAAACAAAAAATTTAAAATTCTTTGCATTTTTTTATTGCAATTTCATAATCTGATTCACTGACGAAAACTGAATTTCTTAATTTGAGCGCAGCTTTATACAAGTATTTAATTTTACTTTCTTAACGAACTGTAGTGTTTTTATTACTGGAATCTGCACTGTTCTGAAAAATTTTAATTAGTTTTTACAAGTTCAGAGAAAAAAATTTCATTTCTTATAAAAATATTTCTAAATATTTAATTTAATTTTTTTGTTCGTTTGAACAACTTTTTTACTTTCTTAGAAATATTTTGAATACGTAAGAAATGTCATTTCCAAAAGATGTGCCAAAAATCGTAATTGTGTTGTTTTACTTTATTTTACTAATTAACGAACGGAAAAGTAAAAGTTCTCTGAATATGATTTTTAAAATGGAAATTAACTTTACGCTCTATTAAATGCATAATTTGTTGCTACAAGATCAGTGAAGTATTTAAAACATCATATAAATGTTATATTATTTGCGACGTCGTATATTCCATAAATTACTCTTTTATGCATGCATGAAAATTTTGATTCATGTTGATTATTTTTGAAATATTTGTTACAATAAGGACTTTTAATATTTGTAACTGCAGTTTCGGTGTGTGTAAATACTTTCATATTGATCCGAATTCTAAAGAAATTGTTAGTTGGTTCCATTTATCAAAACTTCTACTTCTAATAATGTAATTCGAAGCTACAAAAATATGAATAATATATAATTTTGTCTCTATATTATGCTGTAATATATTACAATACATTTTTTATTAAAAGCTCATTCAGATATGGAAAACTTTTACTTTAAATGCTATTATGAATTAATAGTTAATAATATATTGTTGCTTATTCAAAAGTTACTAAGTAAACAAAATGTTTTGACGAACTACTGTGGTCGATTTGAGTTTCCAATGAATTATTTCGTGATATAAACTTGTTATTTAAACATCAGTAGATTAACCGTGGGAGCTAGAAATCTGTAAATTACTTTTTATTATCTATCATAGCGATATTAATAAGTTATATTCAGTATAAGTCAAAACTATAGTTTTGGTGACTTTTGACTGATCGACGATCGGCCTTATTCACTATCCATGGTTAAAGCATGATCAGCGGTTAAACGATGTGTCTGCCGAGATAATGCTAACGCTGACCGAAACGAGTCACCAAATGTAAACTCTAGCGGGTTGCTATTTTGGCATGGTATCACAATTTCTCGGTTGTTGGCGATTTTTTAAATTTTTTTTTGTTAATTTTTCCTCACCAACTAGCTAGTTAAGGTATACAACCAGCCGATCATTTCCGTCAGCATTCGCTTGTTCGTGTAAATTCCCGTTCAACCGCTGATCATGGCTTAATCATGAATGTTGAATAAGGCCGGATATATGTTTAACTCTCCAACTGAAGCGTCTTTTGTACACACGTTTGATTAACATGCACTTAAGTGGTCATAAAGACCTAAATTCTATTTTTTAAATTTAAGGTTCATGCGGCTAAATGCAAGTTTCAAAAATATTCCACCTTAAATCTTTAAGGCCATAAAACAGTGAATTAGCTGATTATTAATGGAAGAGTAAAATTTCCTTTTGTTATATCTAAATAACAGTTTTTTTTTTCTAAAATTGGAATCGGAGAGTCTTGTGTTTTGAAACGGTTGTCTCGATTAATGAAAAATAAACCTAAATTCTTCGAAATTGTAACTTTTGCTCTTTGTAACAATGTATTGTGAATAACGTAGGAATACTTGATTCTTTATGGACCGCATCTGTATCATAAAAAATACCTGCCATTTTAAATCAACCTTTGCATAGAACAGTGGGTCCTTGACTTTGTAAATAAACCTATTCTAAGGAAAATTAGTTCTTTGGCTTCAGCGCCATAAAATGTTTTCGTGCTATTGTCTAATCCATTGCTGTAGCCATTGTTTCTGCCTAATCCTACTTGGTCTAGCCCAACTAGACAAGGACTCATAAAAGAGGGATGTGTCACAGATTCTGCTAGTCAAAGCGACATGAAGCATCCAGTTAGAACTTGGGGTAGAAGTTTCATTTAGGTGTTATAAATCGGGGTAATTGGCCTTCCTGGAGAATTTTCAAGGGGAAGTGGTTCACATTTGTGCTTCGTTAGGGGTAAAAACCCAGGAAAACTTCCAACAGCCAGGCAGACCACATCGAGCAATACGTTACTAAAGCGCATTGCAGTTTCCGAATAATGTTGGTGATTGCACAGGAAGATTAAAACGTATGAACGGCTTGCCTCGCCTTAATTCACTAGGCCATGGATGTTGAATAGCAGGTTGAATTCGACAAGATGTGGAGCACGCTTTGAATACAAGGGGGGGGGGAACTGCGCGCATTTTGTTGGTAGGGAGCATACATGTTCATTTGTGTCCTTTTTTTCTTGCATTTTTTGCATATATCCATCTGTCACTGGGACTAAAGAACCTGCGTTTAAACTTTTATTCTCGATCCAAGTCTCGCCTCTGTTAAGGCTTCTTTGTACACGTGCTTTTATGCAAAAGAAACAAACTAAGAGAAATTCCAGATTCTTCGTCTGTGGTAACGTAGTAGGAATTGACACGGTATAAAATTATCGCAACCTATGATAAAACTAATAATTCTGAGTTGGTCGATTGAAACGGTCGAGTTGAAGCAGAGGTCGGACCACGGTGCTTTGGTAGTAAAGTCTCGGCTAAGGGGCCGGAGGGTTCCAAGCTCGAATCCCGATTCCCGTGAAGATCCGCCGTTTATGTGATTTTGGTATTCGCTAAATCACACGTCGCAGATCAAACATCCTCCCGCTGCTGAGGTGCGGAATCTACGCCAGGGGTATGCCAGCTCAGGTCCCGTCTGCATCATGTGACCGCGGTTCAAAATGACCAGTTCCGTCTCAAAATAGCCCTCGTTTTGCTTCTAAATGGGACGTTAATATAATCAAACTAAATATTAATGGGCGTTTTTCTTGAATTGATTTATATAGATCTCGAGTGCGTCTACGGTTTCTAGACATGAATCGAGCAATTTGTCTTCTACATCTCTTTCCGAATATATTTTCTCGAAGAACTCTTCTCTAAATGGATCACAAGTCCCTTTTTTTCGTCAATTAGAACAGCAATAGAGAAAGGTTTCCTCATTACGAGTGCTGAATCAAATTTTTAATTGTATGTTGCTTAATACAAACCGTGTATGTTGGAATGGTGTAATCAAAGATTTGCAATTGTTTTCTTACGAATAGTACTTTATATAGTTAATATCGGAATAGTATAATTGGGTACAATTAATAATTTAATCAATTGGATAAAGACATCCTTTCATAAATATTCTTTTCAATGACCTTTTTCATGTGTGAGAAAGTATAAAATTTGAATAAAGTGCCATTAAGCACTTGACTATTCTTCCTACTTTCAGATGTGCAAATTGACTGAAGTTTCATGCACTCTAACTCCTTAAACATCCAGAAAAACGTTGGAAAAAATTTACAGCCAAATATCCACATATATATTTTACACGCTTTGCATTGGTGACGTAAAAGTATCTCTTCTGTGCTTTTATTTAATAGCAAATGACAAAAAAAGGCGAAGAAAATGTAACAATAATTCACAATACAAGAATTATTGACTCCGAATAAGCAAATATCGCAGATGAGACGCAAAATGCGGCCAGATTTTTTCTACATTAGCATTCTTTAACATTATTTATAAATTACTACATTTGCGTTGCTACTAATGTTTAGAATAGATTACTTCGGGTGTTTTATTGTCGCGTTCTTTTAAAGTTCTTAAAATGCTGCCCTCTGTTTGTAGGAATTAGCATTTAAAGGGAAGGTAAAAATTAAGTTTTTATTTCGTATTATATCAACGGTCTGTTCATGTTAAGTTTTCAGTAGGTTTGAGATTTTTTGTTTCATTTATTTTGATTCTGAATTTTGTGGTTTTTGTTTGTATTTAATGAAGTAAAATGATTTTTAGTGCTTTAACAGAACAGTGAGCAACAATTAATGATACAAAAAGGACAGTTTATTTTGAAACAGCCCTAGTTTAACCATCATTAAACAAAAAAGAATTCCTAGAATATTGCCACTTCTTAACATTGCGCATTTGCTAAGTTTTTCTTACTGAGTTTGTGTCGTCTTTAATATTTTTCTTAAAGTTTGTGATAGATGCATTTCGTGTTCTCTCTCGGGGCTCTCTGTGGATAATATTTCATTTTGTATTAATTTATTTCGTACATTTGGTTAAAGTCTGTGAAATTCAAACGCCGTTTGCGAGTATTAAACCGTTAATTTCTTTGTATTTCTTTCTTCTTGTTCTGTAATTTCATATATCAACATGCTTTCTATTATTAAAGTTATACTTCTCTGTTACGGAGCGGTACTTTTGTAATTTACGCTCTCACATCTATATTCATTCCAAAACAGCAAGATGAAATTCTTGCAACATACTTGAATAACAAATAAAATGGGAGTGTGGTCACGAGATTTCATTCCATGAGGTACGATTCTTCACCTATGCTGAAGAGCCAGAAAACTGGTACACCTCTCTAATATCGTGTAGGGCACCCACGAGCACACAGAAGTGTTGCAACACGACGTGGCATGGTCTCGACTAATGTCTGAAGACATTCTGGAAGATTTTCACACCATGAATCCTGCAGGGAAGTCAACAAATCCATAGGAGTGCGAGGAGATCTGTTCTCAACAGCATGTAACAAGGCATCCCGGATGCATATAAACATTCCCTACTCCAGTTGAGTCCGATACAACCTACGACGAATCTGATTGGACGACCGAATGCGAGAGCCTTTGAAAACCGAAACTTTATCGTGTTATCGCCGGCCGCTACTATCATTTCGTTGTGTGTGTTTTCGACTACTTGTTCCCTGCGTTGACTAATATGGCTCTTCAAAATTCAGAACTTCCTTCTTCTTTCGAAAATGAAGTTATACAAACAGATTCGGAAAATACTATCCTTCGATCTAATTTGAAGAATATATCCGACGTCAAAGCTTGGATAGCCGAATATGGTAGAAATACCAACACAAATGGAATCTTCGCCATTCCAATCCATCTGGTGTACGATTCGTGTGCTCGTAAGTAGAAATAATTATTTCAAATCTTTATATTTAATTGATGTAACAGCTGTTATTTATAATATTAAAATCATTATATTTCAGTCACAAGTACGTATGTCACCACAATTCTTTCAATAAAGTTCCTAGTAGCCAGAACAAGAGAGGAATCTCAAAGAACTCAAATTGCCCAGCTACTATCACCATTAAAGTCAAGTTGGATACCAAAATTATAAGGAAAAGGGATGAATATGCTATGGTTAGTTAAGATTGAACTGAATATGATTAGGTTGAATGGAATGTGAATTATCTTAAAAATTGTCTCATACTATAGTTAAAATTCCATGCAGTGAGTGAATTTTCCAAAACTCGTCAATCATTTACAAAAATATAATACTTCGGATTATTTGTAATATCACTAATAAATTTTAAACACAAAATAATTTAAAATTTGGAATTTACTCACAATATTTATTATAGGATAGATGCTCCAGTTTTGGCCACCTTAAGAGAAAATTTGAAATGGAAATTTCACAGTGGGTGACTGTTTAAAGCATATTAAATCATACTTATACTATCCTTTAGCAAATTTTATTGGCTTTCTGCTAGTTATAAAATTTTTCTGAAGAAAATTTTTTTATTACAACTTAAATCTATAACAATGGCAAATCTCATGTTGAACATTTTCCAATATTGCCTTTACATTATTTTTACTCAAAAGTAAGACTATTTTATGATAAATTCATTTTATTTTTTATTTTCAATAATATGGCTCTTTTCTCTTGAATTTCTCACAAAGTGCAAGCAAATAAAACACTAATTATGATTTTATGCTCTTATGTTTATAGAGAATATAAACAAATTGTAAACTTTTCAAAAGGTTAAGAGTAACATGAATTTTCAATATTGTTAGAAAGATCATGAATAAAAATATTTTTCTGTAAATAAACAAAATCAAGAGCTTCAAATGGGTGGTGATCCCTCTGAAGCATTCCCTTCATAAAATGATCATTTTTCTATTCAGTAAATTATTTTCAATTCTCTGAAGAATAATCCCAGAATTTTTGCCCATCCTTAACATTTTTGAAAATAATTTTGTAGAAGATTTTTGAAAAATAGAAACCCTTAGTTTTAGATAGATTCCTTATAGGACTTCCAGAAAATTTCTACAGATCTTCACCGATCAGGACCCCTATAACCCAAAACCACCTTTCGTTAAAAAGTTGAACTCTACTACTAATAAATAAGAATCTGTGTGTGTTGGCACTGTACAGGGTAGAATATTGATCCTAGAACTACCAAGTTTGGCTCACACATAATTAGGAGGATGGAAATGTGCACCTCGAAGCGAGGGGTTTTATTCAGATTTTAATTACAAAAAAAGCGTTATTAAAAAAAGGTAGAAGCATTATTAAAAGTTAACCAAAACTTTGACGTATTTTTCCCTGTAACTTCCGAAAATGTTATAACACAAAAATGATTTTTCCATCATCTTAAAGTTTTAAAAAAGTAATTTTTTATAAATTTTATTATACGAATATTTTTTTTTACTTTAATACAAATATTTTATTTTTTTAAAAAAATACTTTTAGAAATATTTTATTTAAGTGTATTTGAAAACAATAATTGCTGCAAATATTTTATCTTCGGTTTTTCTTCCATAACCATGGTAAGAAGATACATCTTAATTTTTGCATATTGTTACAAATAATACGCACGATGTTAAACGCATGATATTAAAACGTGCTTTTAACAAAATTTTTGAATTAAAAAAATTGTGGTAATTACAGTTAAGGTTTAACTATAAGAAGCAAGGAATTATGAAAATTTCTTATGGTTCTTCTATTTTTTAAAGTTTACTGTTCTTTCTTATAATATAACTGGATGCATAAAACATATTATCAGAGTCGCGGTGACCTAGTGGCTAGGTCTCTAATATAGGGCTCCAGGCTCGAAAACCGGATCCGCCGAGTATTGGGCCTGTTGCACTCTAAATCATACGTAGGGGGGGGCAATGTCCCCCCATTGGTGTGGAGCGAATGTTTGGAAAGGGGATGCCAGCTCAGGTGTCGTCCTCGTCATCCAACTGTGGTTCACAATTGCGAGGTCTGTCCCAAAAGAACCCTCAGGTTGCTTCAAAACGGGACATTAATGTAACTAAACTAAAATAAATTATAACTCTTTTAGCTCAAAATTTTGCTATCTTATTGTAGAACAGAGAATCAGTAAACAAAAATCCTTTAGGAAATTATGTAAATTATAAAACATCTTCGGTTTTGTTGAAATCAGTCCAGTGGTTTAGGAGGAGATGTGGAACATACACACATAGCCACAATAACTTTTATTTAAATTAAGATAATTATTATATAATTCTAAGATTAAGATTGCTGGCAAATAGCATGAACCATAAAAAGGTTTTAGTGGAGATTTTGTCACTATTATTTAATTTTAATTAAGTAAATAGTTAATTTTAATAGTTAATTTGATAATTAGTTAATTTTACAGATTACTTTAATTTGATATTTAACTAAACATGGCGGGACCAGGATAATTCAATATATAATAGCCAAAAACGATAGATATTTAAATAAGTTTCCTTTATCCTTTTTGATATTGAAAAATATATCCTTAACTTTAAAATTGTTTTGGGATTTTCTGCCTGAGTATTTGGTTTTAACCGTCGATGGAGATTTAAATTACTGTTCAAATTGGATGCATTCATATCCTATGCTTTAAACACACATATTAAATTTGTCACTCACAATCTTTAATAATTTTTTTTCTCTTATATGTTAAGAATTTAGTCACTATTATCTCTGTAACCAGGGGCTGCTCTAAATGAGCCCATTCTAGTAGTGTTTCATGTCATGTGATTTCACCGTATGACAAAGTAATGTTCGCACAATTATATTGTAACCTAGATTAAATAAATTAATTTTTAAATCTAGAGTCTTTCTTCATTCGTGTCAAGAGTCAATTTCTTGTTACTGTTTCAGACAGGCTGGTTTAATGTTATCTAGGGGATATTTGCACTGCTGGGATGTTTATTTCTTTATGACTCCAACCTATTGAATGATTATGTGTTGGGATATAAAAAAATTGAGCAATGTACTGACCAATAAATCTTGCCTAACCCTTTGGAATAGAATGATAAAACCTTGATATAGTAAAAAAATAAATGGCATGAAAACAGAATCATGACTTAAATATTGCAATGTGTAGAAACAATGAAGTCATTGGCTATGTCTGCATTGATCAATATGTAATATTTCAATACTTTTGTAACATTAGCGTAAAGGAATCTGCCTTTGCCTTCAAGCTCGCCGAAGAGGGATTTTTTTTAAAGACGATGCTTATATGGGAATTGCAATATGTCTAAAAGAAAGAATTTAAAACAAATACAAGGTAATTAAATCACGGAAAAGAATTATTCCTTCTCAAAAATTAAGCAAGGCAGTATCTTGTGGAAGAACTTACTATTTTATTAAATAACATTCTGAAATTTGTTCATGTATCGCATTGCTCGAGTTGCCTAAATATCGCCTATTCCGCTAGTGGGAGGGGGCCTCGCATTCGGTCGTCCAATCAGATTCGTCGTAGGTTGCTATCGGACTCAACTGGAGTAGGGAATGTTTATATGCATCCCGGATATCTTCAATAATGCTCATCTCTGGGAATTTAGGTGGTCAACGGAAGTGTCTAAAGTCAGAAGAGTGTTCCTGGAGCCACTTGGTAGCAACTGTCGACGCGTGGGGTGTCGCATTGTCCTGCTGGAATTGTCCCAATCCGTCGGAATGCACAATGAACATGAATGAGTTTAGGTGATCGGACAGGATAGGTACCTGTCACGTGTCAGAGTCGTATCTAGACGTATCAGGGGTCCCACATCACGGCAACTGCGCACGTCCCATACCATCACAGAGGCTCTACCAGATTGAACATTCCCCTGTTGACAAACAGGGTCTATGGATTAATGATGTTGTCTCCATACACGTACACGTGCATCCGTCCGATACAATTGGAAAAAAGTCTCGTCAGACCAGGTAGCGTGTTTCCAATCGTCAACAGTCCGATGGTAGTGTTTTCGGAACCAGGAGGGGAGTAAATCTTTGTGCAGTGCAGTCAACAACGGTACACGAGTGGGCCTTCGGCTCTGAGAGCCCATATTAATGACGATCCGTCGAACAGCTCGCACGCTGACACTCGTAGATGCTCCATCATAGAAATCCGTGGCAATTTGATTGTACGTCTGTCTCGTTTAAGGATTCGTGTCTGACGTCAATGGTCTATTTTTTTCAAGGTCTTTTTTCTGGCCGCACCGATGGCGGAAATTTCATGTTTTACCGGATACCTGACATTCACGGTACACTCGTGAAATGGTCGTACGCGAAAATCCAAATTTCATCGCTACTTCGGAGATGCTATATCCCATCTCTCGTGCGCCGACTATAACGACACGTTCAAATTCACTTAAATCTTGAAAACATCCCATTGCAGCAGCAGGAACCGATCTAATGCATTTGTGAGACATCTGTTGTCTTATATTGGCGATGCCGACCGCATCGGGTTAAGCTGATGGGTTGCATATCTCGGTTATTTGTATTCGCACGCCTGTACCTGTTTTTCAGGCTCTTCAGTGTATTATCCCATTGTGCAGATATAGGTTAGAAGCAAACACTTATATCCACAAATCGGGGAGAAATCTGGAATAGGGCAATAACTTAAAACTCTTTTTGTCAATTTTTTTGCTTGGCACAGCACGCAATAGGGGTGAAATTTTGGAAATTGGATACAAAGTTATATATTATTTATACAAAATTGGAAATTGTGTACATAATTGTTCTAAAAAATAGAATAAAATAAAAACCAATAATCAACCAATAATTTGACAAAGATGAAGTTTCTTCAGTATGGAGTATGATACGATATTTCAATGATGTGAGATTCTAACGATCGATTATGCAGTAAATGGTGTTGATCGGAAGCGATAGCTTCGAAGAGGGTCCTAAGGTGGAGACTCGAGTGTACAAGCAATTCTCTCTAGAGCATTCCAAACATTTTAAATGACATTCATGTCTAGGGATCGATATGGCCATCCCGTGAACTGAATTATTTCTTGCCTTGGATTGGCGATGCGAGACTTACTCACTCAAGCCTCACCGTCTGGCAGGATGAAGTTACTTATAAAAATCTATGCTTCGATCATCTGTTTTTTGATTCAAGGAAAGCAATATTTATATTCATGTAACTCTTATTGAACTGAGTGGAAAAAAATTATTTTACCACCAGTACTATCAAACGATAAAGCTACACATGAACGGAAACACGGTAGGAATGGTAAGATATTTGTAAAACTCTGCCATCTCTGATTCAAAAGAACTTTGTCATAATAATCATTTCCTTACATACAATATAGTTGCTGTATCTGTAAACGATTACGGCTTAACTTTCCCAGTTGAAATAATCTGTCTCTCCTCAAATCATAGGTGGACAAATTTGTTCTTCTGTTCTATTCTGTCCATGCAAGTGTGATGATCTGATTGATTGACAGCAACGGAAAACAACTCCAGTTTCGATCGAGGAAGGAACATAGAGCTTAACTTGATCCACCTTAGCGTTATTTTGCCACGTTCATTAAATAATTTTCACGCTCCTGGGAACTATGTTTCTCAGAGCCCTATTTCCCTCGAGTGGCTTTATTTTACGACTTCTGTCGAAATTTCATCTATTTTCCAATGTGGGAAAAGTGGGCAAATATTTTACAGAAGTAAACACACAATTTTATTTGAATGCAGGGAGTGCAGCTGTTCTTCGAATTCAGTAGGCATTCTGTTTCCAATAATAAATAATTCTCCACTAAAAGCATAGTTAACATTCCAGCGGGCGCGCGTACGCAAATTTTACGACATATCGTATTACATATATATATAAAATGCTTTCGTAATTGTAGTCGTTAAATGATTAAACAGGCCGAGTTAAGTTCTAATTTCATTTTATTATCGGAGAGTGACGAAATGTACGTACACATTCGTTTAAGTTACAAGCCAAAAGTGAACAAAAGATCCCTGCTTTTTTTCTGGTAGGGATTTAACAAATAGACATGTGATCAAAGTGAAGGGAATAATAGCTATTTTTAGTATATTACGTAAGTGTTGTAGGGAAAATGCATGGCGGCAATAAGTCGCTGATTTCGCGAGTTGTGTGCGCGTAGAAACGATTAAAATATTCTTTTAGTAATAAATATGTCAAAAATGAGAGATTTAATATACTTCCAGAGCGGGAAATAGAACGAAACTGGAGATTTGGAAAAGTGATTTTGGAATACGTTAAGACTTTAAAATATATAATATTAGAATTTGAAATAAAATTAAGTGAGATTATTACATATATATATATATATATAGTGTAGATTCACAAAAATAAATGCAACTTTTATTTATGTTATCTGTATTTATGAGCCTAATAGTAAACAATGATTTTATAAATAAAATTACACTTAAATATTTAAAATAACTATCTAAATATGTAATACGATGCCTAATTCCAGCATCTCTTGCAAACGCGCGCCCGCTGGAAAGTTAAAGGAAAAGCAGAGTAAAATTTGAAAAGGAAAGAAAAAAAAAAGACAGTTTTTTTTTATTTTGTTAGGAGATTAGCTTCTGACTTCTAATAATATTCTATTAAAAAATTAAGAAAGAATATCTTATTGAGATGGCGGACCAAATACCCTCAAAGAAGAGTAGTTTGGAAATACGGTGATAATAAGTTGAAAAAATAACAGGTTATCAATGCGTTTGTAAGCTAAATCTGTTCTAAAACGATCATTTATTATTTATTATTTTAACTAAATCAATTGATTTGCCAATTAAGATAAATTCAAAAAACTTCACAGAAATGTACATAAAACAGATATTTATTTTGTTTGTTAGATAACGGATATAATAGAAAAAGCAGATCCCAGGAGAGAAGGCTCCAGCACGTTATTTATAAAAACGATTTATTCAAAATGTAATCATCGATTTAATCGCTTTTAATTCATAGCAGGATCTGCGTATTTCATACTTGATCAGCAACAACGCTTCAAGCAAAACACTGAAGCAGGAGACTGAAATCTTAAATGCTTTCTTATCGCTGTTTTTTTATTTTTAACCTTCGATGACTCTTAAATTTTTATTCCAATGGGTCGATTTCTGTGTCAGCTCTGCTACACTATAGTGCAAATTTAGAACGTTTATAGATGTTAACTATCCGGAAAAGAACATTTTTATTTGCTCTCTCAGTAGAAATAACCCCATAGTAGTAACATTATCAGTTTTTTAAAAGTTTTAATAGTGTCCCACAATTCTGGGATGCCCTGTATTTGTTCTCTGTCGGACTCAATGTTTAATAGAGACGCCTGCAGTCTGCATCTATCAGCTATTCTTAGCGCATTATAATTCGACATTTTCTCGCAGAATAATCATTTGCATTCGCTCTAGAACTAATTATTTCAGTTGTAAAGAAGAAAAATTATCAAAATATGTTTAACATATCCTAGAATAGATTTAAATTCGTCAGACACATTGCGACGATTTAAGGATGAAGATTCCGGCTGAAGCAGTGTTAAGTGAATTTTGTTTAAAATATGGAAATTAATGCTGTGATTTCTTATCAATGCTTATTTCTTATACCCTTGTAATACGACTTTATTTAACCTCCTAATGAGATGCTAAAACACATTTCGGATATTTTTTTTAATATTTTAATCTATTTAAGATGATAACGGATACTTGAGACATTCAAGGTGTCCAAGTGAATTTTGTATTTAAAATTATTTGCTGCTTTGACTTAAATACGGATTTGAAAAGCCAAAATTCTACAATTCGATACACGTGTTGGAGACGTCGTTGTATGTTAAGAGGTTCACGCCTATTTCTCCCAGGAATGATGCAAAATAGTTTCCAAATGCATTCTTCTAAATACTGTGAACTGAAACTTAAAAGAATGGGAAAATGTGTGAATTCCTCGTCTGTCAGCGAGAAATGTGAAAAATAATCTAAAAAAAATAATAATGGTGGGAAATTTAAAGTCTGCCATTTTTAAAATATGCATTAATATACAAAATCAATACTAGGTTATAACTGAAGCACACAAAGCTTCGCAGGTCATAATCATAAAAGTAATTTCGGTGTTTATATTCGAGTGTAATTTCGGTTTTAATAATAACTCATCAAGAGCAGTTAGATGCCACAGAATTCATGATGTATTTTCTCTTCGAAAATAAAGACATGTTGATAGAAACTAAATAAATTGCCTTTTCAACGTTTGAATATTTTCTTCAATTATATTTTAGGGCCTAGTTAACTAAAACTAGACACTTTCAACGACCAGCTCTTCGCCCATAATATTAATAACCTGTAGCTGCGGTGAAACTGGGCGAATTGGCGGTTGTAGAAGGCTAAGGGACTCAGAAACGGAGTGTGGTGCATAGCAGGCGAACAGTGACGACGTTCCTAGACGTCCTAAGCTTTCATATAGAGTAAAACATGTCGAAATCGGTCCAGTGGTTGGGGGTCCACTCCCGGAAATTTACAATTTAATAATACAATTTAGAAAAGGGAAAGAACATTTTCCATATGAAATCGATTATTTGATTTATTATCAAATTTTGCATTTAACATTTCAGACAGGATTTATCATTCATCCCATCACATTGTAAGAAAACCTATATATAGCTCTTTAACCTTACTTTGAGACCAAATCCTCCTCTGTAATTGACCGCTATTGAGAAAGGGCGTCAGAAATTCATTAACACTCGATATCACTCCTTTTCTTACAGGTGATTCATTTTTAAACCAACACATTTTTCTGATAATTAGCTGAATCTCAGTTATTTTAACTAAGAACACTTTTTAGTGCGCTAAAAAAGAATTTAAAGATGTGTAAGGTCAATCTGTATTGGTTTTGCCTCAATGTTTTTGAAACATCTAATGAAGTAATCAATAGTATTGACAAATATGACGGGAGATGCTCTAGTGCGTAAATAAGAATTTAACAGATGATTCGCTGACACAAGAATCTGCTATATCAGCTGATAAATTGATACTTAATTGTACTAACATGTGGCAGCGCAACATTTTGGAAAAAATAATAAAAAGCATTTATTTTCATATGTTTCGGGGTTGGCGGTGAGATCGACACTCATGTGTAGTCCTAAATTCGAGAATTAGTTTAAAAGTATTTTATCCTCAATTGGAGACAAAGCTTCTTTATAGCAAGCATACGTTTTAAACATACCTATCTATTAAACCTAAACCTTTATTTTGTTGCTTAATATCTGGTGTATATTTTGCCAAGAACCAAGAGGTCGCACGGTAGATCTGATGGATGAATTTCAGTGCTCGTGGTGCAACAGATGTTTTTACTCGAAGGATGGACATTTCTGTTTCTTAGTAGGAAAGCCTGATAATAAATATTCGGAAACTTTTATAGATGAATTAGAGAAGCTGGCAGAAAGATTGGAGGCAGCAACAAGAAATCAGGACTGCACAAGTGATGGCTTTGGATATTCAAATCCAAAAACACAAGCTCATGATACTCAACTAAATAGTTCGCTTCATAGCGGCAGCAATTTCTTAACTAAGAACATTTTCCAAGGTGAGCAAGTCACTTATTCGCCTGCAACATCGTTGAGCACTCAGTGCCACGGAAGCAACCTCGATGTTTCACGCTCCGATTCTCAAATTAGTTCTCAGAAGAGCATTTTCGAAACCGCCGAAGAGAGTCCTAAGAATTCCTTATTTGAACAAGATGAAGCATCACAAGGCGACATTTGCTTGTCAGATGACAATAATTCGAATCCCTCCGAAAATCGTTCTTCTCAGAAGGAATCCGGGTGGTGTAATTTGAGACCCGTGCAGCAGAAAAAACACAAAAACACGGGTTTCGGAACCGATGCGAGAACCAGTAGGAGGAAAGAAAACAGATCAACCCAATTTAATCTTGGGAAGAAACGGAGCTATTTAGATTTAATATCGGCTTCACCAACTTGTATACAAAGAGACGGAAATAAAGCTGAAGCGCAGGAGACGAAGGATTACAGTAAAATAAAAAGTATATCTGCCAAAGTCACTCAGGTTGATGATTGCTCAACTAATGAAATTTTCACCAATAGTGTAGCGGTCGGTTCTGATGCTGTTTCAGAAATGGTTTCTGTCGCAGGGCCTTCAGGAATCCACACACAGTCTCATAGGACTGGCAAGGAAAAACGCTTTGTATGTGATGTTTGTGGAAAAGATTTTAGTACTGAAGGAAAAATCGGCACACATTATAGAATACACACGGGTGAGAAGCCCTTTGTGTGTGATATCTGTGGAAAAGGATTTTCTCAAAAAGTACACTTCGACTGTCATTATAGAACACACACGGGTGAGAAGCCCTTTGTGTGTGATATGCGTGGAAAAGAGTTTACTACTAAAGGAAATCTCCGCATACATTATAGAATACACACGGGAGAGAAGCCCTTTGTGTGTGATATTTGTGGAAAAGGATTTACTCAAAAAGGAAATTTCGGCACACATTGTAAAACACACATGGGGGAGAAGCTCCTTGTGAGTGATGTCCGTGGAAAAGGCATTTCTGACAAAAGAAATCTTACAGAACATGTCCCGACTCATGAAGGAGGAAAACGTTATAAATGCGGAGTTTGTGGCGAGACTTTCAGCAGCAACGATTATCGCAATAGGCACCACAAAGAGAAGCACCAGTGAAGTCAATCACTACATTTCATGAGTTTCACAGAACCATTATACTAGATCAAAGTAACTGTCATAAACAGTTTACTATTTTAATAACTTTGAGTAAAAGTTGACTTTTCATAAACTTTGTTTTAATTTTTACTGCTTTGACGAAGAATACTTTCTGACATTCGATCCAGGTATGACTTTTTATCTGATGAATCAAACTGGACGAAAATTGCATGCTTTTATTTTAAGTATTTTTGTATATATGCGTCTTTTTTTCATTGTAATTCTATATTTTATATAAAACCTGTCAAATTCTTTTAAACCGTCTTCTCAACTATTAACTTTTTAATGCAGATGTTCGTTAACTGAAAGACACGAGACATTTCTGGTCTTAGCCTTACTTTAAAATTCGTATTTCTCTTTACATATCAAATTTCTTTAAGCATTTTGTAGGTAACTGGATATACAAAAGACGTAACTTTATGCACAATAGCATGTCTTCTACTGCAACAATTTGATTCTGAATTGGCTTAATTAATTTTGGAGAATGTTTCTTTAAGAAACATTATTATTGGTTTTTGTTATTTCTGTAAAGACTCTTAGTTTGTGAGAAACGGAAGAGCAAATTTTTTCAAATAATGATGGCATATATATTTTCAATTGTAAATGCTTTAATAAATTATTTTTATATTATGCAGTCGATTCTCATGTCTCTTCACTATTTCTCTTTCTTTAAAGAAAGATTTTGCCTTCATTTTCTTTCAAAGAATCTGATTTATTCAAATGACTATCAATTTTGTCTTTGCGGATATTTCAAGAAAGGAATGTCAAACCATTGACTGTTAAATATTTTTAAAATATGTGAAACAGAAATGTTAAGTTTTAATTTATCTAGTCTTGATTGCAGATGAATGTTTCTCAATACAAAATACTGGTTATCTCCTAATTGACATAGCAGGATTAGTAATTGACGCTGAAAGGATTTGCAATAATAGTTTCTCAAACGCTTTTAAGTAACTTGACTTGTTTCATTTTCATCGGATTTAATTTTGTAATCAGGTTTTCTCTCACTTCTCAATGTACCTTAGTTCTGAATGTTTTAAAGTTATTTGTACCCGATGCAATAATAGAATGTAAAAGTATTTTAATTATTTTAAACCCCTTTAATTAAAAGTAAATATATTAATATAGCTAAATATTGATTCAAACAAGTGGCGCAATCTAAGCGGAAATTGTTAAACATCAATTTAAGTGTACATAATATTTCTAATTTTGAATTAGGAAATATATTAAAGACATAAAAGATGAAAATAATAGAAATCCAAAAATGTTTTTAGTTACGTTATTATTAGTGTAGGAAAATTAGAAATTTATATCTTGTTTAATTCAAAATAATACAATTATATAAAAGAATTAACATTTTGCCGCACACTACGGTTATTATAGTTGTCCGATGGTTGGAGATATGTAGGCAAGATACGACTATTGCCATCCCGCATATTTTCAAAAAAATAGTGTTTCTGAGAAAACTTTTAACGGGTCTATTGTGGTATCCCCGGCTGGGTTGGGAGACGTCACTTTTTCCGCACGTTAACAACGGGAAAAGTGACGTCTCCCAACCCAACCGGGGTATCGGAATAGACCCCTAAAACTAAATGTGTACTGCAACGATTATTGATGTAAGAGCTTTGGGCCAGATCTTATGTAGCCAGGGCCGTCTTAAGATATCTCAGAGACCTGGGCTAGAGATAATTGGCGCTCCATCAGAATCATAAGTACGAATTTGAATGTCTATGGTCTAAAAAAATTTCCTACCTAATAAAATAATTTAAGATAAAAAGAGAGGTATGTCACCTGTACTATGATTATCGTCTTACAGTTTGACAAATTGGAACTTTCTCGTATTTAAAATCATAATTAAATTACTTCTTTGTTTCAAACTTAAAATACTAAGTAAAATCAGCGTAGTAAATTATTTGCAGACGCCTTGGGATCATTGGCGGCTCTTGGCTACAGCCCAATTAGCCCAATGTTTTACTGGTATATTCTCGTACCCCGGTACGAGAGTAGACCCCGTAAGACAATCCTGTATGTAGCTACTTATTTACTGGTCCGATGAACTCCTGAAACGTTTCAGATTTTCGGGTTTATTCTCGTACACCGGTTGGGGTGGGAGCGTTTTGCCTTTCGACCGCGAGACGTTAATGGCTTTTTTTCGACCGAAAGAAGGGGTCTGATTCTCGTACCTCAGTCGTTTCGAACATCTCGCTTTACCCTAGGAAGTGACGTATTTTTGCTACGCGCGCAGCAAATCAAGCGATCGTCATGAGTAGCGATCGTCATTTCAGATTCAGTTCGAGTTTTAAATCGCCAAAGGAACTATGCCGAAGCGTACATTTGCTTCCCAATTCGAAATTATGATGGATTATTTAGAAAAATATCCACAAATTTTAAGTGGAAAAGTTGATCGCATCTTTTCAAAAGACACCAAGGGTAAGAGGTGGAAAGATTTAACTTCTGCTCTTATAAGATGCATTATAATGCATCTTTCCTGCTTTCATAAGTCCATTGTTAAGGGGGGGGGGTTAAACCATTGATCTTTTACAAAATATACATTTATAATAATATTATACATTTACAGAACATAAATTGCAGTTTTTTTTCAATATATTGATGTAATTTTATAAGTTTTCTAGAGAGAGGAAAATTAATAAACTTTTTTATATGGCAATTATTTAAACATGAATAAATCTTATAAATTAATATTACAAACCATTTGTTTATTTTTCCAATTACATAAGAAAATATAACAGGAAAAAAGTTATTAAATTCAGCCAGTTTTCACAAAATTAAAAAAATTACATCTTTATCAAGGAACAAGAAAAATTCTTTTGTCATATTTTGCAATTACTTTGTAAATATTTGACAAATTTCTTTGAATTAAAACCCAAATAAAAAAATTGTAATTATATATACGGAATGAGGAAAGTCATTCCACACTCAATGTTAAAATGTTACCCTAATTTAATTTAATAAGAAAATATTAAGTAATTAAATCTTTAAATGTCATTGATCTTAGCTAATTATCAACTATCATTATTGACTATCTTGATGGAGTAGTAAAAGATTTAACTACTTTTAAAGATTTAATTACTTTAGATGGTTGTAACAAATTATTAGATTAAATTATTTAAATTCGATAAAAGATTTAACTACTTTTTAAAAAATCTAAAGTAATTGATAAATTCTTCTTCAGATTGGTCAAATGGATTACATTTATCCCGATAAACCCCTTTGAAAACACAACGTCTTAGCAGCCTACATTTTAAACGAAAATTTGATAAGTTCTGATATCGAAACAACACTTCTCGCTAGCAAATAGCGTTTACGCCAGGTACAGAGCTGGCGAGAAATCGAAGTCCTTTTTTCGACTGAGCGAGATCCCAACCGGTTGGAAAAACGAGTACGAGAATACGCTTGTCGTTAACGGGCGGAAAAAGTGACATCTCCCAACCCAACCGGGGTACAAGAATAATCTCAACCCTCTGACTGCCTTTTTTTAAATCTCAAGTTAGATGCTGTGTTCGCAAACATGTTTAAATACGGTTGAACGAAGCGAATTGTTATTTACAGGCAAGTCTTTATTGGCTTAAGATGATTCGACGCTGTAATAGTACTATGAAAACACAATAGATTGCGAAAATCGCAGGATGCAGCAGAAAATAGACGCACTTCCTACCCGCGGAAATCATGGGATAAGCAATCACAGAGTTAATGCAGTTTTAAGATAAGTATATTTTTTTGAGCGTCTAATCTGCTCCAAAGTCAATGGTGGAAAAATATCTGAAATCAATTAATTTTTATTTAGTAAATTTCGTGATTGGCACGGATGCTTCGTTTTCATGTCCAGAATAGGTTCCAGACAAAGACTTTATAAGGACCTCTTAAGCGCAATCGTTTAAAGGGTTTGGAAACTTTTAAGGCAGTGGACAGTTTACGATGACCATATGAAGAAACTGAGGAAGATATTAGAGTAAGACTTCACGGATTCAGAGGTGTGTCGTAGAGTAAAAGTAAAATTTCTCGAAGAGGCCAACCCTTTCAAGGACCACTTTTCCGACACGGAATATTCAGCCAATTTTCATAATAAGTGAAAATAACCCCTAGGGATTTCCTCTCCAACCCCTCCGATCTGCAGGAGTAGACTCCAGTTCAACTTCAGTGAAATCCATTCCTTTCGTTTCTCTTTTATCTTGCGAACCGTTTTTAAAAAGAAGTAGAACGGAAGAAAGGGGTACAAAAGTGCTTACATTCGAACACGACAGTGGAAATAAAATTGAAATTAATCGCACCTTTTCAAATTCAGAGAGAGTGAACTTCGACCTCTCTCGGAGTGGGAGATTCAGGTGGCCTAACGTGTATCATCTCCGGACCCACACCGGAGAGAAAGCCTCGCAAGTGAAAATTGTGTAGTAAAACTTTCACGAATCACAGTAATTTCGATGAGCGCGACGAGAGAAAGCATGGCGAAAAGTAATATTCCCTCTAAGCTTAACAAACAAAAATGTTGAAATTAATTTCAGTTTATATTGCAATTTTAATATCTGACTCCCTGTCGAAAATTGAGCTTCTTAGTTTGAGCGTAGTTTTATACAAGTATTTTATTTATTTTTTTCTTGACAAATTGTTGTGTTTTTATTACTGGAATCTGCACTGTTCTTAAAAATTTAAATTAGTTTTCACGAGATCAGAGAAATAAAGAGTTTGATTTCTACTAAAAATATTTCTAAAATTTTTAATTATTTTTTTGTATTTTTGAACAACGCTTTTACTTTCCTAAAAATATTTTGAATACATAAGAAATTCATTTCCCAAAATGTGTTAAAAATCCGAATTGTGTTATTTTAATTCATTTTACTAATTAAAGATGAGGCATTAAAAGTTCTCTGAATATGATTTTTAAAAGGGAGAAATATTTTCCCCCATACTCTATTGAATGCATAATGTATCACAGCGTTAAACTATTTATTACTTAAGATAAATATGATTTTATCTGTAATACCGTATATCCCATAAATAACACTTTTATACACAAAGATTTATTCGTATTGAATATTTTTGTAATATTTATGTTAAAATAAAGACTTTTAACATTTTCACATACAGTTTCGCTGTGTACTTTTTTAATTCGAATCTTCAAGAAAATGGATAATTTGTTCAACTTTTCGAACTTCTGCTGCATCTAATAATGGAATTCCGAACAGCGAAAGTACGAATTTTCTCGTTTTATGTTACAATAATTTATATATGAAAAACTTATTCAGAAATAGAAAACAGTGTCGTTAATTGTTATATGATAACTTCTTAATGGGTAATATGTTCAACACTCTAACTGGAACATCATTTAAATACCTGTTGTTTAAAATGCACTTTGGTGGTCTTAAGGACTGGTTAAAGGAACTAAATTCTAATTTTAATTTTATTGTCGGTGCGTCTACATTGCAAGCTCCTACCTAAATCTTAACGACCATAAATCAGTGAATCAGCTGATTAATAAGGTGACCAACTTTTAACTCCAACAAAAATAGGACACAAATAAATTGGAGCTAAAAATATCATAAATAGAAGAAACATTTAATTCATTATAAAAATAATACAGAATACACTATTATATGATAAATGCATAATATAAACATTTGGAACATCGTTTATTGGACACTTTTCGAGGGAAGACAGAACTTATACAAAAGAAGGACTGTCCTCCCTTAAGGACAACGGTTGGTCACCCTAGATTATTGGAAAAGAGGCTGAAAGCGCTATTATTAGTGCATAAAAAGTACAAATTCACATCTTTTTTATTGAAAATCATACGATTTTATAAAAGAATTAAACTGCCATAAACTTCATAACAAGAAAATTCCTGCTGTTGTCATAAATGCTACTTTAAAAATTCTCGGGTAAAGTTACCTCAAAGAACTGAAAAACACTAATTTTTTACATTAAGAAGAATAAAATCTTTTGACAGCAAAATCAATGAGTGTAGGTTAGATGCATTTGTAAATATACTATTCAGATTAATTTTTTCAACAATCACACAAGCATAAGGAGGAATATTTTTTCTCGACTTACTACAAAAACCTTCTAAATTTATATTTTAATACAAATACAGATAATTTGATATTGTATTTATTTTATGTTTAGTTATACCATAAAAATTTTTCTTCAAACAAATACGAAAATACTTTCGCACCATCTGAATTAATTTTAAAAGATGAACGACCCACAGAAACAACGAGTAAACTATCGCTTTTTTAGGTTGACTTGGTGTGTTGATTTCCTAGTTACAGTGCCTGTGATTGCATATTGGTTTCTCGCGTCAAATAAATCCCCAATATAGGTTGTGTTCTTCACAGTTCTGCGAATTTGAATCTCAAATTTCGAGAGGCATTTAACACGTTGCCGCACACAATGGCTATAACCGTCCGTTGGTTTTCGATATGCAGGAAGGTTACGACCATAACCATCGTGCTTGGTTTCAGAAACAGAAAATTGCCTTCCTGGGAAAACTTTTTTAAAGCTAAAAGTGTACTGCAACGTTTACTGTTTTAGGATTCTTGTGCTGTTCTTGTGAAACTGATTAGTTACTTGTCCATGAGCTCTCGAAAGGTTTGAGAATAAAAAAAAATACTCTCATTGTAAATTTAGATGGCGCGAATATCGTTTTAGAGCTATAATCTGCTCCGAAGCAATTGTGCAAAACTATCGCAAATCAATTAATTTTTATTCAACAAATTTTGTGTTCCGCGTGGATGCTTCGTTTTTATGTCCAAAATGGGTTCCAGAGGAAGGCTTTATAAGACCCTCCTAAGCCCACTCATTCTAATGGTTTGGAGTGTTTTAATGGCAGTCAACGGGTTATGATGACCATATGAAGTCGCAGAGGAATTACAGATAAACGTTGGGACTTGGGTTGGGTTCCGTTGTTAACGTGCCGAACCCAACCCAAGTTCCAACCCAACCGGGGGTACCAGAATAGACCCCTTCATGTTGTCCATTCCTCAACCACTATCAACGAATCGATAAGGCATTTACATTTCCAATTGAAAAACAAAATTCAAAATGCTATTTTGGGAGAAATTGAAAGATCCAAGAAAACACAAAATAAATTATTTTTTAAAATTGTAAATCTCCATAATAAAGAACTTTTTTCCATTAAAAAATTCTCAAAATTCACATTGTCAGAAGTGATAGTTTAGATCTTATTTTAGCAAATACTTTTACTTCCTCAAATGAAAAACCATTAGTGCCGTTCGTTTCACTTTGAACTGTCGAGAGGTTTCGTTGTGCTATAAAAATATCGAGGACTAGAACCACATTCCAATTTCGAATTCTAATTTTCATAGAGAAACCAGTTACGGAACTTATTGCATGATATTGTTGAGGGCGATGTTAGGAAAAAGGTAACTGTATGTCATTCCGCTTTGCAATAATTTGGTGACTTTAGTTATCACAAATATTATTTTCCGCTTATCATGATGCATGGCAACATTCCGAATTTGAAGGGATCATAAAGATTGGCTTCTCTTCACTGCTGATGTATAGTTTTTAAAATTTGACAAACCTGAGGCATTTGTGCGGTGAAAGCGATGGATGGTAAAAGGTGTCCGTTCTGTGAAATATTCTCTCCTTCTAATGAAGAGTGCTATTGTTTTTTGAACGAAGAGGATTATGACGAATGCTTCGTGCCACATTTAGACGGATCTATTGATATAACTCATAAAATTATAAACACTGATTATATTCCAGTGGATTTCTCAACAGAAGATTTCGAAAATGCTAGTCTGGATTCTCAGCAGTCTAATGGCCAAGACTTTCAGAAAATCAGTCTCCTGGGAATTGAAAACGAAGGACACCTCTCATTGACGAATATTTTGACTGAAAATGCCTCGCTGGGCTCTTCTATAAATGAAGCTCCGTTCATGTCGGAATCCAGAAATCTAGTTGAATTTATTAAACAAAGCGAATCGTCGAAATCAACTTATGGAAATGAAAAAAGCCACTTTGACTCGGTACTTTCTTAAGAAGCGACGAATTTATTTCGAACATTTGTTTTCGCTTCCGAAGGAATAAAAAGAGGTGCAGATAACAACCACCATGTGAACACCTTAGTTGTCCCAGATGGAACATCACAAGCCGTCTTTTGCCGGGCAGATGACAATCAGTCAATTCCCTCCGAGGATTTGTCTTCAATGAAGGATCCCGGATGGTCTAATTTGAGACCGATGCCGCAGAGGAAACGCAAAAATACGAGTTTAGGAGCCAATACGAATACCTGTAAATTGAAAGAAAAATCATCGGAATTTATTCGACGAAGGAAGGAAAGAAATTTAGATTCAATATCAGCTTCCCCATCGTGCATAGAACGGGACGGAAATGATGCGGAAGTGCAGAAGGGGAAGTATTGTAGTAAAATTAAAAGTATCTCTGCCAAAGTCAATCAGGTTGATGTTTCCTCAAGTAGTGAAATTGCCACCAATAGTTTACCGCTCGGTTCTGATGCTGATGCAGAAGCGGTTTCTGTCGCAGGGCCTTCAGGAATCCACACACAGTCTCATAGGACTGACAAGGAAAAACGCTTTGTATGCGATGTTTGTGGTAAAGATTTTAGTAATAAACATAACCTGCATGCGCACCACAGAGAGCATACAGGCGAGAAACTCTTCGTATGTCCAACGTGTGGCAAAAAATTCACCCAAAAAAGCAACCTTACGACGCATCTCCGAACCCACACTGGAGAGAAGCCCTTCTCATGTCATATATAAACCAAAGGATTCGCACGAAAAAACCATCTTGCGTGTCATCTCCGGATCACACAGGAGAGAAGCCTTACAAGTGTAAATTGTGTGGTATGGCTTTCGCGACCCGAGGTAATTGCAATGCGCACTACAAGAGAAAGCATGGAGGAAAGTAATATATCCTCTAAACTTACCAAACGAAAAGTGTTGAAATTCTTTTCATTTTTATAATGCAGTTTTAATATGTCTCTCTGACGAAAATTGAACTTCTTAATTTGAGCTTACTTTTATACAAGCATGTAATTTTATTTTTTTGACAAATTTTAGTGTTTTTATTACTGGAATCTGCACTGATATTAATAAATTATATTAATTTTTACAAGGGAAGGGAAGAAACTTGCTGTCTTATAAAAGTATTTGTAAAAATTTAAATTATATTTTTAAACTTGCGAACAACGTTTTTACTTTCTTAGAAATATTATATACATTTTTAAAAAGATGTGTTGAAAATCCTAATTGTGTTATTTTACTTCAGTTCACTGATTAACTAATGGAACAGTAAAAGTTCTCTGGATATGACTTTTAAAGAGAATTTCACTTTACGCTCTGTTAAATGCGTAATTTATAGCTATCAGATCGATGAAGCTTTTACAACTTCATATAAAACTTATTTTCTTTGTGATGTCGTATATTCTAAAAATAACACTTTTATTGCATGCATTAAATATTTTGATTCATGTAGAATATTCTTGAAATATTTGTTGCAATAAAGACTTGTAATATTTGCAACTGCAATTTCGGTGTTTGCAATTACTTTTATATTGTTCCGAATTATCTAGAAATTAGCTAGTTTTTTCCACTTATCCAAACTTCTGCTGCATCTAATAATGTCATTCGAAACCGCAATAATATGAATGTTATTTTTTGTCTTTTATTACAATGCGTTATATATTAAAAACTTATTCAGAGATGGGAAACTGTTACTTGAATTGCTTTATCAATTAATAGGTTATGATCTATGTTTAAACCTCTACATTTAGCGCTCTTGAATACTTTTTTTTGTTCAGTATGCACTTTAGTGGTCATAAAGACACGGATAAATGAACTAAATTCTATTTTTAATTTTAAGGTTATTACGTTTAAAATAGCAAGATTCTTAAATGTTCTACCTAAATCTTCATGGATATAAATCAGTGAAATAGCTGATCATTAATGGAAGAGAGATTAAAATTTCCCTTTGTTGTTATATCTAAATAACAGGAGGGAGAGGAAAATTTCCAGTTATTATAATTAGATAAGTTTTTTACTAAATTTGAATTATAAAGTCTTATATTTTGAAACAGTTCTCTCGATTAATGGAAAAGAAATCTGAATTCTTTGAAATTGGAACTTTGCCTTTGTCAAAATGCAAGATGAGTATTGTTGGAATATTTAATTCTTCACGAGACCGCATCTCTCACATGGGGGGAAAAAACTGCTGATTTTCTTCCTCATTGCAGTAAATCAACCTTTGCTTAGGAACATTGAGTCTTTTGGCCTCAGCGTCAGTTGCTATTTGCCTAATCCATTTGCCAGTAGCCCTTGCTTCTGCATAATCCTACTTGGTCTAGCTTAGCTAGAGAAGGACTCATAATAGAGGGGATGTGTCACAGATACTGTTAGTCAAAGCGACACTTAGCTTTCGGTTCGAATCTGAGGTAGACGTTTCATTTAGGTCCTATAAATGAGGTCAAGTTGCTTTTGTGGAGAACTTTTAAAGGGAATTGGTTCACATTTGTGTTTCGTTTGGGAAGAAAGGAAAACTTCCATCTGTCAACCCGACCCCTCCGAGAAATTCTTGACTGAAACATATTGTTGTCTAACAGTATCCAAACAATGCTTGGTTTCCGAAGTGCCCAGGATTTAATTTAGTTCAGTTATATTAATACCCAGTTTTTTAAACCCTTTTATTTTTTTTTACTCTTAATTTTACTCTTAACTTTTTCCATTGTCAGATACTAAAGTATTGGTAAGGAAACACTTGTAATTCACGCCCGTATATATTATATTCATTCCAAAACAGCATGATGAAATTCTGTCAACATTCTTGAGTAATGAATGAAATGGGACACGAAAGAACGCATACAGGCGAGAAACCCTTCGAATGCCTTACGTGTGAAAAAAGATTCACCCAGCGAGGCGTCCTTACGAGGCATCTCCGAACCCACACAGGAGAGATGCCTTACAATTGTGTAAATTTTGTCGTATGGCTTTCGCGGACCAAATTAATTGCAATTAGCACTACACGTGAAAGCATGGCGGAAAGTAACATTTCCTCTAAACTAACCAAACGAAAAATGCTGAAATTCTTTTCATTTTTATAATGAAATTTTAATATGACTGACTGTTGAAAATTGAGCTTCTTAATTTGAGCGTACTTTTATACAAGCATCTAATTTTATCTTTTGACGTATTGTTGTGTTTTTATTACTGGAATCTGCACTGTTCTTAATGAATTATATAAGTTTTCACAAGATTAAGGGAGAAACTTGCTTTCTTATAAAATTACCTGTAAAAGTTTTAATTATTATTTTTATTTTTGGACAACGTTTTCACTTTCGTAGAAATATTTTGAAAACGTAAGAAATGTCATTTCCAAAAAGATGTGTTAAAAAAACTAATTGTGATATTTTACTTCAATTCACTGATTAACGAACGGAACAGTAAAAGTTCTCCGAAAATCATTTTTAAAGGGAATTTCACTTTACTCAATATTAAATGCACAATTTACGGTTATAAGATCAGTGAAGTATTTGCAACTTCATATAAATCTTATTTTATTTGTGATGCCGTATATTTCATAAATAACACTTTTATTCATGCATAAAAGATTTTGATTCTTGTTGAATATTTTTGTAATATTTTCACAATAAAAACTTTTAATATTTGTAACTGCAGATTCGGTGTGTGTAAATACTTTTATATTGAAATCTCAAGAAATTAGCTGGCTGGATCCACTTATCCAAACTTCTGCTGCATCCAATAATGTTAATCGAAACTTCAAAAATATGAATGAAATTTTGTCGTCATGTATTACGATACGTTTTATATTTAAAACTTATTTAGAGTTGGAAAACTGTTACTTTATTTGTTACCAATTAATAGGTTTTGATATACGCACTTTAGTGGTCATAAAGACCCAGATGAATGAACTAAATTCTATTTTTAATGTTAATGTTAGAGCGGCTAAAATAGCAGTCTCCTTAAATTTTCTAATAAAATCTTCATGGCCATAAATAAGTGAAAGAGTTGGTCATTAATGGAAGGGAGAATAAAATTTTCAGTTATTATAAGTAGATAAACGTTTTTTTCCTAAAATTTGAATAATAAAGTTTTTTGTTTTGAAACAATTCTCTCGATTAATGAAAAAGAAATCTGATTTTTTTGAAATTGTAACTTTGCCCATTGTAAAAATGTAAAAAGACTAATGTAGGAATATTTGATTCTTCATGAGACCGCATATGTTAAAAAAATAATGTCAATTGTGTTTCGTATTCTTGTAAATCAAACTTTGCTTAGAGAGATTGAGTCCTTTTGGCCTCAGCGCCAAAACATGTTTTGTTGCTAATGCCTAATCCATTGCTGTAGTAGTTGTAGTAGTAGTAGCCATTGTTGCCGCCTAACCCTACTTGGTCTAGCCTAACTAGGCAAGGACTCATACCAGAGAGGATGTGTCACAGATTCCAATAGCCAGAACGACGCGTAGCACTCAGTTAGGAACCTGAGAGAGAAGTTTCATTTAAGTAATATAAAATGAGGATAAGTTGCCATTCTATACAACATGTAAAATGAACAGGTTCACATTTGTGCTTCGCTCGGGAGAAAAAGGAAAACTTCCAACTGCCTGTCCGACCCCACCGAGAAATTTGTTACTAAAGCGCCCTGTGGTCTTGCAGTTTCTGAACAATGCTGGTTGAGTGCCATGATTTAATTTAATTCAGTTATATTAAAGCCCAGTTTTTTGAACACTTTTAATTTTTTCACTCTTAAATTTTGATATTGTTAAATACTGAAGTATTGGTAAGAATACGCTTGTAAATTACACTCACATCTATATTCATTCCGAAACAGCATGATGAAATTATTTCAATTTACTTGAGTAACAAATGAAATTGGACTGTGGTCACGAGATTTCATTCCGAGAACACTTCGATAGTATTCTATTATTATCCCATTGTTCAAATATAGGTGGGAAGTAAACACTTATATACACAAATTGGTTAAAATTAGGAAAAGGGCAATAACTTAAAACGCTTTTTGTCAATTTTATTACTCGGCACAGCAGGAATAGATGTGAAATCTTGGCAATGGTATACAGTATGCAATAACATATAAAGTAACACGAAAAACAGTAATCAGACAATTATTTTATTTCAGAAATTAGAATAAGTGCAAAAGTAGCCAATTAGTTTTTAAGTTTCACATACATGAAGTTTTCTTCAGAATGGAGTATGATACAACAATGCAATGTTGTGCGATGCTTTGGATTATCAGTCAATGGCGCTGATAGTAAGGGAGAGCGTCTCTTACTGCAGTCTTCTTGCGGAGATTCTCAAAGTGTGGACAGGAGATTCTCCACTTCAGATAATTGAAGTGGAGATTTCAGTGTACTTGAAATTATCACTAGAGCACCCAAAATATGCTCAACGGCATTCAAGTCTAGAGATTGATCTGGCCATTAAAGGAACTAAATTCTCTATTGCTGATTATTGAAGATACAAGATCTGCATACTCTAGCATTGTCGCCTGGTAGGATGAAGTTATCTATAAAAACTTATGCATCAACCATGTTTTTCTTGATTTATACAAAGCATCCAGATAGCGAATTTTACCATCAAGTAACTTTTTTTCACAATATCGGGCAATCTGTTTTGCTACCTGTTTACATTTGCACTGCGGAGCCATAAATTAACAGCAGCGGCAGTATGTGTGGGGGGACATGGGATGATCGATTGTGAGGAAATCGAAGAATGTGAGGTCGGGGAACGGAGTGAGAGGTAGAGAATGGAGGTGCGTTGCGTGGCGTGGTAGTGAATGACCGGCTATATTTTGAACATCGATCAGATAATGACAACGAAACCTGTCCAGGAATACCCCACTACCAAACACCTAAACACAAAGTTGCAAAAATATTATTTTCCCGGATAAATAATATTAGTTATATGAACTTCCCGTTTTGAAGCAACACGAGAGCTATTTTAGGACGGACCTCTAAATTTTGAACGGAAGTCAGATGATGTCCTTCCCAACTTCAGCACAACACCAGCGGGAGGACGGTTTGCCCTCTATGTATTTAGCGTCCAACAGGCCCAGATGCACAACGGATCTGCAGTAGAATCGAGTTTCGAACCCAGAATCCTCCGTCCTCCAAGAAGAGACCTTGCCATTAGGCAACTGTGGTCTTTAGTATAGTTATATGGAGAGCCATTTCAGCGTACCCAGAGAGAGATCAGTAGGACCAGGTGTCAAACCCTCAAATCGCCGGTCTTCACGTCTATACTTGGAGAACTGGACAAGCCATTATTTGACAGAGATAGCCTATATCTAGCTATATAGCCTTACTTAGGGCCCGAATTCTCCTCTGTAACTGATCGCTATTGAGAAAGGGCGTCGGAAATTCATTAACACTCGATACCACTCGTTTTGTGTTCAGTTTGAAGTGAAAATGCTTTCGTGAAAATTACCTGAATCCCAAATTTATTTTATATAATAAGAATTTTTACACGTTAAAAGACTTTAAAGATTAGTATTAATATCAAACTGTATTGGTTTTACCTAAGGGGTTTATTCTGTTTCCCCTAGTTGGTTGGGAGACGTCACTTTTTCCGTTGTAAACGGCCGGGGAAAGTGACGTCCCCCAACCCCAACCGGGGGTACCAGAATAGACCCCTAAATGTTTTTGAAGCATCTAACGAAGCAATTGATAGTATTGCCAAATATGACGAGAGATGCTCTAGTGCGTAAATAAGAATTTAATAAATGATTCGCTGACACAAGAATCTGCTATAGTGTTTTCAACTGAAAAGTTGGCAGCACAACATTTTGGAAAAAATAATAAAAAGCTTTTATTTTCATATGTTTGGGGGTTGACGGTGAGATCGACTCTCATGTGTAATCCTAAATTCGAGAATTAGTTAACAAATATTTTATCCTCAATTGGAGACAAAGCTGCCTAATAGCAAGCATACGTTTTAAACTTACCTTCCTACTAAATCTAAACCTTTATTTTTGTTGCTTAATATTTGGTGCGTATTTTGCCAATAACCAAGAGGTCGCGCGAAAGATCTGATGGATGAATTTCAGTGCTCGTGGTGCAGCAGAAGATTTTACTCGAAGGATGGACATTTCTGTTTCTTAGAAGAAAAACCTGATAATGAATATTCCGAGTCTTTTATAGATGAATTAGAGAAACTGGCAGAACAATTAGAAGCAGCAACTAGAAATCAGGACTGCACGAGTGATGACTTTCGATTTTCAAATCCAAAAACACAAGCTCATGATATTCAACCAAAAAGTTCGCTTGATAGCGGCAGCAATTTCTTAACTAGGAACATTTTCCAAGGTGAGCAAGTCACTTCTTCGCCTGCAACAACGTTCATCACTCAGTGTCACGGAAGCAGACTTGAAATTTCCCGCTCCGATTCTCATGTTAGTGCTCAGCAGAGCATTTTCGAAGCCTCAGAAGAGAGGCCTGAGAAATCCTTATTTGTCGCAGTTGAAACGTCACAAGGCCACATTTGGCGGACAGATGACATTAATTCGAAACCCTCCGAAAGTCTTTCTTCACAGAAGGAATCCGGGTGGTGTAATTTGAGACCCGTTCAGCAGATAAAACGCAAAAATACGAGCTTCGGAACCGATGCGAGTACCTGTAGGAAGAAAGGAAATAGACCTTCGCAATTTATTCTTGGGAAAAAACGGAGCTATTTAGACTCAATTTCGGCTTCACCAACTTGTATAAAAAGAGACGGAAATAAAGCTGAAGCGCAGGAGACGATGGATTATAGTAAAATTAAAAGTATATCTGCCAAAGTCACTCAGATTGAAAATTCCTCAGGTACTGAAATTTCCAACAATAGTGTAGCGGTCGGTTCAGATGCTGATACAAAAGTGGTTTCTGTCGCAGGGCCTTCAGGAATTCACGCACAGTCTCATAGGACTGGGAAGGAAAAACGCTTTGTATGTGAAGTTTGTGGAAAAGATTTTAGTACTAAAGATATTCTGAAAGTGCACCACAGAACTCATACAGGCGAGAAGCCCTTCGCATGTCCCAGGTGTGTCAAGAAATTCGGGCAGAAATGCCATCTTGAGGTTCATCTCCGGACCCACACCGGAGAGAAGGCCTTCGCATGTCAAATATGTGGCAAGGGATTCGCACAAACAAACAATCTTGCACGTCATCTCCGGACACACACAGGAGAGAAGCCTTACAAGTGTAAATTGTGTGGTAGGGATTTCGCGAGCCAAAGTAATTGCAATAAGCACTACAAGAGGAAGCATGGCGGAAAGTAATATTTCCTCTAAGCTTAAGCAATGAAAAATGTTGAAATTTTTATTTTTATATTTCAGTTTTATTATCTGACTCGCTGACGAAAATTAAGCTTCTTAATTTGAGTGTTGTTTCATACAAGTATTTAATTTTAATTTTATGACGAATTGTAGTTTTTTATTACTGTAATCTGCAATGTTCTTAAAAATTTAAATTAGTTTTCAACAGGTCAGATAAAATAGGCTTGCTTTCTTATAAAAATATTTCTAAAAATTAAATTATTTTTTATTTTTGAACAACGTTTTTACTTTCCTAGAAATATTTTGAAAACATAAGAAATGTTATTTCCAAAAAGATATGTTAAAAATCCTAATTGTGTTCTTCTACTTCATTTCATTAATTAAAAAATGGAACAGTAAACGTTCTCCGAATATGATTTTTAAAGGCATGACTTTACGCCCTATTAAATGCATAATTTATAGTTGTCAGACCGTAGAAGTATTCAAATACATCAGATGAATTCGATTTTATTTGTGATGCTGTATATTCAATTAATAACACTTTTATGCATGCTTAAAAGATATTGATTAATGTTGAATTTTTTAATATTTGATACAATAAAGACTTTTCTTATTTGTAAATACAGTTTCAGTGTGTGTGTGTGTAAATTTATATTGATCCAAATTCTCAAACAATTAGCTAATTCGTTCCATTTCTCAAACTTCTGCTGCATCTAATAATGCCATTCGATACTGCAAAAATATAAATGTTATTTTGTCGTCATGTATTACAATGCGTTTTATATTAACTTATTTAGCGATGGGAAACTGTTACTTTAATTGTTAACAATTAATAGGTTTTGATATATGCACTTTAGTAGTCATAAAGGCATGGATGAATGAACTAAATTCTATTTTTAATTTTAAGGGTAGAGCGTTTAAAATAGCAAGATTCTTAAATTTTCTACATAAATCTTTATGACCATAAATCAGTGAAATAGGTGATCATTAACGAAGGAGAGAGTAAAAATTACTTTTATTGTTATATCTAAATAAGTCTTTTTCTTAAATTTTAGAGCGTTTTATGTTTTGAATCAATTCTCTCGATTAATGAAAAAGAAATCATATTTTTTGAAATTGTAACTTTGCACTTTGAAAAAATGTAATAAGAGTAATGTAGGAATATTTGATTCTTGATGAGACCGCATTTGTTAAATAGAAAATACTGCCAATTGTGTTTCGTATTCTTCTAAATCAACTTTTGCTTAGTGGGATTCACACCTTTTGGCCTCAGCGCCCATGCATGTTTTGTTGCTATTGCCTAATCCAATTGCCTGTAGCCATCGTTGCTATATTATCCTACTTGGTCTATAGCTTAACTAGAGAAGTACTCGTGATACAGGGGATGCGTCACAGATTCTGTTAGTCAGAGCGACACGTAGCACTCAGTTAGAACCTGAGGTAGAATTTTCATTTAGGTCCTATAAATGTGGATAAGTTGCCTTTCAGAACATGTAAAGGAAACTGTTTTACATTTGTGGTTCGCTCGGGAAGAAAAGGAAAACTTCCAACTGCCAGCCCGACACCACCGAGAAATTTGTTACTAAAGCGCCTTGTGGTCTTGCAGTTTCCGAACAATGCTGGTTCAATGGCCAGGATTTAATTTAGTTCAGTAAAATTAACGTCCAGCTTTTTAAACCCTTTTAATTTTTTTACTCTTAACTTGCCCCTTAAATTTTTATGTTGTTAAATACTAAAGTGTTGGTAATAATATACTTGTAAATTACACTCACATACATTCCGAAACAGCATGATGAAATTATTTAAATTTACTTCAGTAACAAATGTAATGAGTGTGAGATTTCATTCCGCGAGCTTCGATTCTTCGTCTGTTATCACATTGTGAGGATACAGGTTGGAAATAAACATTTATATCCACAAATCGGGTAGAAATCACGAAAGTAGATATAACTTAAAATGCGCTTTTGTCAATTTTATTACTTGGCACCGGAGAGAATAGGTGTGAAATTTTGGAAATAGTATACAATATGTAATAAGATATAAAGTAGGACGAAAACCAAAAATCACGCAATTTTCAGAAATTAGAATATGAGCAAAAGTATCAATTAGCGTTTAAGTTTCATATACACGAAGTATCTACATTATGTAGTACGATACAACAATCCAGTGTTGTGAGATGCTGTCAATTATAAGTCAATGGCGTTGATAGAAAGCAAGAGAGTTTCGGTTTGTGCAGCTTTCTTGCAGCGCTTCTCAAAGTGTGGACAGGGTCTGAGGTGCGGAATGGAGTGTACCTGCAATGATCCCTAGAGCACCCCAAACATTTTCAATGGCATTCAATTCTTGAGATTGATCTGGCCTTCTGGCCTTTCCACGAACTAAATTCTCTAATGCTGAGGATGGACGATACGAGCCCTACATAATCTAGCATTGTTGTCTAGTTTAATAAAGTTATATATTAAAATTTATGCATCGAAGCATGTTTTCCTTAATTTATCGAAGTTATCCAGATAGCGGATATTTCCATCTGGTAACTTTAAATAAAGTAAATAGGAAGAACTACACTTCTATCAGTAATGTCTTAGAATAGAGTTCGCACACGCGCGGAAAAGCGATAAGAACTATACGATATTTGCAATATGCTACCCATTCTTGATTCATTCCCGATTCAATAATAAACATTTCGTAGCATTCGATATAGCTGCTAAAGCAGTAAAATTTTAGGTTTTCCCTTTAACATTCGAACTAATCTGTCTCTTGAAATCACAGGGTGGACAAATTTGTTTTCCTATTCTATTGAGTGCGTACTATTTCGATGATCTGATTGATTTCTATTGACTCCAGTTTCGTTCGAAGAAAGAACCCAGACATTATCTTCATCCACCTTAGTGTTACTTTGCTATAAACATTAATTGATTTTTCACGATTCTCTGTAGTGTCTTTCTGATAACCCTTCTTACATCAGGTGCGGTTAGTTGCTTCTCTTATTAGTTGATATTTCCATCTATTTTTAAATTTTCCAATGAGGAAAAGAAGGCAAATATTTTAAGAAGGAAACCTACATTTTTTATGTAACAGTAGAGAGTTCAGCTGTTCTTCCAATCCAGTAAACATTCAGCTTCTGATAACTAAAATCATAATTTAAGGAAAAGCACAAGATAGTAAAGAAAAAATAACAATTAACGTCTTAGCAGTCTCCATTTTAAACGAAAATTTGGTAAGTTTTGATATCGAAACAACACTTCTCGCTAGCAAATAACGTTTACGCCAGGTACAGAGCTGGCGAGAAATCGGAGTCCTTTTTTCGACCGAGCGAGATCCCAACCGGTTGGAAAAACGAGTACGAGAATCGCACTTGTTAACGGGCGGAAAAAGTGACGTCTCCCAACCCAAACGGGGTACAAAAATAGACAAATTAATTCAAATACTCTCAATCCTCTGACTGCCTTTTTTTATATCTCAAGTTAGATGCTGTGTTCGCAAACACGGTCAAATACGGCTGAACGAAGCGAATTGTTATTTACAGGCCAGACTTTATTGGCTTAAGATGATTCGACGCTGTAATAGTAATATGAAAACACAATAGATTGCGAAAATCGCAGGATGCAGCAGGAAATAGACTCACTTCCTACCCGCGGAAATCACGGGATAAGCAATCACAGAGTTAATGCAGTTTTAAGATAAGTATATTTTTTTGAGCGTCTAATCTGCTCCGAAGCAATTGTTGGAAAAATATCTGAAATCAATTAATTTTTATTCAGTAAATTTCGTGATTGGCACGGATGCTTCGTTTTCATGTCCAGAATGGGTTCCAAAGGCTTTATAAGGACCTCTTAAGCGCACTCGTTTAAAGGGTTTCGAAACTTTTTGAGGCAGTGGACAGTTTACGATGATCATATGCAGAAAGTGGGGAAGATATTAGAGTAAGACTTCACGGATTCAGGGGTGTGTCAGGGGCGTTCTCGAAGGAGGCAACCATTTCAAGGACCACTTTTCTGACACGGAATATTCAGCCAATTTTCATAATAAGTGAAAATAAACCCTAGGAATTGCCACCCTATCCCCTCCGATCTGCAGGAATAGACTCCAGTTCCACTTTTGTGAAATCCATTCCTTTCGTTTCTCTTTTATCTTGCGAACCGTTTTTAAAAAGAAGTAGAACGGAGGAAAGGGGTACAAAAAAGTGCTTACACTCGAACACGACAGTGGAAATAAAATTGAAATTAATCGCTGCTTTTCAAATTCAGAGAGAGTGAAGTTCGACCTCTCTCGAAGTGAGAGATTCAGGTGGCCTAACGTATCATCTCCGGACCCACACCGGAGAGAAAGCATTTATATGTCATATGCACAGCAAGGGATTCGCTCAGAAAACCAATCTTGAGAGTCATCTCCGGACCCACTCAGGAGAGAAGCCTCGCAAGTGAAAATTGTGTTGTATGGCTTTCGCGAATCAACGTAATTTCGATGAGTGCTAAAAGAGAGAGAGCATGGTGAAAAGTAATATTTCCCCTGAGATTAACAAAAAAATGTTGAAATTCCTTTCAGTTTATATTGCAGTTTTAATATCTGACTCCCTGAGGAAAATTGAGGTTCTTAATTTGAGCGTACTTTTATACAAGTATTTTATTTATTATTTTCTTGATGAATTGTTGTATTTTTATTACTAGAATCTGCCCAGTTCTTAAAAATTTAAATAATTTTTTACGAGGTCATAGAAATAAAGAGCTTGCTTCCTAATAAAAGTATTTCTAAAATTTTTAATTATTTTTTGGTATTTTTGAACAACGTTTTTACTTTCCTAGAAATATTTTCAATACATAAGAAATTCATTTCCCAAAATGTGTTAAAAATCCGAACTGTGTTATTTTAATTCATTTCATTAATTAAAGATGAGGCATTAAAAGTTCTCTGTATACGATTTTTAAAAGGGAGAAATATTTTCCCCATACTCTATTGAATGCATAATGTATCACAGCGTTAAACTATTTATTACGTAAAATAAATCTGATTTTATCTGTAATACCGTATATCCCATAAATAACACTTTTATACACAAAGATTGATTCGTACTGAATATTAATGTTACAATAAAGACTTTTAACATTTTTACATACAGTTTAGCCGTGTACTTTTTTTTAATTCGAATCTTAAAGTGAATGGATAATTTGTTCAACTTTTCCAAACTTCTGCTGCATCTAATAATGGAATTCCAAACAGCGAAAGTACGAATTTTCTCGTTTTATATTACAATATTTTATATATTAAAACTTATTCAGAAATAGAAAACAGTGTCGTTAATTGTTATATCATAACTTCTTAATGGGTAATATGTTCAACACTCTAACTCGAAAATTATTTAAATACCTGTTGTTTAATATGCACTTTGTTGGTCATAAGGACCGGATAAATGAACTAAATTCCATTTTTAATTTTATTGTCGGTGCTTCTATATTGCAAGCTCCTACCTAAATCTTAAAGACCATAAATCAGTGAATCAGCTGATTAATAAGGTGACCAACTTTTAACTCCAACGAAAATAGGACACAAATAAATTGGGGCTAAAAATATCATAAATAGAAGAAACATTTAATTCATTGTAAATATAATACAGAATACATTATTATATGATAAATGCATAATATAAACATTTGGAACATAGTTTATTGTAGACTTTTCGAGGAAGAACAGAAAGTACAAAAGGAGGACAGTCCTCCCCAAAAAAGAACGGTTGGCTAATCTAGATTAATGGAAAAGAGGTTGAAAGCGTATTATTAGTGCATGAAAAGTTGAAATTTACATCTTTTTTTATTGAAAACCATACGATTTTGTAAAAGAATTAAACTGTCATGAACATTATAAGAAGAAAATTCATGCTGTTGTCATAAGTGCTACTTTAAAAATTCTCGCGTAAAGTTACCTCAAAATTTTTACATTAAGAAGAATAAAATCTTTTTATCAGCAATATCAATGAGTATATATTACATGCATTTGTTCATATTCTATTCAAAATAAATTTTTCAACAATCACATAAGCAAAATGGGAAATATTTTAACTCTGCTTACTAAAAAACCCTTCTAACTATATTTTTTAATACTAATAAAGATCATTTGATATTGTGTTTATTTTTTGTTCAGTTATACCATGAAATTTTTCTTCAAAACAAATACGAAAATACTTTCGCACCATCTGAATTAATTTTCCAAGATGAACGACGCACAGGAACAACGAGTAAACTATCGCTTTTTCAGGTTGATTTGGTGTGGGGATGTCCTAGTTCCTGTGCCTAACATTGCATATTGAACTCTCGCGTCAAATAAATCCTCAATTCACGTCGTATTCTTCACTGTTCTGCGAATTTGAATCTCAAATTGCAAGAGGCATTTAACACGATGCCGCACACGATGGTTATAACCGTCATTTGGTTGGCGATATGCAGGCAGGTTACGACCATAACCATCGTGCATGGTTTCAGAAACAGAAAATTGCATTGCTGGAAAACTTTTAAAGCTTACTGCAGTGTTTATTGTTTTAGGATTCTTGTGAAACTGCTCAGTTACTTGTCCTTGAACTCTCGTAAGTTTTGGTAATTATAAAATGCTCTTATAAGTCGTTTCAGATAGCACGAATATCGTTTTAGAGCTGTTAATCTGTTCTGAAGCTACTGTGGAAAAATATCGCAATTAAATTAATCCTTATTCCATAAATTTCGTGTTTCGAGCGGATGCTTCGTTTTCATGTCCAAAATGGGTTCAAGAAAAAGGTTTTATAGATCCACCTAAGCCCAATCATTCTAAGGGTTTGGATTGTTTTAATGGCATTCAACGGGTTATGATGACCATATGAATAAAGTCGGAGAGGAATTACAGATAAACGTCTTGGAGATTTCAACCTCTTCAACGGAATTCTTTGTTTGTCACGGAATTTTCAGCCCTCAGACACAATGTCAAAATAACTGTCACTTGAAACCTCCAATCTGGAGGAGTGACCTCCAGTTCAAATTTAGTTCCTTTTATATCCTTGACCTAGCTTTCCTTTCCTTTTCCGTTCCTTTCGTATCCTAAACAGAACTGGGTGCATGCTCTCAAAGACAACACTGGAAATAAAATTGAAATTAATCACTATTTTCCAAATGTAGAGAGAAAGTGATTTTCGACCGCACTCGGGATGGGAGAATCAAGTGACCGTGGTTACTAAACACAGAGAGAGAAGCCATTTTTGCCACAAGCATAGCATTTTGATCCCTGAATTATTTACATGCGAGGTTTCCTGAATCTAAACCGAAGTATAGAAATTTTGCACCAATATGATAAGGAAAATTGGCAAGAAAAATAAGCAAATATATCCATTTCGGAAGAACGCAAATAAAAGCAAACATTAACGAAAGAAGAGGAAAAGTTTTAGAGGAACAGTTATTCCTAAACTGCGAAGATAAGTGCCTAGATTCTGGTACACCCGCTTGGGTTGGGAGACGTCACTTTTTCCGTTGTTAACGGCCGGGAAAAGTGACGTCCCCCACCCCAGCCGGGGGCACCAGAATAGACCCTAAATGTTGCCCATTCCTCAACCACTATCAACGAAGCGATAAGACATTTTCATTTCGAATTGAAAAACAAAATTTAAAATGCTATTTTGGGAGAAACTGAAAGATCGATGAAAAGAGAAAATAAATCATTTTTTTAAAAATTGAAGATCTCTATAATAAAACATTTTTTTCCATTACAAAATTCTCAAAAATCACATTGTCCAAAGTGATAATTTAGATCTTATTCTAAGAAATGCTTTTACTTCCTCAAATGAAAAGTCATTAGTCCCGTTGATTTTACTCTGAACTGTCGATAGGTTTCGTTGGGCTATAAAAATATCGAGGTTTAGAACCACATTCCCATTTCGATTTCTAATTTGCATACAGAAACTAGTTACAGAACTTATTGCATGATATTGCTGAAGGTTATGATAGGAAAGAGGTAACTGTATATCATTCCGCTTTGCAATAATTTGGTGGCATTAGTTAGCACAAATATTATTTTCCGCGTATCATGATGCATGGCAACATTTCGAATTTCAAGGGATAATAAAGGTTAGCTTCTCTTCACCGCTGATGTCTAGTTTTTAAATTTTGACAAGCCTGAGGTGTTTGTGCGTCGAAAGCGATGGATGGTAAAAGGTGTCCGTTCTGTGGAATATTCTCTCCTTCTAATGAAGAGTGTTATTGTTTCTTGGACGAAGAGGAGGATGACGAATGCTTCGTGCCACATTTAGACGGATCTATTGATATAACTCATAAAATTATGAACACAGATTATAATCCAGTGGATTTCTCAACAGAAGATTTCCAAAATGCTAGTCTAGATTCTCAGCAGTCAAATGGCCAAGAACTTCAGAAAATCAGTCTCCTGGGAATTGAAAACGAAGGATACCTCTCAGTGACGAATATTTTGACTGAAAATGCCTCACTGGGCTCTTCTATAAATGAATCTCCGAACACGTCGGAATCCAGAAATCTAATTGAATTAATTAATCAAAGTGAATCGTCAAAATCAACTCATGAAAATGAACAAAGCCACATTAACTCGGTAATTGCTTCAGAAGCGACGAACTTATTTGTAACTTTCGATTTCGTTTCCGAAGGAATAAAAAGAGGTGCAGATAACAACCATGTGAACACCTTAGTTGTCCCAGATGAAACATCACAAGGCGGCTTTTGCAGGGCAGATGACAATCAGCCGGATCGCTCCGAGGATTTGTCTTCAATAAAGGATCCCGGGTGGTCTAATTCCAGACCGATGCCGCAGAGGAAACGCAAAAATACGAGTTTTGGTGCCAATACGAATACCTGTAAAATGAAAGAAAAATCATCGGCATTTATTTGTCTAAGGAAGGAAAGCTATTTAGATTCAATTTCAGCTTCACCAACGTGCATAGAACGGGACGGAAATAAAGCAGAAGCGCAGAAGGGGAAGTATTGTAGTAAAATTAAAAGTATATCTGCCAAAGTCATTCAGATTGATGATTCCTCAAGTAGTGAAATTGCCAACAATAGTGTAGCGGACGGTTCTGTTGCTGATGCAGAAGCGGTTTCTGTCGCAGGCCCTTCAGGAATCCACACACAGTCACCTAGGACTGGCAAAAAAAAAATGCTTTGTATGTGATGTTTGTGGAAAGGTTTTTGGTAATCAGCATAATCTAAATGCGCACTACAGAACGCATACAGGCTAGCAACCCTCCGTATGCCCTACGTGTGACAAACGATTCAGCCAACAAAGCAACCTGACGACGCTTCTCCGTACTCACACCGGAGAAAAGCCCTTCGAATGTCACATATGTAAGAACAAATTCAGGAAGAAAACCCATCTTAATGATCATCTCCTGACCCACTCAGGAGAGAAGCCCTTCGCATGTCCTAGGTGTGGCAAGAAATTCAGGCAGAAATCTCATCTCGTTCGTCATCTCCGGACCCACACAAGAGAGAAGCCATTCAAATGTCATATATGTAGCAAGGGATTCGCCCGAAAAAACCATCTTGCGTGTCATCTCCGGACTCACACAGGAGAGAAGCCTTGCAAGTGTAAATTGTGTGGTATGGCTTTCGCGCACTTAAGCAATTGCAATGCGCACTACAGGAGAAAGCATGGCGGAATGTAATGTTTCCTCTAAACTTACCAAACGAAAAGTGTTGAAATTCTTTTCATTTTTATAATGCAGTTTTAATATGACTCTCTGACGAAAATTCAGCTTCTGAATTTGAGCTTACTTTTATACAATCATTTAATTTTTTTGATAAATTTTAGTGTTTTTATTACTAGAATCTGCACTGATCTTAATAAATTACATTAGTTTTTACAAGGTGAAGGGAAAAATCTAACTTTCTTATAAAAGTATTTGTAAAAATTTTAAATTATTATTTTTATTTTTGGACAACGTTTTTACTTTCGTCGAAATATTTTGAAAACGTAAGAAATGTCATTTCCAAAAAGATGTATTAAAAATACTAATTGTGTTATTGTACTTCATTTCATTGATTAACGAACGGAACAGTAAAAGTTCTCGGAATATTATTTTTAAAGGGAATTTCACTTTACTCTCTATTAAATGAGAATTCATGGTTATCGGATCAATAAAGTATTTACAACTTCATAGAAAACTTGTTTCATTTATGTCGTATATTCTATAAATAACACTTTTATTGCATGCCTTAAAGATTTTGATTGATGTAGAATATTCTTGAAATATTTGTTGCAATAAAGACTTGTGCTATTTGCAACTGCAATTTCGGTGTGTGCAAAAACTTTTATATTGTTCCAAATTATTAAGAAATTAGCTAGTTGTTTCCACTTATCCAAACTTCTTCTGCATCTAATAAAGTCATTCGAAATCTCAAAAATATGAATGTTATTTTTCATGTATTACAATGCGTTATATATTAAAAACTTATTCAGAGATAAAAAAACTGTTACTTTAATTGTTATTATCAATTAATAGGTTATCATACATGTTTAAATCTCTTAATTGAGCGTCTTTTGAATACCCGTTTGTTTAACATGAAATTTTGTGGTCATAAAGACCCGGATAAATTAACTAAATCCTATTTTTAATTTTAAGGTTAGTGCGGCAAAAATAGCAGTCTTCTTAAAATTTCTACTATTATTTCCATGGCTATAAATCAGTGAAATAGCTGATCAATAATGGGAGGGAGAGTGTTGTGGGAAGCTATCGGTTATGTTGTCAGTGGCGTTGTCAATAAGTGAGAGCTTCGCTTAGTGCAGCCTTCTTTCAGAACTTCTCAAAGTGTGGACAGAACAGAACGCCGTCTCTTACCCCCGTACCCGTGACCAGACCGGTCACTGAACGGTTTGATGGGCAAGACACGGGAATTTTATTTAAGAAAAACAAAATAAACAAAAAGAAAGAAATATTTACACTATGTACAACACAGGCATTTTCACTGTTATACTATTAGTTCGTAATTTCTTTTTTATAGATGTTGTTATTACTTTATTTTTTAAAGGAGGGGGGAGGAATGTCCGGTAATTGAGTCTTTTAGTTGAGGTCACTGGAAAGTGGGAGGCCGGAAAAGATCTCTGTTTTCGTTCATGAATTTGATAGTCCCACGAATTTTATGCTGGGAGATGAGGTTATTGGCGACTCTTTTCAGCCATTCTTGTTCGAAGTTTGGCGCTGGCTTCCTCATATGCCAAGACACTGTGTAAATACACTCCGTGGCATTCATAAGTGCCGTGCCAATTCCACCACAGCTGCAAAAATCACTGTCAGACAGTTGAAACCTTTTTAGGTAGGCAGGGAAAGGGCCATGTTGAGAGAAGAAGATAACATCCTCTCTAATCCATTTGATTAGAGAGGATGTTATCTTTATTATATTAGTGGGACGGAGAGTAACTGAGGGCATGATGTTATATATTTTCCTGCCTGTATCGCTATTCTTCCATGAGGTTTGCCACTCCTCAAGCATTCTATTCCGGAGGAGGCCTTTTATGTGAGGTTTAGGAAGTTTAATAAGTGAATAGGGTTGCCAATGTTGAGTTGCGTCTTTTGCCAGTTGGTGTGCTCTCTCATTGCCTATATTGCCTGCATGCGCTTTAACCCACGAGACTGTTTTTCTTGGATTTGGTAGGAGGATTTTGAAAATTTTTCTTGCTGTTTCGTTTGTGCTCTTTGAATTGGAAGATGCCATGATACTTGCTCTATTGTCTAATTGCATTTTAGAGGTATTGTGGTTTGGCAGATGAGTTGCGTATATTACTGCTTCATGCAGCGCAGCGAGTTCAGCTTGAAATACGGTGTTGTTGTCGTTGAGTTTAGCAGACCACTGGTAGCTCAGATGTCATTGGTGAACACGCAGAAGACAGCTACAACTCCGCGTTTGGTTTTCGAGCAATCTGTGAAAATATTTATAATGTCTTTTCGGGCTATATTTGCTTCTATGTCTTCTAAAGAGATTTGGTTCGGTTCGAGTTGCTCTGATGGATGAATGGACCAGCCTGTTGCCTTTCATCTCCAGATCTTGAGTTTGGATATCTGTAATATTAGGGGCGAGAGAGATTCTCAGGCGATAAATCGATGTAAACCTGGCTTCGAACTGTAATTGCATGTGCAGGGGTGGGATGCCGAGTATAGTTTGTAACGCTGCCGTTGGGGTGGTGCGATAAGCTCCCGATATGTGGAGAAGGAATGGCCTTTGAATCGAAGAAAGTTTCCTCTTCATTTTGAATGTTGGATTTAGACACCAAGCTGAAGATCCATGGGCCAGCATTCTCTCAATAACCATTTTGTAGAGAGTCCTTCTGTGTATCTGAGAGATTCCCCAATTGCCACCTGCGATTCTTTTGAGGTTTTGCTGCATTTTGATGGTTTTCTCTCCTTTCTTATTAATGTGCTCCAGCCAGTTGAGTCGATCATCAACGTGTATCCCTAGGTACTTAAAAGAATTAACTCTATTTATTTTGTACCCATTCCATGTGATCTTGGGACTCCTTACCATTTTGCTGAATAAGATATAATTTGTTTTTTTCTGTTGAAATGGCAAGCTCATTTTCTGAGAACCAGGAGCTGAATTGGATTATTGCACTTTGTAAGGCTTTTATTTGTATCCGCTTCAATGACCAGCACAAAATCATCTGCGAAGGCTTGTATATGAACGTTATCTGGCCAGACTTGGTTGAGTATTTCGTTGGCTACGAGGTTCCACAGGGCCGGGCCACTGCATGAACCTTGAGGGCAGCCTTGTATTTGATCCTTTCTGGCCCTACCTTGTGGGGTCAGTAGTGTCACTTTCCTATTTAGAAGAAGGCTGTGAAAGAATCTATTTATATCAATTGGGCAGGTGCTGGCGTCCAAACTCTTAAGTATAGCTCAATGTTGCAAGTTGTCAAAGGCTCCCTTGATGTCAATAGGGAGCACTAAGTCATGCTTGCCATCTCTTCTTCCTGTTTGAAGTTTGCTTAGTAGCTCGTTGATGGTTGTATCCAGAGACTTGCCTTCCCTGAAGCCATGCTGTCTCAAAGGGTGGACAAGGTCTCAAGAGCAGAATTAAGTGCATCTACAATTATCCCTAGAGCACAACCAAACATGCTCCATCTCATTTTAGTCTAGAGATTGATCTGACCATTCCATTAACTGAATTTCCTATTGCTGAGGATTTACGATACGAGCCCTATATACTCTAGCATTTTCGTCTGGTAGGATGAAATTATCGATAAAAATTTATACATCGGGCATCTTTTTCACGATTTATGGAAGGCACCCAAACAGCAAAATTTACCATCAGGTAACTTTTAATAAATTTAGTAGGAAGAACTACAATTCTATCAGTAATGTCTTGAAATAGAGCTCGCACATGCGCGAAATGCGTTAAGAACGGTCGGTACCATGTTTGCAAAATGCTCCCATTCTTGATTCATTTCTGATTCAGAAGTAAACAATTCGTAGCATGAGGTATAGCTGCCTTAACCAGAAAAAAGTTTAGGTTTTCCCTTCCTCAGTTGAACTAACTTTTGAAATCATTAGAGGGTGGACAAATTTGTTCTTTTATTCTTTTCAGTCCGTGCATGTGTGATGGTCGGATTGATTGCTAGTGACGGAAAGAAACTCCACTTTCCATCGAGAAAAAAAACCCAGACCTTATCTTCATCAGCTTAACATTACTTTGCCATGCTCATGAAAACATTTTTCACGCTTTTCTGTACTGTTTTTCTGATAGCCCTGCTTCCCTCAAATGAGGTCAATTTCTCTCATTTTTTGACATTTCCATCTATCTTGACATTTTCCAATGAGAAAAATATTTTACCAAAGGAATCAATCATTTTTTATGCCTGCAGATAGTGCAGTTATTTTTCAAATCTAGTAGACATTTTGCTACCGATAACAAATAATCATCGACTAAAAGAATAGTTAATGGAAAGCAAAGGAAAGTAAATAATTGGAAAAAATAAATGTCGAAAATACACTCAAACCAAAATAATTCGGCCCAGCGGAGGTAATAAGGAGAAAAAAGTTCATTAAAAAGCTATTGTATCGAAAATCTATTCTAAAATTATAATTTATTATTTATTTTATGAACTAAAACAATTGATGCAAAAATTAAAATAAATTCTAAAGACATTACTGAATACTACATAAAACGAATGCTTACTTTCAATGCTAGATAGCGGATATCACAGCAGAAGCCGATCCCAGGAAAAAAGGCTCTAGCACGTTATTTGTAAAACAAATTCGTTCAAAATCGATTCATCGATTTAATCGCTTTTAATCATAGTAGCGTCTGCGTATTTTATTCTTCATCAGCAACAACGTCTCCAGCAAAGTACTGAAGCAGGAGACTCAAGTCTTAAATTTAGTCTTATAGCTATTTTTTGTATTTGTTAACTTTTGACGACTTAAAATTTTATGCCAATGTATCGATTCCTGTGTCAGCTGTGCTACACTATAGTGCATTACGGTGAGAAACATCCATGTTTCTTTTATAAGAACCATGACACCGTGTATACAATACCGCAGCTAGATGAATCGGAAGAAATGGATACAAAGCACGATGAGACAAAGGACGAACATACTGGAAATTCGAATGACAATTATGGGAATATTTATCCCGCAGCTCAACAAAACGGCAGTGAAGAATGTTATGAAGCGAATTCATTGCTTATTGAAAATAACGAACAAATATCACTAATGCCTGCTTCAAGGAGAAGACACTATTGCTCCTTGTTAGCCGACACCCCCAACAACACACCCCATGACATTTCCCATGATGCTTCACTTTCTGATTCAATCTTTACTGTTCGAGAGCCTGAGGTTAATTCAAAGGAAAATGCCTCTTTGCTGGCTTTGTCAGAAAGGTCTGAACCTCACTCCACATCCGAAAGTGGCTTTCGCAGGACTCATAAGACAAAATTCAGTACCACCGGATATATACATGAGCAAAATAAACGTCGATCAAATGTTTCCTCATTGCGTCATGCAGAATCTAATGAAAAATTTGAAACCTTGCCAGATGAGAGAAATTGGCGTTCTTTTACTCAAGAAAAAGAGTGTTTTCCTGAATCGCAAGAAGACATTTCCCTGAAACTCCTTTGGGATTCGAAAAATACTTCAGAAGCTTCGACTTCCCTTGCAAATTCTGCCTTCTCCTTACGGAATAAGGAACTAGATAAAGAGATGTTTGAAGTGTCAAAAGATCTCACAGATAACCCTATTTCACCTGAAACAGCCGTAATTGTTCTCAGAAGAAATGGGGATGAGGATGCCACCATCAAGCAGCATCTCGTGTTCATGAAAGATGCAGGTGGTATGGCAGGACCTTCTACAATCCGACCCCACTCACTCAGACCTGTCGGAAAAAGACCACATGCTTGCGTTTCATATCCTAAACAGCTTCAACAGAATAGTGATCTTCTTCGAAATCATCGAACACACACGAGCAATAATCCACTTGTTTGTGATATCTGTGGAAAAGGATTTACTCAAGAAGGAGATCTCAACATTCACTACCGGACACACACGGGTGAGAAGCCCTTTGTTTGTGATATCTGTGGAAAAGAGTTTACTTCTAAAGGAAATCTGGGCACACATTATAGAATACATACGGGTGAGAAGCCCTTTATGTGTGATATTTGTGGAAAAGGATTTACACAAAAAGGAGATCTCAAAAGTCACTACCGCACACACACGGGTGAGAAGCCCTTTGTGTGTGATATCTGTGGAAAAGGCTTTTCTAAACGAAGCAATCTTACGAGACATGTCCCGACTCATCAAAGAGGAAAGCGTTATAAATGTGGAGTTTGTGGCAAGACTTTCAGCCGCAACGATTATCGCAATAGGCACTACAAAGAGAAGCACCAATGAAGTCAATAAATACATTTCATGAGTTTCGCAGAACCATTACATTAGATCAAAATAACTGTCATAAACATTTTCCAATTTAAATCAATTTTAATAATTTTAAGTAGAAGTTGAGTTTTCATAAATTTTGTGTGAATTTTTACTGCTTTGACGAAGAATATTTTCTGACATCCGATCGAAGTATGTCTTTTTATCTGATGAATCAAACTGGACGAAAATTGCATGTTTTCATTTTATGAGTTTATGTATATATATGCTTCTGTTTTTCACTATAATTCTGTATTTTACTCAAAACTTTTCAAATGCTTTAAAACCCTCTGCCAACTCTTAACTTTTTAATGCACATATCCGTTAACTGAAAGGATTCGCAGAGAAATACTATCTTGAGGTTCATCTCCGGACACATAGTGGAGAGAAGCCCTTCGCTTGTCATATATGTAGTAAGAGATTCGCACAGAAAAACCATCTTACGTGTCATCTGCGGACCCACACAGGAGAGAAGCCTCGCAAGTGAAAATTGGGTTGTATGACTTTCAGGAATCGAAGAAATTTCGATGAGCACTATAAGAGAGAGCATGGCAGAAAGTAATATTTCGTATAAGCTAAACAAACGTAAAGTGTTTAAATTGTTTTCATTTTTATAATGCAATTTTATTATCTGACGAAAACTAAACTTCTTATTTCGAGCGTAGTTTTATACAAGTATTTAATTTTACTATTTTGACGAATTGTCGCGTTTCTATTACTGGAATTTACACTGTTCTTAAAAATTTAAATTAGTTTTTACGAGGTCAGAAAAATATAAAGAGCTTCCTTTCTAATAAAATTATTTCTAAAATTTTTAAACATTTTTTTTGTATTCTTGATAAACGTTTCTGCTTTCCTAGATATATTTTGAATACATAAGAAATGTCATTTCATAAAATGTGTTAAAAATCCCAATTGTGTTATTTTGCTTCATTTTACTCATAGACGAAGGACAGTTAGATTTCTCTGAATATGATTTTTAAAAGGGGAAATATTTTCCTTCATACTCTCTTGAATGAATGATATATCAGAGAGCTAAACTATTTATTACGTAAGAAAAATATGACTTCATCTGTCATACCTTATATCCCATAAACAACACCTTTATTCACAAAGATTGATTCACATTGAATATTGAAGATTTATGTAGCAATAAAGAATTTTGATATTTTTACTTACAGTTCTGGTGTGTCTACATACTTTTCTAATTCGAATCTTTAAGAAAATGGATAATTAGTTCAATTTTTCCAAACTTCTGCTGCATCTAATAATGGAATTCCAAACAGCGAAAATATTAGTGTTATTTTCACGTTTTATATTTTTATATTTTATATATCGTATTTTTAAATGTTTTAAAAAATTTTGAACACATGCAAAATGTCATTTCCAAAGCAATGCTATCCTATTCGTATCATTTCAATGTATTTCTTTGCATTTTTTAAGGAACGGAACAGTGAAATTCCACCGGTTGACTTTTAAAGGAAAAGTATTTTACTCTACATTTTTTTATGTTATTGCTCACTAAGTGACTATAGAAGTATTTACTACATTAGATAATCGTATTTTATCGGTAATTTACTATATTAAATTAATGACAATTCTATACAAGCATGGGAGAGCTCTATTTCATGCTGAATATCTGTTGTAATAAAGAGTTTTAAATTTATATTTAACTGTTGTGTATCTGGATCTTTCTGCTGAAGCCTAATCTTCAAAAAATTAGCTGATTTTTTCCTCCACTGCAACAATCTACTGCATTTAAACCCCCTCAGCTGATTTGTTTTTCAACTGTTTAATTAGATGACACCTTCTATTTTTGGCATGGGTTTTCATTTCAATTCATCTGACAATCTAAAGTAAAGTTGAAATGTTTATGTATTCCAAATAATTTTTGTCTCCAATTGTAACGTCTGTGAATGACCGTTTAAGTTTAAAATTGCGATAATTCGATGCACGTAGGGCGTATGGACAAACCAGTTAATGGGTTAATAACCGACTTCGTAACTAAGAGAAATACGAAACCTATTATTTGTCTACAGTGTGTTATATATTAGAAAACTGCTTCAGATATGGAAACTATTTCTTCAATATGTATTATGCATGCGTAAAGTTATGGCATATGCTCAAGTTATATTTAATTAAGTACAATGTGCCATAATATTGTCAAAAATCCGTACAATATTTAAAAAAATATCTGTATATATAACTTATTTAACATCCGTCTGGCGCACTTTTGCAGGAGATACTTATATTGTGCATCGTATTTCATACTTATAATCGTTGTTTTCTGTTTTGGGTGCAATTTTTATTTATATGATCTTTGATTCGTACACAGCTAATAAATACAAATTACAGAATTAAAATTTTCAGCATATATTTTTGACAAACCACACATTATAAATATGTAATACGATGCGCTATATAAGTATCTCTTGCTTACTCTCACCCGCTGGCAGGTTTAAAACATATTATGAAATACAGCTTTGGTGTGTTAAAATAACAAGTTCCTGAATTTTATCCTAAATCTCCATGATCTTCAGCAATGAAATAGCTGTTTAGTAACAAAAAAAAGTTTTAATTAACTTTTCTCATTAAATCTAATTATGTTTTTCTAAAATTCAGATTCATGAGTTTGTATATTCTAAACTCATGATTTGAAATTTTATTTTCGGAATCATAAATTTATTATTAGTCTTGCAATTGGAATGTTAAGGAGCCGAACTGAATTGAGAAATCACCTGAAATAAATGATCAAAATTCTTTTATGAAATGAAGACATTTATTAAATTTTCTCATGTGCAAATGTTAGATTAACATCCATTTCAGATTTAACGATTTGTTATACTAAGAAAATTATTTTTTTTATCTTGGCTGATTCTTAAATAGAATCCCAGATACAGAAAAAAATATTGATTAAATTATTCGTTGGTCACTATACATTACGTATGATCTTCTTGAATGTTTAAAACAGATTTTCTATGGATTATAATTTTTACAAACAAAAGACTATATTAGCACATTATGAAATTCTCAAAATGATATAATTATGTTGAATATAGAGGGAGACGTCAAATTTCAGCTGGTCCTTGAAATAGATAATTTATTTTGTAATGATGTATAATGATTTATACGTGAGTTTTTTTTAACGATAAAACACTGCGTAGCTATTGTTACAGAAAAAGTGCTTAGATTTAGATATCATCATTCAATTAATGTAACAAAAGACAAAAATTCCTTACGCTGTTTTAAATAAGTAGGAAAATATGTTATTCTATCTTCAGATGAGAAACTTTCTTGGCTACAATTTACTAAATTATTTGCGAGATATAAATTTCATTCGACACCACAAGACGGAATTTCCAGAGCTACGAATTTCCCTTCATCTTACCTAGATTTTAGTCTTTCCTTTGGATGCATTCCTTGGTTTCTATTCATTTGTTCAGTGTATAATGATATCAAGTTAATTATTATTTAATGACCATATGTTGAGAAATTCGGAAACAATTAGATGAAATCATCATTTAATTATATATTTTACGAACATCATAATTGCAAAGTGTATAGTTCGTTTTCTGAAGGTAAAGTTGCAACAGAATTGGTGAAAATTTCTCTCTATTTTAAGAGCAGTAAACAATAGGCATACTTTTCAGAATGAGAAAATAGAATATTGATACATTCATTAAAAAAAAATCTTCGTTTGAAAGCAGTTTCATAATAATATGCTGTAGAATATTTTGTATATAAGTATTTGTATGTAATTTTCTCTGGCATTATTCCTTAATTCCTTTAGATGAAAATGGCAAATATGCTATGTGTTTCAAACTTCTATCGAAGACAGCTGAAATGAATAAATATTTAGCAACATTTTAAAATATCATTTTTTCTATATAAATTAATGAATTGATGGTATCTTTCTTCTCTGCAGCGGCTATAGGATTTTAAAATGCTCATCATATAAAACAATACGACTAAGTGACATGTAACGCATTACTCCTAAAAAAATTTGTTCTATTTCAGCGGCGTAGTGACCGGGGGTGGGGTGGGGTGGGGTGGGGGAATGCGGGTTGGATGCCCCGGGCTCAGGTTTCAGGGGCGCCACGGAGTCGAAATGTTACTAGCCGATTCAAAACAAAATATGGATGGTTTAAAAATAATACCATACCCCATCTCCCTGTCTAATCCACTGATGATGACTAGGATTTAAAAAAAAATTTATTATTTTCGTGGCGCTATTCACTCTCTCTACGCCACTGGCCGTAGTACAACAACGTTAATGCGTAAGTTATTGCGTACAACTTTAATGCATCGTATTTATAGGGTTTCCGAGAATTATAGAACACATTTCAGAAATTAATAGAAAAAAACCTAATGTTAAAAAACGTTTTTTTTTTTAAATAAGAGCTCATTTCAAACAGTTTTTTAAGTTAAAAAACAAGCCGTTACGCTGCTGTAGGTGGCCGTAAATTATTAAAAATCTCCCATTTTTGAGAGAAATTATCTGCGAAATTGTTTAAACTAGAAGAAAAATAAAAACATGCATTTGTCGTGAATTTTACGCTCTTTAATTTGTTAAATCACATGTAGTTTGAAAACTGAATATTTCATGAGATATTCAAGAAACCCTAATAAAATTAAACCAGGAAACGCGCATCGGCTTCTGCCGATCGGAAGACACTATGTACAGAATACTCTTGATGTAGCAAATTTAGAACGTCTTAACGCCAAGTTAACGATCGGAAAATTTTTAAATTGCTCTCTCAATTAGAAAAAAAGTAGTTGTAACATTATTAGTTTGATTTTTAATTAATTTTTTAATGTGTCCCATAATTCTCGGTTGTCATGTATTTGTTCTCTATCATGCTCAATATCTAATAGATACGCCTGCAGTCGACATCTATCAGCTATTTTTGGCTCATTGCGATTCGAATTTTTCTCGTAAAATTATCATTTGCATTCGCTCTAGAACTAATTATTTCAGTTGTAAAGAAGAAAAATTATCAAAATCTGTTTAGCATATCCTAGAATAGATTTAAATTCGCCAGACAAATTGCGACGATTTAAGGATGAAGATTCCGGCTGAAGCAGTGTAAGTTTTGTTTAAAATATAACATTAATGCTGTGGTTTCCTGTCAATGCTTATTTCTTTTACCCTTGTAATACGACTTTATTTAACCTCCTAATTAGATTCCACCACCCATTTCGGATATTTTTTTATTATTTTAATCTATATAAGATAGTAAAGGATATTTGAGACATTAAATCGCGTCCAAGTAATTTTTGTATTTAAAATTATTTGTGACGTTGACATAAATACGGAGTTGAAAATGCAAAATTCCACAATCCGATGCACGTGCCGAAGACGTCGTGTATGTTAAGGGGTTCATGCTTATTTCTCCCCGGAATGCGTTTCAATACAAAATTGTTTCCTAACGCAATCTGCGAAATACTGTAAACTGAAACTTCAAAGAATGGGGAAAATGTGTGAATTCGTCATTTGTCAGCGAGAAATGTAAAGAATAATCTAAAAAAATAACAATAGATGGTAATTTTAAGTCTGCAATTTTTTAAATATGTATTAATGTGCAAAATCAATACTCGTTTATAACTGAAGCAAACAAGGCTTCGCATGTCATAATCATAAAAGAAATTTCGGTGTTTCTATTCAAGTGTAATTTTGGTTTTAATAATAACTCATCAAGAGCAATTAGATGCTACAGAATTGTTGAGGTAATTTCCGCTCGGAAATTATGACATTCTGATAAAAAAGAAAATAAATTGCCTTTTCAAAGCTTGGAAATTATCTTCACTTGTAATTTTAGGGCCTAGTTTAGCTCAAACTAGCCACCTTTGACGACCAGCTGTTCGCCCGTAATACTAACAACCTGTAGCTGTGCTTGCAACTCGGCGAATTGGCGGTTTTGGAGGGTTTAGTGACTAGAAAGCGGAGGATGGTGGGTGGCAGGCGACCATTAATGACGTTCCTAGACGTCCTAATCTTTCATATGAAATAAAACATGTCTAAATCGGGCTACTGGTTCGATCGACTTGAATGGAGGGAAAATAAGCCACTCAACGGGCATCATTGAATGGGCTTCACTACTCGAGAAGGCCCAACTTAACAAGACTGGATATCCACCTCTACATTTGCATTTGCATTGGGGGTGGCATAAATTAATACCAGCGGCAGTATCTGACAATGGGAGGACATGGGATGAGCGATTAAAAGAGGAAATCGAAGAATGTGAGGTAGGGGATCGGAGTGAGTGGTAGAAGACGGATGTGCGTTGCGTGGAGTGGCCGTAAATGACGGCTATAAATGAACCATAGATCAGATGATGACGACGAAACCTTCCTGGAATACCCCACTACCAAACACCTCACCACATAGTTGTAACAACATTAATTACGCGGAAAAATAATATCGGATATATTAACTTCCCGTTTTGAAGCAACACGAGAGCTATTTTAGAACGGACCTCCAAATTTTGAACAGCGGTCAGATGACGAGGAGTACACCTGCGCCGGCACTGACGGTTTACGATACTTCAGCTGGCAACCCCTTCCAATCTTCAGCACAACAATAGCGGGAGGACGGTTTTAACATGCGTATTTGGCGTGCAACAGGCCCAGATCCGCAGAGGAACTTCAGTAGAATCGGGTTTCGAACCCAGAATCCTCCATCCTCCAAGCCCAGATCTTACCATTAGGCCACCGTGGTCTTTAGTATAGTTATATGGAGAGCCATTTAACCGTACCCAGAGGGAGCTTAGTTGAACCAGGTGTCGATCCCTCTAATCGCCGGTCTTCACGTCTATACTTGGCGAACTGGACAAGCCATTATTTGACAGAGATAGCCAATATCTAGCTATATAGCCTTACTTAGGGCCCGAATTCTCTTCTGTAACTGTTCGCTATTGAGAAAGGGTGTCGGAAATTCATTAACGGGTCTATTCTCGTACCCCGGTTGGGTTGGGAGCGTTTCGCTTTTCGTCCGAGGGACATTAATGGCTTTTTCCTCGACCAAAGAAGGGGTCTGATTCTCTAAAGCCCTGAATACGTCTCTTAAGTAGCGACACTCTTTTCCCCATAGACTTCGTGCCGCTTTCGATTTTGATTGGAAGTTGCCAGTCACATGGGTAAACAGCCGCCGTGTTGGGTCTTTGACGAGGAATTGTTTAATATAAAAAATAAATTATTATTTAAGGTAAAATGATTTTTTTATATGTAGATCATTAGGTATTTAAGTTATATTTGGGAATCTGTAAACATTTGTTAATAAAAGTCCACATTCAATAAACGAAACTCCGTATTTCTCAATAGCAGACTCAAGGAGAGAGTGGCCATTACCCCCCAAAATGGCGGACGATTGAACGTGTCGCTACTTAAGAGACGTATTCAGGGCTTTATGATTCTCGTACCTCGTTCGTTTCGAACATCGCGATTGACGCTAGGAAGTGATGTATTTCTGCTGTGCGCGCAGCAAATCAAGCGATGGTCTGCGATATATTTGTTTATGGTTTTAGATTCAGTTCGAGTTTTGAATCGCCAAAGGAACTATGGCGAAGCGTACATTTGCTTCCCAAATTGAAATTATGTTGGATTATTTTGAAAAATATCCACAAATTTTAAGTGGGAAAGTTGTTCGCATTTTTTCAAAAGACACCAACTTTAAGAGTTGGGAAGATTTAACTTCTGCTCTTATAAGATGCATTATAATGCATCTTTCTTGCTTTTGTAAGTCCATTGTTAAGGGGGGGGGGTTAAAACATTTATCTTTTACAAAATATACATTTTTAATAATATTGTACATTTATAGAACATAAATTGCAATTTTTTTTCTATATACTGATATAATTTTACCAGTTTTCTACAGAAAGGAAAAGTAATAAACTTTTTTCCATGCCAATTATTTTAACATGAATAAATCTTATAAATTAATATTACAAACAATTTGTTTATTTTCCCAATTACATAAGAAAATAAAACATGAAAAAAAGTTATTAAATTCAGCAAGTTTTCACAACATTAAAAAAATTACATCTGTATCAGGGAACAAGAAAAATTCTTTTATTGTCTTATTTTGCAATTACTCCGTAAATATTTGTCAAATGTCTTTGAATTAAGACCCAAATAAAAAAATTGTAATGATATATAGGGAATTAGAAAGTTAGTGTTAAAAAATGTTAAAATGTTACCCTAATATAATTTAATTTAATAAGAAAATATTAAGTAATTAAATCTTTAAATGTAATTGATCTTAGCCAATTATGAACTATCATTATTGGCTATCTTGATGGAGTAGTAAAAGATTTAAGTACTTTTAAAGATTTAATTGCTTTAGATTGTCGTAAAAAATTATTAGATTAAATTACTTAAATTCGATAAAAGATTTAACTACTCTTTAAAATATCTGAAGTAATTGATAACTTTTTCTTCAGATTGGTCAAATGAAATACATTTATCCCTATAATCCCTTTCAAAACACAACGTCTTAGCGGCCTCCATTTTAAATGAAAATTTCATAAGTTCTGATATCGAAACAGCACTTCTCGCTCGCGAATTGCATTTATGCCAGGTACAGAGCTGGTGAGAAATCAGAGTCCTTTTCTCGACCAAGCGAGATCCCAACCGGTTGGAAAAACGGGTTCGAGAATCGCATTTGCCGTTAACGGGCGGGAAAAGTGACGTCTCCCAAACCAACCGGGGGTACCAGAATAGACCCGTAAAACTCAATTCAACTCGTTTTTCTGAGTGGTGTTTCATTTTTAAACCAACACCGTTTCGTGACAATTGAATGATCCCCAAAGTTATTTTAATTAATAAGAGTTTTTTGTACGTCAAAAGAGACTTGAAAGATGTATTAGGTCAATCTGTCTAGTTTTTGCCTAAATATATTTGAAGCTTTTAATGAAGAAATCGATACTATTTATAAATACGGCGGGAGATGCTCTAGGGCGTAAATAAGAATTTAACAAATGATTCGCTGACACAAGAATCTGCTATAGTGGTTTCAGCTGAAAAGTTTATACTTAATTGTACTAACATGTGGCAGCACAACATTTTGGAAAAAATAATAAAAAGCTTTTATGTTCATATGTTTGTTGATTTGCGGTGAGATCGACTCTCATGTGTAGTCCTCAATTCGAGAATTATTTAAAAAGTATTTTATCCTCGATTGGAGACAAAGTTGCTTATAGCAAGCATAAATGTTAAACATTTCTTACTACTGAACCTAAACCTTTATTTTTATTGCTTGATATTTGGTGTAAATTTTGAAAAGAACTAAGAGATCGCGAGAAAGATCTGATGGATGAATTTCAGTGCTCGTGGTGCAGCAGAAGTTTTTACTTCAAGGATGGTCATTTCTGTTTCTTAGAAGGAAAGCCTGATAATGAATATTCAGAGTCTTTTCTAGATGAATTAGAGAAACTGGCAGAAAAATTAGAGGAAGCAACAAGAAATCAAGACCGCACAAGTGACGACTTTGGATATTCATGTCCAAGAGAGAGAACACAAGTTCATGATATTCAGTTAAATATTTCTCCTGAAAGCGACAGAAATTTCTCAACCAGCAGCTTTTTCCGAGGTGAGCGAGTCACTTCTTCTCCTCTATCACCGTTCATCATTCTGTGTCACGGAAGCAGCCTTGACGTTTCATGCTCTGATTCTCATGTTATTGCTCAGCAGAGAATTTTCGAAGCCTCAGAAGAGAGTCCTGTGAACACCTTGGTTGTCCCAGATGAAACATCACAAGGTGTCTTTTGCCGGGCAGATGACAATCAGTCGAATCCCTCCCAGGATTTTACTTCAATGAAGGATCGCGGGTGGTCTAGTTTGAGACCGGCGCCACAGAGGAACCGCAAAAATTCGAGCATCAGAGACGATACGATTATGCGGAGGAAGAAAGAAAACAGACCGTCGCAATTTATTATTGGAAAAAAACGGAGCTGTTTCGATTCAATATCGGTTTCACAAACGTGTATGAAAAGAGCCGGAAATAAAGGTGAATCGCAGGAGACGAAGGAATATAGTAAAATTAAAAGTATATCTGCCAAATTCACTCCGATTGATGATTGCTCAACTAGTGAAATTGCCAACAATAGTTTACCGCTCGGTTCTCTTGCTGATGCAGAAGTGGTTTCTGTCGCAGGGCCTTCAGGAATCCACACACAGACTCATAGGAGTGGCAAGGGAAAACGCTTTGTATGCGATGAATATGGAAAAGCTTTTGGTGAAAAAAGTAACCTGAAAGTGCACTACAGAAAGCATACAGGCGAAAAACCCTTCGTATGCCCAAGTTGTGACAAGAAATTCAGGCTGAAACACCATCTTAATGATCATCTCCGAACTCACACCGGAGAGAAGCCCTTCGCTTGTCACATATGTAGGAAGGGATTCGCACGAAAACATCATCTTGCGTGTCATCTCCGGACACACACAGGAGAGAAGCCATACAAGTGTAAATTGTGTGGTATGGATTTCGCGGACAAAAGTAATTGCAATGAGCACTACAAGAGGATGCATGGGGGAAAGAAATATTTCCTCTAAGCTAAACAAATGAAAAATATTGAATTTTTCATTTTTATATTTGTTTTATTATCTGACTAAATGACGAAAATTGAGCTTCTTAATTTGAATGTTGTTTTATTCAGGTATCTAATTTTAATTTTTTGACGAATTGTAATGTTTTCATTACTGTAATCTGCACTATTCTTGAAAATTTAAGTTAGTTTTTACGAGGTCAGAGGAAAAAAAGCTTGCTTTCTTATAAAAATACATCGAAAATTTTTTTTTTTTTTTATTTGAACAATGTTTATACTTTCCTAGAAATATTTTGAATATCTGAAAGATGTCATTTCCAAAGATATGTTGAAAATCCTAATTGTGTTCTACTTTATTTTATTGATTAAAGAATGGAACAGTAAAAGTTCTCTGAATATGATTTTTAAAGGCATGACTTTTCGCTCTTTTAAAAGCGTAATTTATGGTTATCAGATCGATGAAGTATTTACAACTTCATATAAATCTTATTTTATTTGTGATGTCGTATATTCTATAAATAACATTTTTATTGCATGCATTAAAGATTTGGATTTATGTAGAATATTTTTGTAATATTTGTTACAATAAAGACTTTGCTTATTTGTAACAACAGTTTCAGTGTGTGTAAATACTTTTATGTTGATCCAAATTCTAAAAATATTAGCTAATTCGTCCCATTTCTCAAACTTCTGCTGCATCTAATAATGCCATTCGGAACTGCAAAAATATAAATGTTATATCGTCTTGTATTACAATGCGTTATATATTAAAAACTTATTTAGAGATGGAAAACTGTTACTTTAAATGTTATCAATTTATAGGTTTCGATATATGCAAATTAGTGGCTATAAAGACCTATATAAATGAACTAAATTCTATTTTTAATTTTAAGATTAGTGCGTTTGAAATTAGTGCGTTTGATTAGTGCGTTAGCAAGATTTTTAAATTTTTTACATAAATCTTCATGACAATAAATCAGTTAAACAGCTGATCATTAGTGGAAGAGAGAGTAAAATTTCCTTTTGATGTTATAACTAAATAAGTCTTTTTCTTAAATTTCAGAGAGTTTTATGTTTTGAAACAGTTAAATGATTAATGAAAAAGAAATCTGCATTCTTTGAAATTTTACGTTTGACCTTTGAAACGATGTATTATGAGTAACGGAGGAGTATTATATTCTTTATGACACCGCATGTGTTACATAGGTGCCATTTTGGTTTATCATTTTTAAATAAACCTTTGTTTACGACAGTGAGTCCTTTGGCATCAGAACAAGTGCATGTTTTGTTATGTCCTAATCCATTGCTGTAGCCGTTGTTGCTACCAATTATTTATTGGTTTAGCCTAACTAGACAAGGACTCATACTAGAGGGATGTGTCACAGATTCTACTAGTCAAAGCGAAATGTAACATCCAGTTAGAACCTGTAGTAGAAGATTCATTTAGGTTTTATAAAGCGGGGTAAGTTGCCTTCCTGGAGAACTTTCAAGGGGAAGTGGTTCACATTTGTGCTTCGTTAGGGGAAAAAAACAAGAAAACTTCCGACAGTCAGGCAGATCACACCGAGAAATTCGTTACTAAAGCGTTTTGTGAACTTGCAGTCGCCGAACAATGCTGGTTGAGTGTCCGGGATTTAATTCAATTCAGTTATATTAACTTCCAATTTTTTAAACCCTTTTAATTTTTATAATCTCAACTGAACCCTTAAATTTTTATATTGTTAAATACAAAAGTGTTGGTAATTATGCACTTGTAAATTACTCTCACATCGGTATTCATTCCGAAACAGCATGATGAAATTATTTAAATTTACTTGAGTAACAAATGTAATGAGTGTGAGATTTCATTCCGCGAGCTTCGATTCTTCGTCTGTTATCCCACTGTGAGGATACATGTTGGAAATGAACATTTATATCCACAAATCGGGGAGAAATCACGAAAGTAGATATAACTTAAAATGCGTTTTTGTCAATTTTGTTACTTGGCACAGGAGAGAATAGGTGTGGAATTTTGGAAATTGTATACAATATGTAATAAGATGTAAAGTAGGACGAAAACCAAAAATCACGCAATTATTTTATTTTCAGAAATTAGAATATGTGCAAAAGTATCAATTCACGTTTAAGTTTCGCATACACGAAGTATCTACTGTATGAAGTATGATACAATAATCCAGTGTTGTGGGATGCTGTCGATTATAAGTCAATGGCGTTGATAGAAAGCGAGAACTTCGCTTAGTGCAGCTTTCCTTATTCTCAAAGTGTGGAGAGGGTCTGAGGTGGAGAATGGAGTGTACCTGCAATGATCCCTAGAGCACCCCAAACATGTTCAATGGCATTCAAGTATTGAGATTGATCTGGCCATTCCAAGAACTAAATTCTCTATTGCTGAGTATGGAAGATACGAGCTCTACATATTCTAGCATTGTCGTCTGGTAGGATGAAGCTATATATAAAAATTTATGCATCGAGCATCTTTTCTTTCACTTATCGAAGGCATCCAGATAGCGGATATTTCCATCTGGTAACTTTTAATAAATTAAGTAGGAAGAACTACGCTTCCAGCATTAATGTCTTAGAATAGAGCTCGCACATGAGCTTAAATCCGGTAGGAACAGTACGATATTTGCAACATTCCGCCCATTCTTGATTCAATCGTGATGAAATAATAAATATTTTGAAGTATGCGGTATAGCTGCAAAACCAAAAAAAGTTTATTTTTTCCCTTCCCCAGTTGAACTAATCTGTCTATATTGAAATCATAGTGTGGACAATTTTTCTCTTCTATTCTATTCAGTCCGTACAAGTGTGATGGTCTGATTGATTGCTAGTGACGAAAAACAACTCCAGTTTCGACCGAGGAAGGAACTCAGACCGTATCTTCATCCACTTAGCGTTAATTTGCCACGTTCCTACAATAATATTTGAGGCTCCTTGGTACTATGTTTCTCACAGCCATATTTCCTTCAAGTGGGAGCGTGGCTGGTAATTTTGTCACTTTTTTTAAATTTCCATCTATTTTCCAAATTTAAAATGTGGGCAAACATTTTATAAAAGGAAACACACAATTTTATTTGAATGCAGGGAGTGCAGATGTTCTTTAAATCCAGTAGACATCCTATTAACAATTATAGATTATTCTCCACTAAGAACAAAGTTAAAGGAAAAGCACAGTAAAAAAAAAAATATTTTGACATGAAAACGTGTTTCCGCTCGTTGCAGTGACATTCGGTCGAACTTTCTTGAGTAGCAAAATACCATCAGATTTGAATCGCGAATAACTACGAGAACTAATAATGCGAAAAGAATGGTTGTCCCCACAACACTGTGCAAGTTTGTCGCATAGTATTTCTTTTGCCGGTGACGTCATCGTATCAGTGTAGGCACATGTGCGTGATTGTTATGAATTAGCTTTAAGTCAGGTTATAAATAAGTGTAGCGTGGAAACGCGTTTAGCTAGGAAGTTGATTTGGCGTCATTTTAAAGAGCTTGAGGGGAATTACTAGAACCGAAAGTGAGACAATAAAAATATTTATCAGAATATAAGAAAAATCTGTGTTAAAATTATTCTTATTTTATCTGCAATTTCCTATATTAAATTATTAACAATTCTATACATGCATGGGATAATTTAATTCATGCTGAATACCTCTTTCATTTTTTAAGATAAAGAGTTTGAAATTTGCAATTAACTGTTGTGTATCTGGATGTCTTTTTGCTGAAACCTAATCTTCAAGAAATTAGCTGATTTTTTCCTCCACTGTAACAATCTACTGCATTTAAATCCCTCAGCTCAATTGTTTTCTCAACTATTTCATTAGATGACACCTTCTATTTTTGGAATGCGCTTTCATTTCAATTCAACTGACAATCTAAATGAAAAGTTGAAATGTTTATGTATTCCATGTAATTTTTGTATCTAATTGTAACATCTGTGAATGACCGTTTTCGTTTATAAGTTTAAAATTGCGATAATTCGAAGCACGTACGGCGTATGTACAAACCAGTTAATGGGTTAATAACCGACTTCGTAGCTAAGGGAAATACGAATCCTGTTATTTGCCGACAGTATGTTATATATTAGAAAACTGCTTGAGAAGTGGAAACTATTACTTCAATATTTATTATACATGGGTAAAGTAATGACATATGTTTAAGTTATATTTAATTAATCACAATGTTCCATAATATAGTCAAAATCCGTACAAAATTTAAGAAATATCTATATTTATAATTTATTTAACCTTCCAGCGGGTGTACGTATGCAGAAGATGCTTTTATTGTGCATCGTATTACGTATTTATGTAGGTTTTTCATATATCAAGTGCAATTTTTATGTATATAATCTTTGTTTCGTACAAAGATAACAAATACACATTACATAATTAAAAGTTGCATTTATTTTTGTCAACACTTTATAAATATGTAATACGATGCACGATATAAGTTTCTAATACTTACTCTCACCCGCTGGAAGGTTAAAACATATTATGAAATCTGGCTTTCGTGTGTTAAAATAACCAGTTGAGGTATTTTCGCCCTCCTCCTCATGGTCTTAAAATAACGAAAATACTGACTATTAACAGAAGAAAAGGTAAAATTCACTTTTCTCATGATATCTAAATGAGTTTTTCTATAATTCAGATTCATGGGCTTTTATATTTTAAAGAAACTTTTACAATTAACGTAATATTTATATTATTCTTAATCCCGCAATTGGAATGTTGAGGTGCTGAACTGAACTGAGAAATCAATTGAAAAAAATAATCCAAATTCTTTTATAAATCTTGATATTTATTAGAATTTCTCGCGTACAAATTTTATATTGACATCCATTTTAGACTAACGATTTGTTTTACTATCAAAATTATCTTCTATCGTAATTGATTCCTAAATAGAATACTTGATACGGAAAAAAAATGCTGATTAAATTATTTTTAGGTCACTATATATTACGTATGATCATCTTGAATGTTTAAAACAACTTTTCCGTAGATTATAATTTTTACAAATGAAACACTTTATTAGCACATTATGAAATTTGAAAAATGATATAATTATGTAGAATATAGAGGAGAGACGCCAAATTTCAATCGGTATCGTAACTTCAATTCTATTAAATATTTGGGCCGTAAAATAAGTTAATTATGCTGTAATGATGTAAAAGTGAAGTATATGTTATGGGCAATGTGGATAATCGGTTGTTATGCATAATCACCACGAAAATTAAGCATAATAACGAAATAAGCTAGTTTACGTTGATAATTTATGAGAATTTATCACATTAACCAATTATGAATAATTACCAATGAAGTTTGGTCAATGTAATTATTTTCGGATAAAATCTATTTAGTTTTTTTCTTTATGAAAATTTAAGGTGCGGGTGTCACAGTAAAAGATTAATCGCTTCAAGATAACTCTTTTTGATGCCAAAGTAATTGTGGATTTTCTTTGCACTATCTCCTGTTTCAAATGTAGAATTTCAATCGCACTGGCGATGGCCGCGGCATCTAAAGTGGACACCGGACAGATTTTCTTTTACCTTAAAAAAATAAACCTCCTATGGCTTCGCTAGGAGCGGGAGCCGGAACCTAGTAACTTCGCTTTCTAATAATTTTACTTAACCTCTTCCGTTAACTTTTAGTCATGGTAGGGTGCTATGTAGCATGCAAACCAATGGCGAACTCTACTTATAATTTTACCGGAAGGAGTTATCATCATATTTACCCATGAATTTTGATCAATGAGCTTATATGTTCATGAATTTAATCACATTGAACAAATTTTATTGGTAATTATTCATAAAAACCGGTTAATTTCATTAATTATTATAAAATATCCACTTAAACCGAATGATGTGGTTATTATGCATGATCGCCGGTTATTACACATAATTAAAGATTATCCACATTGACCGTAACATATATATGAAGTTATATTTAAGAGAAAACACTGCGTAGTTTCTGTTACAGAAAAAGCTTTCAGATTTAGGTATCATGCAATTATTTTAATAAAAGACAAAAAACTTAACGCTGTTTTAATAAAAATAGGAAAATGTGTTATTATATCTTCAGAGATGAGAAATTGCTTGGCTAAAATTTACTACATTATTTATACGATATAAATTTCGCTCGGCAACGCAAAACTGTATTTCTAGAACCACATATTTCTCCATATCTTGTATAGATTTAGTCTTTCATTAGGGAGCATTGCTTGATTTCTATTCATTTGTAGAGTGTATAATGATATCAAGTTAATTATTATTTTATGACAACATATTGGAAAATCCGGAAACTAATATATAAAATCCTCATTGAATTTTCAACTTTATGATGATCATAATTGCAAATTATGTAATCGTTTGTTGAGGGTAACGTTGCAAAAGAATTAAGTTAAAATTTCACTTCATTTTAAGAGCGGTAAACGATCGGCATACTTTTCAGAATTATAAAATAGAATATTGGCACATTCATTAAAAGAAATTTCTTTGTTTAAAAGCAATTTCATAAAAAATGCTGAAAATTTTTTGGTTCATAAATGTCAAAAGCAAAACTATAGAAATAAGACAAAACATCGATAAAATCCTTAGATAGACCAAAGGACATGTTGCTTTCCTGAAATACTAAACAGTTTGAATTGATTCCGGATGTAGAGAAAAAATGTCATCTAATAATTTGTAACCTTTTGAAAAATAAAGGAATCGTGACAGTTATGAAGCGATTAGAATTCGAGAGTAAAATCTTCGAATGAATCTCAAAAGGTGATTTGGTGTTTTTTTGCAGGAGATACTTATATTGTGCATCGTATTTCATACTTATAATTATTGTTTTTATTTATATGATCTTTGATTCGTACACAGCTAATAAATACAAATCACATGAATAAAAGTTTCAGCATATATTTTTGTCAAACCACACATTATAAATATGTAAATCGATGCGCTATATAAGTATCCCCTGCTTACTCTCACCCGCTGGAAGGTTAAAACATATTATGAAATTAGCTTTGGTGTGTTAAAACAACCAGTTCCTGAATTTTATCCTAAATCTTCATGTTCTTAAGCAATGAAATAACTGTTTAGTAACAGAAAAAAAAATTGAAATTAACTTTTCTCATTAAATCTAAACAAGTTTTTCTAAAATTCAGATTCATGAGTTTGTATATTCTAAAATCATGATTTAAAATTTTATTTTCGGAATCATAAAATTATTATTATTCCTGCAATTGGATTCCTGATTCCTGATTTAATAATAAACATTTCCTAGCATGCGGCACAGCTGCTAAACAAGTAAAATTTTAGATATTAACTTCTTCAAATGAACTTATCTGTCTCTTTTGAAATCATAGAGAGTGGTCAATTTTTGTCTTCTATTCCATTCAATCCGTACAATTGTGTTGGTGTGATTGATTGCTAGTTTCGGAAAACAACTCTAGTTTCAATCGAGGAAGGAATCCAGACCGTATCTTCCTCCACCTTAGCGTTAATTTTCCACGTTCCTTCAATACTTTTTCACGCTCCTTGTTTCTATGTTTCTCACAACCCTATTTCCCATAAGTGGGTGCGAGGGTGGTAATTTTGTCACTTTTTCTCAAATTTCTATCTATTTTCTAGTTTTAAAATGGAGGTAAATATTTTACAAAAGGAAACACACAATTTTATTTGAATGCAGAGAGTGCAGATGTTCTTTAAATCCAGTAGACATCCTATTAAAAATTTTAGATTATTCTCCACTAAGATCAAAATATTTGAATATTTAAAGTATAAAAAATATATTTTGTCGTGAAAACGTCTTTCCGTTCGTTGCAGTGACATTCGGTCGAACTTTCTTGTGTGACAACATACCATCAGATTTGAATCGCGAATAACTACGAGACTAATAATGCGAAAAGAATGATTGACCCACAACAGATATATCATATCTGTACAAGTTTATCGCATAGTAATTGTTTTGCGGGTGACGTCATCGTATCAGTGTAGGCACATGCGCGTGATTGTTATGAATTAGCTTTATGTCAGATTATAAATAATTTTAGCGTGGAAACGCGTTTAACTAGGAGGTTGTTTGTGGTGTCATTTTACAGAGCTTGAGGGGAATTACTAGGACCCAAAGTGAGACAATAAAAATATTTATCAGAACATAAGAAAAAATCGGTATTAAAATGAACATTTCAAACTCCTCGCGTTTTTTTATCATAACATTCAGAGTCGAATTGTACAAAACTTACAGAAAATTTGACAATACGTAAAAGAAACATTGTGTTAAATTTTAATTCAAAAATTTGAATATTACAGGAAATATGAGATTTGTAGTAAATAATGTTTTACTGCTCGTACGTGAAATGTAGTTTCATATATTTTCAACAGATGGCGCTATCGAAATCTTGTTTAAATAAAACATAAGAAAATCATTTCGGGTCCTCGCCGTAGATTTTTCATAAAAACGACGGGATAAAATCATAAAACAAGTAATTAGTATTAATATGTAATTTAATTATCAATTTTATTTATACAATATTTACACACAGTAGTATAATGGTTACAGAATACATAAATCACAAGTTTACCGCATGCAGCAAAGGTCTGTGGTAGATTATGATTTATCTATTCTGTAACCATTGTATTACTCTGTGTGAATATTTTATTAAAGAGTTTGATAATTAAAATAAATATTAATACGAAACACTAGATTTATGATTTTATCCCGAAGTTTTCAAGAAAAATGTACGTCGCGGACCCGAACTGGGCCTTTCTTTTATCAATAAATCCCGCACAAATTCACTTGATGTTTAAATGTATGATCTTCAGGAAATTCGTTTTTAGTCCCACTCGAGAGAATGCAGGAAATTTTTAGTTCAGCCAGTTTATCTCCAACCTGAATATATATCACAAGGCCTTCAAACATACATCATACAAATGCAGTCTGACTATGAAAAAACATTCGCATTCTTCCATAAGCAATAATGAAGGAGGATCCCAGGATAGTAGGCTCTAGCACGTTATTTATGAAAACGATTTATTCAATATGTAATCATCGATTTAATTGTTTTTAATTCATAGTAGGCTCTGCGTATGTCATATTTGATCAGCAGAAACGTCTCCAGAAAAATACTGAAGCTGGAGACTGAAATCTTAAATGTATTCTTATCGCTGTTTTTTTTATAAAATTTTAAAAATATATCTTAATGCGATGAGTGACCAAAATACACTCAAAGCAGAATAATTCGGAGCTACGGTGAAAATAAGGTGAAAAAATAACAGGTCATCAACGCTTTTGTAAGCTAAATCTATTCTAAAACGATCATTTATTGTTTATTTTTTGAACTAAATCAATTGATTTGCAAATTAGGATAAATTCAAAAGACTTCAAAGAAGGCTACATAAAACAAATGTTTATTTTGATTGCTAAATAAGGGATATAATAGAAAAAGCCGATCCCATGAGAGAAGGCTCTAGCACGTTATTTATAAAAACGATTTATTGAAAATGTAATCATCGATTTAATCGCTTTTAATTCACAGTAGGCTCTGCGTATTTCATACTTGATCAGCAGCAACGCCTCCATCAAAACACTGAAGCAGGAGAATGAAATCTTAAATTTATTCTTATCGCTGTTTTTTTTATTTTTAACCTTTGACGATTCTTAAATTTTTATCCCAATGGGTCGATTCCTGTGCCAGCTGTGCTACACTATAGTGCATTACGGTGAGAAGCATCCATGTTTCTTTTATAAGAACCATGACACAGTATATACATTACCACATCTAGAACAATCGGAAGAAATGGAAACGAAGCATGATGAGAAAAAAGAAAAACATACTGGAATTACGAATGTCAGTTCAGGGAATATAATTCCAGCAGCTCAACAAAACGGCAATGAAGAATCTAAAGAAACGAATTCGCTGCTTACTGAAAATAATGAACAAATCCCGTCTACGCCTGCTTCAAAAAGAAAAAGAAAATATAGTTTGTTTGCCGGCATCTCCACCAACGCTCAGCATGAGAATTCTCTTGATACTTCGATTCCTGATTCAGAGTTCCTTCAGATTCCTTTCAGAGTTCGGGCGTGTGAAGTCAAGATGAAAGAAATTGCCTCTTTTAATTCATTGTCAGAAACTTTTGAACCCGCCACCAATTCTGAAAGCGAAGTTCGCGGAGATTATAAAAGAAAACCCAGTCCCACCAGAGATGATCTCCAGCAAAATAATTGTCGATCAAATGTTTCCACTTTTTGCCATTCAGCATCTGGTGAAAAATGGGAAAGTTTAGCAGATGAGATGAATTGGCGTTCTTTAAATAGTGGAAGAGGGTTCTTTTCTGAATCTATCAAAGGCATTACCCAGAAAGCCCTTTTGGATTCCAAAAGTTTTTGCGACGCCTCGAATTCCCTAGTAAATACTTCATTTTCCATGAGGATTAAGGAAAAAGATAAAAGTGCGTTTGACGTGTCAAGAGATCTGACAGTTCTTCGAAGTTCATCTAACGCAGCTTTAATTGTTCCCAGTAGACTTGGGGATGAGGATGCCACCGTCAATCAGCATCTCGAGTTCATGAAAGATGCAGATTCTGCGGCAGGACCTTCTACAATCCGTCGAGACTCAATCAGACCTGGCGACATAAAGCCACATACTTACTATTTGTGTCCTAAAAAGTTTAAACGGAAAAGTGATCTTGTCCGTCATCATCGAACACACACGGGCGAAAAGCCCTTTGTTTGTGATATTTGCGGAAAAGAGTTTAAAACAAAGGGAAATTTTAACACACATTACAGAATACACACAGAGGAAAAGCCCTTTGTGTGTGAAATTTGCGGAAAAGAGTTTAATAGAAAGGAAAGTCTCGGCATACATTATAGAAGACACAATGGTGAGAAGCCCTATGCGTGTAACATTTGTGGACAAAACTTTTCTGTCCAAAGCAATCTTAAGAGACATGCCCAGACTCATGAAGGATTGAAGCGTTATAAATGCGGAGTTTGTGGCAAGATTTTCAGCCGCAACGATAATCGCAATAAGCACTACAAAGAGCAGCACCAGTGAAGTCAATCAGTACATTTCATGAATTTCCCAGAACCATTATACTGGATCAAAACAACTGTCATAGACATTTTCCCATTGTGTTAATTTTAAGTAAGTTTTGACATTTCATAAATACTGTGTGAATTCACACTGCTTTGACGAAGAATATTCTCTGACATCAGATCTATAAGGCTTCTTAAGTGATGAATCAAACTGGACGAAAAGTATATGTTTTCATTTTAAGTATTTCTATGTGTGTGCTTTTATTTTTTACCATATTTCTGTATTTTACATCAAATGCTTTTAAACCCTCTGCCCAACTCTTAAATTTTTAATGTAGATGTCCGTTAACTGAAGGACTCCAGACATTTCTTGTTTAGGTTTTACTTTAAAATTGGTTATATTTCTCTTTTCATTTCGAATTTCTCTAAAGTTTTTTAGGAAATTGAAAGCAGAAGATATGCCATTCAGCACAATATCACCAACTGTGACAATTTCGTTTTGAATTGGATTAAGCAGTTTTGGAGTCTGATATTTTATTAAGGAAGATTATTTGTTCTTATTATTTCTGAAAAATGGTGTTTAGTTTACTAGAAACGGAAGAGCTAATTTTTCAAATGATGATGAATTTTACAATATATATATATATATATTTATACTTCAAAAGATTGTGTTTCATTGCATATATATTTTCAATTTTGAATGCGTTAATAAAATATTTTTATAATATTCATTCGATTCTCATGTTCTTTTATTATTTTTTTCTTAAAAAGAAACATTTTGCCACCGTTTTCTTTTAACGAATCTGATTCACTCACATGAATAGCAATTTTCATTTCACGGATATTTCAAACAAGGAATGGCAAACCATTGACTGCTCAACATTTTTTTTTTTAAATGTGTGAACCTGAAATGTTAATTTTAATTTCTCTCGTTTATTGGTTACCAAATGAATGTTTCTAAATTGAACAAAACTGGTTCTCTCCTTAATTCATATAGCAGGATTAGTATTCGATGCTGAAATGAATTGCGATATTGGTGTTTCAACTTCTTTTAAGTAATTTGACTTCTTTCATTTTTATCAGGATTTAATTTTATAATCGGATTTGCCCTCGCTTTTGTCATTTGTACCTGAAGTAATAATATAATGTAAAAATATTTTAATTATTTGAGACCGCTTAAGTATCTATTAATATGTTAATTCAGCTAAATATTTATTTCACACAGGTGGTGCTATCTAACATGCAATTCTTAAATATCAATTTTAAGTATACTTAAAATTAATAATTTTGAATAAGGAAATATATTAAAGACTAAAAAGTTGAAACTAACAGAAATGAAATGTTTTTAAACAAACCATTATTAGTGTATGAAAAGTAGAAATTTATATCTTCTTTTATTAAAAATCATCCGATTTTATAAAAGCATTACTCTGCCGTAATCTTTAGATGAAGGAAATTCCTGTTGTTGTCTTAAATATTGCTTTAAAAAACTCTGGAGTAATAGTACCTCAAAGAACCTAAACACGAATTATTTTCATTAAAAAGAACAAAATCTTTTTACACAGAATTATCAGTTCAGTATATGTTTAAAACATTTATAAAAATTCTATTGAGAAATAATGTTTCTTTATTCAGATAAGCGTAAGGAGAAATTTTTTTTATTAAATTACTAAAAATAATTTTAGTTAATATTTTAATATTAATAAACATTAATTGATATTGTGTATATTATATTTAGTGGTAAAACACAATTTGTCTTCAAAACAAATACGAAGATCCTTGTGCACCACGTGAAATAATATTGAAAGATAAACGATCCCCAGAAACAACGCACGCACTGCCGTTTCAATCTGGATGATCTGGTGCCGGAATTTCATGATTCCTGTGCCTATCATTGGATATTGGATTCTCGAGCCAAATGAATCCCCAATACTGGTTGGGTTCTTCACATTTCGGCGAGAGATGAATTTGAATCTCAGATTTCGAGAGGAGTTCAATATTTTTAAGCATACTATGGTTATTATATTCGTTTGATTGTTGGCGATACGGAGGCAAGTGACGACCATAGCCAACCTGGATGTTTTCAGAACAGAAAATTGTGTTTCTGAGGAAACTTCTAAAACTAAAAATGTTTCAACAAATACTGTTTAAAGAGTCTTGTGACTATTCTTATTTATTTCTGCTTAGTTACTGATCGATGATCTATTGTAAGGTTTCAGATTTTACATAAAACTCTTCACCCTCTGACAGCCGATTCGTTTTTAAATTGTTAGTTAGATGCAACGTTCGCAAATATGTTCCTACACGGTTACAGGGAAGTCTTTATTGGTATAGGGTGATTCGACGCTGTAACAGAACTAAGAAAACACAATAGCTTGCGAAAATTGCTGGATGCAGCAGACAATAGACTGACTTCCAACCGCGTAAATCGCGGGATAAGCAGTCAGAGAGTCATCGCATATATAAGATTGTGTAAATATTACTTTCAAGCTATAATCTGCTAAGAAGCTATTGTGGAAAAATATCGCTAATCAGTTTTTATTCAGTAAATTTCGTGATTGCCACAGATACTTCGATTTCATGTCTAGAATGGGTCCCAGACAAAGGCCTTACATGGACCTCCTAAGCCCACTCCCTCAGTGTGTTTGAAACTTTTAAAGGCAGTGAAAAGTTTAGTATCTATCCGCCAAGGGAACTGTCACCGCCAAATTGTCTAATTTAAGGAATTCTCTATAGAAACAGGTTGTCTTAGGAAGAATCCATTTCTAATAGGTAGAAGTGCATTCAAATATTTTCCGCCTCAAATTGGCGCCAAGAATAAAATAAACTCCGGCTTCTGTTGGATTCCTCATATTCGAAATTGATCTTCCCTAGCATAACCAGTTGCTATAGCGACAGCCGTGAACTAGACAACTTGTTGGCGACAGTTCTGGTGGCGTACAGACAGTACTATGACCATATAAAGAAAGTCAGAAAAATATTACAGGAAAACATCTCGTATTCAGGCGTGTATCATAGAAAGGAATGACGTTAGTGTCCGCCCGAGGGGGTTCCCCGATATGGGGGGGGCACAATCTACTTTACAAGGGGAAAGTGTAATGATGACCCTTCCAAATTTTCCCTAGATCATTATTTACCTACTATCTGAATAGTGAACAGGATACAAAAAATTGCCCCTACAGGGGACCTTGGCCCCGGACACCCCACTGGCGCCATCCCTGATCGTAGAGTAAAATAAAGGAAAACTTCTCACACAAAGTCTGTCCTCAATAAAGGAAAACGTTTGGTCACCCTATATTAATGGAAAAGAGGTTCAAAACGCTATTATTAGTGCATGAAAAGTAGAAATTTATATCTTTTTTAATTGAAAACTATACGATTTTATAAAAGATTTAAGCTGTCATAAACTTTCATAAGAAGAAAATTCCTGCTGTTGTCTTAAATGCTACTTTAAAAATTCCTGCGTATAAGTTACCTCAAATGACTAAAACACTAACTTTTTTGCATTAAGAAGAATAAAATCTTTTTGACAGCAATATCAATAAGTATAGATTAGATGCAATTGTAAATATTCCATTGAGAACAATTTTTTCAACAATGACAAAATCAGAAAGGGAAACGTTTTTGCTCGATTTACTAAAAATCCACTTAACATTATTTTTAAATACTAATAAAGACTATTTGATATTGGGTTTTTTTATTTTTAGATATAACATGAAATTTTTATTCAAAACAAATACGAAAATACTTTCGCACCATCTGAATTAATTTTAAAAGATGAACGACCCACAGAAACAACGAGTAAACTATCCCTTTTTTAGGTTGACTTCCTAGCTCCTGTGCCTATTATTGAATATTGGTTTCTCGCGTCGAATAAAGCCCCGATACACGTTGTATTCTTCATTGTTCTGCGAATTTGAATCTCAAATTGCCAGAGGCACTGAACACGTTGCCGCACACGTTGGTTATAACCGTCCTTTGGTTGGCGATATGCAGGCAGGTTACGACCTTAACCATCGTGCATGGTTTCAGAAACAGAAAATTGCGTTGATGGGAAAACTTTTAAAGCTCAAAGTGTACTGCAACGTTTACTGTTTTAGGAGTCTTGTGCAACTGCTTAGTTACTTGTCCTTGAACTCTCGTAAGTTTTGATAATTATAAAATGCTCTTATAGTCGTTTCAGATAGCGTGAATATCGTTTTAGAGATATAATCTGTTCCGAAGCTATTGTGGAAAAATATCGCAATTCAATTAATTCTTATTAAATTTCCATAAATTTCGAGTTTCGCGCGGATGCTTCGTTTTCATGTCTAAAATGGGTTCAAGAAAAAAGTTTTATAGACCCTCTTAAGCCCAATCATTCTAAGGGTTTGGAATGTTTTAATGGCAGTCAACGGGTTATGATGACCATAGGAATAAAGTCGGAGAGGAATTACAGATAAACGTCTTGAAGACTTCATTCTCTTCAACGGAATTCTTTTTTTGTCAAGGAATTTTCAGCACACAGATATAATGTGAAAATAACTGTCACTCCAAATCTCCAATCTGCAGGAGTGACCTCCAGTTCAAATTCAGTTCCTTTTATATCCTTGACCTATCGCGCTTTTTATTAAACGGAATTGTTTGCGTGCCCTCAAAGACAACACTGGAAATAAAATTGAAATTAATCGCTATTTTCCAAATGTAGAGAGAAAGTGATTTTCGACCTCACTCGGGGTGGGAGAATCAAGCGACCGTGGTTACTAAACACAGAGAGAGAAGCCATTTTTGCCACAAGCACAGCATTTTGATCCCTGAATTATTTACATGCGAGGTTTCCTGAATCTAAACCGAAGTATAGAAATTTTTCACAGATATGATAAAGAAAATTGGCAAGAAAGTTAACCAAATCTTTCGATTTTGGAAGAACGCAAATAAAAGCAATCATTAACGGAAAAAGAGGGCTTTTAGAAGAACAGTTATTTCTAAACTGCGAAGATTAAATGTTGTTCATTCCTCAACCACTATCAACGAATCGATAAGGGATTTACATTTCGAATTGAAGAACAAAATTCAAAATGCTATTTAGGAAGAAACTGAAAGATCCAAGAAAACACAAAATACATAATTTTTCTAAATTATAAATCTCCATAATAAAGTTCTTTTCTCCATTAAAAAATTCTCAAAATTCACATTGTCAAAAGTGATAATATACATCTTATTTTTACATGTACATTTATTTCCTCAAATGAAAAGCCATTAGTGCCGTTGATTTCACTTTGAACTGTCGAGAGGTGTCGTTGTGCTACAAAAATATCGAGGTTTAGAACCACATTCTATTTTCTAATTCTAATTTTCATACAGAAACCAGTTACGGAACTTATTGCATGATATTCCTGAGGGTGATGATAGGAAAGAGGTAACTGTATATCATTCCGCTTTGCAATAATTTGGTGGACTAACGAAAACTTTGACTTAAATACGGATTTAAAAAGAAAAGATTCTGTAATTCGATGCACGTATGAGAGACGCCATTCTTTGTTTAGGAGTTAATGCTCATTTCTATCCCGGATTGATGCAAAATAGTTTCCGAATGCATTCTGCTAAATACTGTGAACTGAAACATAAAAGATTGGGAAAAATGTGTGAATTCCTCATCTGCGAGAAATCTAAAAAAATAGTAATGGCGGGAAATTTAAAGTCTGCCATTTTCAAATACGTATTAATGTACAAATGCAATACTAGGTTATAAATGAAGCAAACAGGGCTTCGAATGTCACGATTTTAAGAAAACATTCGTTGTTTATATTCGAGTGTACGCTCGGTTTTAATAATATCTCATAAAGATTAATTATATGCTACAGAATTCATGATGTATTTTCTCTTCGAAAATTAAGATATGTTGATAGAAACTAAATAAATTATCTTTTCAATGTTCGGAAATGATCTTCAATTCTATTTTAGGGCCTAGTTTAGCTAAGACTAGCCTCCTTCGACGACCAGATGTTCGCCCGTAATATTAACCACCTGTAGCTTTGCTTATTAATCGGCGGATTGGCGTTTTTAGTGTATTGAGAGACTCGAGAACGGAGGGTGTTGGGTGGATAGACGTCATAAGCTTTCATATGAAATAAAAACTGTCGAAATCTGTCCAGTGGTTAGGGCTGGAGAACTGGTTCGATTGATTTGAATGGATGGAAAATAAACCGGCTTACGGGCCGAATGGAATGGGTTTCACTAGTCTCGAAGGCCCAACTTAAAAAGCCTAGATATCCACAACTGCATTTGCAAGTCGGGTCCATATATTAAAAGAAGCGGCAGTATGTGTGGGGGGGGGACATGAGATGAGACATTCAAAGAGGAAATCGAAGAATGTGAGGTCTGGGATCGGAGTGAGTAATATCGATGTGGGTTACGTGGAGTGGTCGAGAATGACGGCTATATTTTGAACATCGATCAGATGATGACGACGAACCTGTCATAGAATTCTCCACTGCCAAACACCTAACCACATAGTTGTAACAACATTACTTACAAGGGAAAAATAATATTGGTTGTATTAACTTTCCGTTTTGAAGCAACGCGAGAGCTATTTTAGGACGGACCTCCAAATTGTGAACAGCGGGCAGATGTCGAGGAGAACACCTGCGCCGGCACTGACGATGGCGATGCTTCAGCTGTCACCCCCTTCCAAACTTCAGACAACATTAGCGGGAGGACGGTTGCCCCCCCCTTACGTATTTGCAACAGGGTCAGATAAACAGCGGATATTCAGTGGAATCGGGTTTCGAACCCAGAATCCTTTGTCCTCCAAGCCCAGACCTTGCCACCGTGGTAATTAGTATAGCTAAATGGAGAGACAGCCGGCATACCAAGAGGGTATTTTCATTAGTAGGAGCAGGTGTCGATCCCTCTATACTCCGCGAACTGGACAAGACATTATTTGATGCAGATAGCCAATATCTAGCTATCTAGCCTTACCTTTGGCCCGAATCCTCCTCTGTAACTGATCGCTGTTGAGAAACGGCGTCGGAAATTCATTAACACACGTTTTTCTGAGTGGTGTTTCATTTTTAAACCAACACACTTTCGTGACAAATAAATGAACCTCAAAGTTATTTTAACTAATAAGAGTTTTTAGTACGTTAAAAAATACTTGAAAAATGGATTGTATAAATCTGTATTCGTTTTGCCTACATATATTCGAAACATTTAATGAAGCAATCGTTACTATTGCCAAATACGACGAGAGATGCTGTAGTGTGTAAATAAGAATTTAACCGATGCTTATCTGGCAAAAGAATCTTTTAGCGTGATTTCAGCTGAGAAGGATTTACACTGAAATTCAATCTTAATATTCATATCCGGACACATAGCGGAGAGAAACCATTCGATTGTCACATATGTGACAAGAGATATGCACTGAAACACCATCTTATGTGCCGTCTCCGGATGCACACAGGAGAGAAACCTTACAAGTGTAAATTGTGTGGTATGGCTTTCGCGGACAAAAGAAATTGCAATGGGCACCACAAGGGAAAGCATGGCGGAGAGGAATATTTCCTTTAAACTTAACGAACCAATAATTTTGAGATCCTTTTTATCTTTATAATGCAGTTTTAATACGAGTCTATAACGAAAATTGAGCTTCTTAATTTGAGCAAACTTTTTTACAAGCATTTAATTTTATTTTTTTGAAAAATTGTAGTGTTTTTATTACTGGAATCTGCACTGCTCTTAATAAATTATATAAGTTTTTACAAGGTCATGGGAAAAAACTTGCTTTCTTGTGAAAGTATTAGTAAAAATTTAAATTACTTTTTTTATTATTTAATAACGTTTTTCTTTTTTAGAAATATTTTCAAAATGTACGAAAATTCATTACCAAAAATATATATTAAAAATTGTAACTGTAATATTTCACAGATTAACGAACGGAACAGTAAAAGTCCTCTGAATATGATTTTTGATGGGAATTTCACTTTGCGCTCTATTAAATGCGTAATTTATGGTTATCAGATCGATGAAGTATTTATAACTTCACATAAATATTATTTTATTTTTGATGTCGTATATTCTAAAATAACACTTTTATTGTATGCATTAAAGATGTTGATTCATGTAGAATATTTTTGTAATATTTGTTTCAATAAAATTTTTAATATTTGTAATTGCAATTTCAGTGTGTGCAAATACTTTCATTTCGAATTCTCAAGAAATTATCTAGTTGTTTCCACTTACCCAAATTTCTGCTGCATCTAATAATGTCATTCGAAACCGCAAAAATATGAATGTTATTTTCTGTCATGTATTAAAATGCGTTATATATTTTAATTACTTATTCAGAGAAGGAAAACTGTTACTTTAATTGTTATTATTAATAAATGAGCTATGATATATGTTCAAGAAATATGGAAAGAAATCAATTTAGATTCAATATCAGCTTCACAAACTTGTACAGAAAGAGAGGGAAATAAACCTGAAGGGCAGAAGGTTAAGGATAATAAAAAAATTAGAGATTTATCTGCCCAAGTCACTCAGACTGATGATTCCACAAGTAGTGAAATTGCCATCAATAGTGTAGCGCTCGTTTCTGTTACTGGTGTAGAAGCGTTTTCTGTCGCCGGGCCTTCAGGAATCCACACACAGACTCATAGGACTGGCAAGGAAAAAGGCTTTGTATGTGATGTTTGTGGAAAATGTTTTGGTAAAAAATATCATCTGCAAGCGCACGAAATAAAGCATACAGGCGAGAAACCCTTCGAATGCCTTACGTGTGAAAAAAGATTCACCCAGCAAGGCGTCCTTACCAGGCATCTACGAACCCATACCGGAGAGAAGCCTTACGATTGTAAATTGTGTCGTATGACTTTCGCGGACCAAATTAATTGCAATTAGCACTACAAGTGAAAGCATGGCGGAAAGTAACACTTCCTCTAAACTAACCAAACGAAAAATGTTGAAATTCTTTTCATTTCGATAATGAAATTTTAATATGACTGACTGTCGAAAATTGAGCTTCTTAATTTGAGCGTACTTTTATACAAGCATTTAATTTTATCTTTTGACGAATTGTTGTGTTTTTATTAATAGAAACTGAACTGTTGTTAATAAATTATATTAGTTTTCACAAGATCAAGGGAAAAACTTGCTTTCTTATTAAAGTACCTGTAAAAATTTAAATTAATTTTTTATTTTTGGATAACGTTTTTACTTTCGTGGAAATATTTTGAAAATGTAAGAAATACCATTTCCAAAAAGGGGTGTTAAAAATCCTAGTTGAGTTATTTTACTTCATTTCAGTGATTAACGAACGAAACAGTAAAAGTTCTCCGAAAATCATTTTTAAAGGAAATTTCACTTTACTCTATATTAAATGCGTAATTTATGGTTATAAGATCAATGAAGTATTTACAACTAGATATAAATGTTATTTTATTTGTGATGATGTTTATTCCATAAATAACTATTTTATGTATGCACAAAAGATTTTGATTCATGTTGAATATTTTTGTAATATTTTGACATTAAAAAGTTTTAATATTTTTAACTGCAGTTTCGGTGTGTGTAAATACTTTTATATTGATACGACATCTCAAGAAATTAGCTGGCTGGTTCCACTTATCCAAACTTCTGCTGCATCTAATAATGTCTTGTCATCTAATATTTTGTCGTCATGTATTACAATGCATTATGTATTAAAAACTTAATCAGAGATGGAAAAATATTACTTTAATTGTTACTATCAATTAATAGGCTATGATATATGTTTAAACCACTAAATTGAGCGTCTTTTGAATATCCATTTGTTCAACGTGCACTTTAGTGGTCATAAAGGTCCGGATAAGTGAAATATTTTAAGGATATTTTAAGGTTAGTGCGCCTAAAATAGCAGTCTTCTTAAATTTTCTACTCAAATCTTTATAGCCTTAAATCAGCGAATTAGCTGATCATTAATGGAAGAGAGAATAAATTATACAGTTATTATATGCAGATAAAAGATTTTTTTCTAAAATTTGAATTAGAAAGTCATATTTTTTGAAACATTTCTCTCGATTAATGATAAAAAAAATCTGAAATCTTTGAAATTGCAACTTTGCCCTTGTAAAAATGCAAGATGAGTACTGTTGGAATATTGGATTCTTCTCAAGACCGCATCTCTTACATAGTGGAAAAAAACTGCTAATTTTATTTCTTATTGCAGTAAATCAACCTTTGCTTAGGAATATCGAGTCCTTTGGCCTCAGCGTCAGTGTATATTTTGTTGCCTTTTGCCTAATCCATTTGCCGGTAGCCATTGTTGCTGCATAATCCTACTCGGTCTATCTTAACTAGAGAAAGTTTCATAATAGAGAGGATGTGTCACAGATTCTGTTAGTCAAAGCGACACGTAGCATTCAGTCGGAACCTGAGGTAGAAGCTTCATTATGTTCTATAAATGAGGATAATTTGCTTTTGTGCAGAACTTTCAAAGGGAAATGGCTCACATTTGTGTTTCTCTTGGGAAAAAAAGTAAAGTTTCCAACTGCCAGCCCGATCCCACAGAGAAATTTGTTACTAAAGCGACTAGAGGTCTTGCAGTTTCCGAACAATGCTGGTTGAGTGCCTAGGATTTAATTTAGTTTAGTTATATTAACCAGTTCTTTAAACCCTTTTAAATTTTTTTAAACATAATTTTACCATTAAATTTTTCTATTGTCAAGTACTAAAGTATTTTTAAGAATATGCTGGTAATTCACAATCGTATATTCTATATTCATTTCAAAACAGAATGAAGAATTTCTTTCAACATTCTTGAGTAACAAGCGAAATGGGAGTGTGGTCACGAGATTTCATTCCGCGAGCTTCGATATTATTCTTTTTTTATCCCATTGTAAAATTATATGTAGGAAGCAAACACTTATATCCACAAATCGATTTGAACTCAGGAAAAGAGCAATAACTTAAAACTCTTTTTGTCAATTTTATTACTCGGCACAGCAGCAATAGATGTGAAATCTTGCAATGGTATACAATATGTAATAAGATATAAAGGAACACGAAAACGAATAACCAGACGATTATTTTATTTCAGAAATTATAATTTGTATGAAAGTAGCAAATTAGCGTTTAAGTCTCACGTAGATGAAGTTTCCTCAGAATGGAGTATGATACAACAATGCAATTTTGTGGGAAGCTATCGGTTATTCTGTCAGTGGCGTTGAAAGCAAGCGAGAGAGTCGCTTAGTGCAGCCTTCTTGCAGAGATTCTCAAAGTGTGGACAGGGTCTGAATAGGACAATTAAGTGTATCTACAATTATCCCTAGAACACCCCACACAATGGCATTTAATTCTAGAGATTGATCTGACCATTCTATTAACTAAATTATCTATTGCTGAGGATTGTGACCATACGAACCCTGCATACTCTAGCATGGTTATCTGATAGAAAGAAGTTATCTATACAAATTTATGCATCGGGCATCTTTTTCATGATTTATCGAAGATATCCAGATAGCGAATTTTACAATCAGGTAACTTTTAATAAATTTAGTAGGAAGAACTACAATTCTATAAATAATATCTTAGAATAGAGCTCGCACATGCGCGGAAATGCGTTAGGAAGGATACGATATTTGCAAAATTCTGCCCATTCTTGATTCATCCCTGATTTAATATTAAACATCTCGTAGCATGTGGCATAGCTGCTTTAACCAGTAAAAGTTTAGGTTTTCCCTTCCCCAGTTGAACTAATCTGTCTCTTTTGAAATCATTAGAGGGTGGACAAATTTGTTATATTCTTTTCAGTCAGTACAAGTTTGATTGTCTGATTGATTGCTAGTGACGGAAAACAACTCCTCTTTCCATCGAGAAAAAAACCCAGACCTTATCTTCATCAGCTTAGCATTAGTTTGCCATGCTCATGAAAAGATTTTTACACTTCTCTGTATTGTTCTTCTGATAGCCCTGCTTCCCTCAAGTGAGGTCAGTTTCTCTCACTTTTTGACATTTCCATCCATCTTGAAATTTTCCAATGAGGAAAATATTTTACAAAAGGAAACAAACACTTTTTATGACTGCAGGTAGTACAGTTAATTTTCATATAAAGTAGACATTATAATAGATAATCATCTACTAAAAGAATAGTTAAAAGAAAAACAAAGGAAAGTAAAGAACAGGAAGGAAGAAATGTCCAAAATACACTCAAACCAAAATAATTCGGGCCAACGGCGGTAGTAAGGACAAAAAAAGTTTATTAAAAAGCCTTGTATCGAAAATCTATTCTGAAGAGATGATTTATTATTTATTTTATGAACTAAAACAATGGACCTTATGCACCGTTTGGGTTCGAGAGTATAAAAAAACAGCTGTGGAGGAATAAACAAAACGATCGGCCTATAAGCGACTCAGAAATAAAAGCAGTTCTGAGTCAGCTATTTAAGACTGCCAATGGCTGCCTCCGGCAGGTCACGTGTCGGAGGATGTGACGTCACATGCATAAGGTCCATTGATGTAAAAAGTAAAATAAATTCTAAAGACATCACTGAATACTACATAAAACGAATGTTTACTTTGAATGTTAGAGAGCGGATATCACAGCAGAAGACGATCGCAGAAAAAAGGCTCTAGCACGTTATTTGTAAAACAAATTCGTTCAAAATATATTCATCGATTTAATCGCTTTCAATCATAGTAGGGTCTGCGTATTTTATTCTTGATCAGCAAGGTCGCCTCCAGCAAAGTACTGAAGCAGGAGACTTAAATTTATTCGTATAGCTATTTTTGATTTTTATCTTTTGACGACTCTTAAAGTTTTATGCCAATGTATCGATTCCTGTGTCAGAAGTGCCACACTATAGTGCGTTACGGTGAGAAGCATCCATGTTTCGATTATAAGGACTATGACACCGTGTATACAATACCGCAGATGGATGAATTAGAAGAAATGGATACAAAGCACGATGAGACAAAGGAAGAACATATTGGAAATTCGAATGACAATTATGAGGATATTTCGGCCGCAGCTCAACAAAACGGTAATGAAGAATCTTTTGAAACAAATGCATTACTTACTGAAAATACTGAACAAATTTCACTAATGCCTGCTTCAAGGAGAAGAAGAAACTAATGCTCCTTGTTTGACGACACCCCCAACAACACACCCTATGACATTTCTCATGATGCTTCACTTTTTGATTCAATCCTCAGTGTTCGAGAGCCTGAGGTTAATTCGAAGGAGAATGTCTCTTTTCAGGCTTTGTCAGAAAGCTTTGAACCTGACCCCATATCCGAAAGTGGCTTTCGAAGGACTCATAAGACAAAATTCAGTAAAACCGGATATCTTAATGAGCGAAATAAATATGGATCAAATATTTCCTCATTGCGTCATGCAGAATCTAATGAAAAATGGGAAACCTTGCCAGATGAGAGAAATTGGCGTTCTTTTACTCAAGAAAAAGAGTGTTTTTCTGATTCTCAAGAGGACTTTACCCTGAAACTCCTTTGGGATTCCAAAAATACTTCAGAATCTTCGACTTCCTTTGCAAATTCTGCCTTCTCCATAGAGAATAGGGAACTAGATAAAAAAAATGTTTGAAGTGTCAGAAGATCTCACAGATCGCCCTATTTCACCTGAAACAGCCTTAATTGCTCCCAGAAGAAATGGGGATGAGGATGAAACCATAAAGCAGCATCTCGTGTTCATGAAAGATGCAGGTACTATGGCAGGACCTTCTACAATCCGCCCCCACTCACTCAGACCAGTCGGAAAAAGACCACATGCTTGTGTTTCATATCCTAAACAGTTTCAACAGAATAGTGATATTGTCCGTCATCATCGAACACACACAGGAAATAATCCCTTTGTTTGTGATATCTGTGGAAAAAGAGTTTAGTGCTAAAGGAAATTTCGAGACACATTATAGAAGACACACGGGTGAGAAGCCCTTTGTGTGTGATATCTGTAATAAAGGATTTGTTCGGAAAGATGATCTCGGCATTCACTACCGTACACACACGGGTGAGAAACCCTATACGTGTAACATTTCTGGACAAAGCTTTTCTACCGGAGGCAATCTTAAGAGACATGTCCCGACTCATGAAGGAGGAAAGCGTTTTAAATGCGGAGTTTTTGGCAAGACTTTCAACTGCAACGGTAATCGCAATAGGCACCACAAAGAGAAGCACCAGAGAAGTCGATCAATACATTTCATGAGTTCGCAGAACCATTACATTAGATCAAAATAACTGTCACAGACATTTTTCAATTTTAATCAATCTTAATAATTTTAAGTAAAACTTGACATAAATTTCGTGTGAATTTTTACTGCTTTGACGAAGAATATTTTCTGACATCCTATCGAAGCATAACTTTTTATGTGATGAATCAAACTGGACGAAAATTGCATGTTTTAATTTTATGTGTTTCTGTATATATGCTTCTGTTTTTTGCTATAAATCTGTATTTTACACAAAACTTTTCAAATGCTTTAAAACCCTCTGCCAACTCATAACTTTCTAATGTAGATGTCCGTTATCTGAAAGGATTCGTAGAGAAATACTATCTTGAGTTTCATCTCCGGATTCTCAGTGGAAAGAAGCCTCGCAAGTAAAAATTGTGTTGTATGACTTTCACGAATCAAATCAATTTCGTTGAGCACTATAAGAGAGAGCATGGCAGAAAGTAATATTTTCTATACGCTAAACAAACGAAAAGTGTTTAAATTCTTTTCATTTTTTAATGCAATTTTATTATCTGACGAAAATTAAAGTTCTTATTTCGAGCGTAGTTTTATACAAGTATTAAATTTTAATTTTTTGACGAATTTTTTTTTATTAGTGGAATTTATACTGATCTTAAAAATTTAAATTGGTTTTTACGAGGTCACAGAATTAAAGAGCTTCCTTTGTAATAAAAATATTTTTAAAATTTTTAAACATTTTTTTGTATTCTTGATAAACGGTTTAACTTTCCTAGAAATATTTTGAATACATAAGAAATGTCATTTCCCAAAATGTGTTAAAAATCTCAATTGTGTTATTTGACTTCATTTAACTGATAGACGAAGGGCGGTAAAATTTCTCCGAATACGATTTCTAAAAGGGGGAAATATTTTCCTTCACACTCTCTTGAATTAAGGATGTATCAGATAGCTAAACTATTTATTACGTAAGAAAAATATGATTTTATCTGTCCTACAGCATATCCCTTAAACAACACTTTTATTCACAAAGATTGATTCATATTGAATTTCATATTGTGTAAGATTTATTTAACAATAAGGACTTTTGATATTTTTATTTACAGTTCTATTGTGTCTACATACTTTAATTCGAATCTACAAGAAAATGGATAATTAGTTTAACTTTTCCAAACTTCTGCTGCATCTAATAATGGAATTCCAAACAGCAGAAATATTAATATTTTCACGTTTTATATTTTTATTTTTTTATATTTTATATATCGTATTTTTAAATGTTTTGTAAATGTTTTGAAGTCGCGCGAAATTTCTTTTGCAAAAGCAATGATATCTATTCGTACCATTTCATTGTATTTCTTTGCATTTTTTAAGGAACGGAACAGTGAATTTCCACCGGATTTGATTTTTTAAAAGAAAAGTATTTTACTCTATTCTTTTCTAAGTGTGTAATTACTAACTAAGACACGAAAGAAGTATTTACTACATTAGTAATACATAAAGTTATTTTATCTTTAATGCCCAATATTAAATTTATAATAATTCTAAACATGCATGGGAGAGTTCTTTTACATGCTGAATATCTCTTATATTTGTTATAATAAAGAGTTTTAGATTTGTACTTAACTGTTGTATATCTGGATAGCTTTCTGCTGATTCCTAATCTTCAAGAAATTAGCTGATTTTTCCCTCCACTGCAACAATCTACTGCATTTAAACCCCTGAGCTGAATTGCTTTTTCAACTAATTAATTAGATGACACTTTCTATTTTTGGAATGCGTTTTCATTTCAATTCAGCTGACAACCTAAAGGAAAAGTTGAAATGTTTATATATTCCAAGTAAACTGTGTATCTAATTGTAAAGTCATTGACTGACCGTTTTCGTTTATAAGTTTAAAATTGCGATAATTCGATGCAGATACGGCGTATGAACAAACCAGTTAATGGGTTAATAACCGACTTCGTAACTAAGAGAAATACGAAACTTATTTGTCTACAGTATTAGAAAACTTCTTTCAGAGGTGGAAACTATTACTTCAATATTTATTATACATGGGTAAAGTAATGACATATGTTCAAGTTATATATAATTAAGTACAATGTGTCATAATATTGTCAAAAATACGTACAATATTTAAGAAATATCTGTATATATAACTCATTAACCTTCCAGCGGGCGCACTTTTGCAGGAGATACTTATATTGTGCAACGTATTTCATACTTATAATCGTTGTTTTCTATATTAAATGCAATTTTTATTTATATGATCTTTGATTCGTACACAGCTAATAAATACAAATTACATAAATAAAATTTTCAGCATATATTTTTGACAAACCACACATTATAAATATGTAATACGATGCGCTATATAAGTATCTCCTGCTTACTCTCACCCACTGGGAGGTTAAAACATATTATTTAATACAGCTTTGGTGTGTTAAAATAACAAGTTCCTGAATTTTATCATAAATCTTCATGATCTTAAGCAACGAAATAGCTGTTTAGTAACAAAAAAAAGTTTTAATTAACTTTTCTCATTAAATCTAATTATGTTTTTCTAAAATTCAGATTCATGAGTTTGTATATTCTAAACTCATGATTTGAAATTTTATTTTCGGAATCATAAATTTATTATTAGTCTTGCAATTGGAATGTTAAGGAGCCGAACTGAATTGAGAAATCACCTGAAATAAATGATCAAAATTCTTTTATGAAATGAAGACATTTATTAAATTTTCTCATGTGCAAATGTTAGATTAACATCCATTTCAGATTTAACGATTTGTTATACTAAGAAAATTATTTTTTTTATCTTGGCTGATTCTTAAATAGAATCCCAGATACAGAAAAAAATATTGATTAAATTATTCGTTGGTCACTATACATTACGTATGATCTTCTTGAATGTTTAAAACAGATTTTCTATGGATTATAATTTTTACAAACAAAAGACTTTATTAGCACATTATGAAATTCTCAAAATGATATAATTATGCTGAATATAGAGGGAGACGTCAAATTTCAGTTGGTCCGTGAAATGGATAATTTATGTTGTAATGATGTATAATGATTTATACATGAATTTTTTTAACGATAAAACACTGCGTAGCTATTATTACAGAAAAAGTGCTTAGATTTAGATATCATCATTCAATTAATGTAACAAAAGACAAAAATTCCTTACGCCGCTTTAAAGTAAGCAGGAAAATATGTTATTCTATCTTCAGATGAGAAACTTTCTTGGCTACAATTTTCTAAATTATTTGCGAGATATAAATTTCGTTCGATACTACAAGACGGAATTTCCAGAGCTACGAATTTCTCTATAGCTTATCTAGATTTTAGTCTTTCATTTCGATGCATTCCTTGGTTTTTATTCATTTGTTCAGTGTATAATTATATCAAGTTAATTATTTTTTTTATGACCAAATGTTGAAAAATTCGGAAACTAATAGATGAAATCATCGTTGAATCATAAATTTTACGATCATCATATTCCTGAATGTAATGTTGCAACATTATTGGGTGAAAATTTCACTTCATTTTAAGAGCAGTAAGCAATAGGCATACTTTTCAGAAAGAAAAAATGGAATATTGACACATTCATTAAAAAAAATTCTTCGTTTGAAAGCAGCTTCATAAAAATATGCTGTAGAATTCTTTGTAT
>BGPR01000334.1:675731-741586 GCA_013235015.1 Araneus ventricosus | reverse complement strand
TCGATGTACTTCGTTTCAGTTACATGCTGTCGTCTGTGTTAACTTATTTATTGATCGATGAATATAAATATATTTAATTGGGTTTTTTTTGGCATTACTGTTAATGCTATATTGAGATTGAAATCTTACATACTCTAAAATATAAAACTGTGAAAGATTAGTAATTTATCTAAAAATTTCATGTAATTATAATTCTTAACTTTATCTGTTAATATGAACGTCGCAGAAATTCACCAAAGTAAGTTGTAAAACCAAAATTTTAACCTAATTTGATTAGCTAAAAGTGGCATCATTGGAGATAATTGCATAGGCATTTTATTCTTTTCTAAATATTTATATATTTGCAGGAAAATTAATTCTAAAGATCAAGACGTGACTTTCCAATTCCGTATAATTATTCAGATTTCGCCATGATTTTTTTTATTCGATGACTTTCCACGCAAAATCGTTACACTATCTATAACAATTTACTTGGTAAAAAAGTTGCAATACTTAGTTTATCGTTCTTGTTAATTTAGTTAAGTTATAAGTAATTACTGAAAAATAAATAAATGCAGTATTCGGATGTCTGATAATTAGAGTTTTAAAACTTTAAGGTAATAAAATGTTAGAATAAGTAATTAACTTTTGCATAGATCTTTCTGTATACATGGAATAGTGTAAGTGGTAATAATAAACTCAACAAATTCTTTAAAATTACAATTATTCCTAATTTGTAAAATTTGTGTATATTAAAAACTCTGAAATAATTTTTTTTCGTACATTATTTAAAGAATGCTTCAATTATTTTATTCACTACATCGTTCTAATAGTATCTTGTATATTTTATAGTATTTAGAATCGTTATGCATTACACAAAGTATTTTTATTACAGATAATATTAAGTGGTTTTGTTCCTATAATGTATGAAAAACTTACATTCCTGAAAGTATGACTTTTCAGGCATTTTATTATTATTTCTGAAAATTTGAGCTGAAAGGAAATTAAAACTTAGAGAGATTTTAGTCAATGAAATCTATCTGATCCTGTTTTCAATCTTCGTTTCCGAATTCTTTTTTCTTTAATGATTTAAATTTTATTGTCCTTTTATTTAACTACTAAATATAATTTTTTACTTATAAGAGATTATTTAAATGAGCATTTATAAAATACCGATCAAACTAAAATAATGAAAGAAATATTAACTTTACGATTACTATTTGTATCTAAAATATTAAAAATTAGAATTATGAAACGCATCGTAAAAAATGTAGTTTAAAACTACATATTTTATAATTTTATTCATCTTATTTACCAATCTCTTTTAAACTGAATTAGTGCAAGGATTCCATAATTTCACTTAAATATATACTTAACATGAATTTCTCTTTCTTGGAAAAATATTATCTTGATATGCATTATCATTTGATTATAATAACAAATAAACTTTACACTTCCATTTCGAATTTTCTTTTCGCGTTAAAACTTATCTAGTTTTCAAATTTAGAAATTTCTATGTTGGATTCCTGAGCCAGCAAATCAACAAATGTGTATTACCAATTAAATTTTCAAAATTCAAGATAGTTTATAGCAAGCAGTTGGTAAAATGGTGTTCTAAAATCTTTTTTCCTCAGTTTAAAATACTTGACAATGAACTAACTGCACTTAATACAAGAAAATAACTTTTATTTCATATTTGTTTTTTCTCTAAGTTAAAATATTGAAAATTGAAGTTAGTTTAAAATTAGATAATTGGGGTTTTAATATCCAATGTTTTTGTGAATTCTACGTAAAGTGTTTTTTTTTTTACGATATTTTCTGGATTCGTCGAAATTTTCGAAAATGTGTTATTTCTTAAATTTTTTTATTTAATTGATATTTATTTTGGAACTATAGTTAAATGTATCTTTTATACAGAAAATTTAATTTATTTAGTTTATTGTTTCTCTTTCTTTAAATTTTTCTTATACTGTAAACTCTGTGTTGAAACCCGAAGTTTCTAAAGTTACTCCCCTCGTTCCAACGCAAAATTTATTGTGATAATTTAGCTATAAGTGGCAAACAGATTTGTTTGAGTAATATTTGAAGTATATTCGAAAATTATCCAAAACATGTTGCATGATATATGCTGCCAGTTCGTCTGTCTTTATATTGTTTTTAAAAAATTATCAATTGCAGCAAAGATAATGAATACACAAAGATGTATTTATACTTTGCTAAGCAGAGTTGTATAAACGCAGTAAGTAAAAGAATGAAATTATTGTTGTAAAATACACTGCTTATATTTTTTAAAATTTTTCAAGGAGAAAAGATTTATGGAATAAAAATGGATTATTGGAAAGCTAAATTTTTTGAATTTAGAGGTAAAAAAGTAGTTTTAATACGTTATGAGGTTCCAAGTTATTGGGAAAAACGTTAAAATTTCCGTGAATTTTTAATTAAATCTCTAGTTGAAAAAATTTCTTAATCAGACTATTACCCAGGAAGTAATTATGTCCAATTTGTCAGTCTAGATCGAACGATCTGCCCTATACAACGTTTTGAAAGAATTTTGCATTCAGAACGCGTCGTGTAATTTACGATACTATTGCCAGTAAAAACAATATCATGTTAAACATTCAGTTAGCAAATTCATTAGTGTTCTTTGTATTGTCACGCAATAAAACAGCGAGAGAGTTGGAGTAATAGCGCTGAATATTTTTGGTGGGTCTCATGCGACGGATCAGAATTAAGTATAAGATTTTCAAATTTATTATCGTTTGTTTTTTATTATAATTTTTGGCGCAACATTTTATATATTCTAAATTAAAATGTTTATTTATTCTTATTATGTCATCTTTCTTCTTCTTGCTTTTGATTAGACATTATTTCATAACATTCTTCAATCTGTTTAATCAGAACCCATTCTTTCTCTGTGACAATATAAGATTTTAAAGGTAAATAAAATCTACTTGAATTACTACTTTTTCTTCCAAGTATACGGCCAATCAATAATATAATTTATCATGTTTGATTGGAAGTCCGGCGATATAAAATAGTTTATACTCTCATTTCAAGAAATAAATATTTAATTGATGCGTTTGGATTTTACCCATTTTAGAGAATTTCAAGCACTAGAACAGATTTAGTCCTATTTTGACGCCTATTGCTCGAAATCTTATAAGTAATAAAGAGCTTGCAGATTTTAAGCTATAAACAGAACAATCACTGAATACATCCGATTACCATAACTGCGATATATTTCTTTTCTTATTTCAGTTTAAAGTTTTAAATCAAAGTAAAGATTGAGAAATACCATTTTTTTTGATATTGTTGGATACAGCACTAAATAAATTTATTTATTTGAAAACATAAAATTAAAGCAGATTCAGAACATTAAACGCAAATAAATTCTAAGTTAATTATTTTGTGAATCTCTCTATATTTGACATCACATTTTATGTACATCAATATATTTCTGCTTTTTTAGAATTTAGTTATATTTTATCTTATATTTCATGATATCGTGAAACTTTTGGTTCTTTTTTTTGCACAGATATCCAGAACTATCTGATTATATTATATATTTTACGATTTTTTATAAATGAGCTACCTTTTAAGGTTGTAAATATTGTTTAAGTTAATAATTTTCATCATTTTTAAACTTATATATGCATGGGATATACTATATATTTGTTTCTGTGCTGTGTTTTTTTTTTTCGGGGGGGGGCGATAAGTAATTTGTTTAACGTTTGAGATTGTTACGCAAAATCACAAAACTTTTAAATATCAGATTTGATATATAATCCTCTGATAAGCAATATACGATTTTATTTCTCATCCTTTTTCGTTCTGGATTTTCCTTGAGAAACATTGACAGATTGTTTGAGAATATGATTCTTAATTGATCTATTAAAATAAATATGTAAAAATATCGCATGTTTGCTCTAGGTAAACTATTGGGTATCCTTTCCAAAGTGCTTTGAAACTGAATATTCCATTGAAATAACTTGCTATTGTTTTCAAGGTCTAGAATAGCTGTATGAAATTCGAAGGTAGATAGTTCAAATCTTTGTCTACTGACCGAAATTGATGTCTGTATATGAGTATGGAATAAGTGTGTCATGAATTTGAACAGTCCTTCTGCATCAACTAAATATATGCTCCTTAAGATTGTATTTTCAATTAGTTTCATCAGAAATGTCAATCATACCTCGATTGAATGTCTACGAGACATGAATAGGTCTTCTGTGTGGTGGTTTCATAGTAAGCACTGACAACTAATAAAGTATAAATTGAAGTTGATTGCCATTTTGGTTGCTGGTTGTTGCAGTAGTTTATTCACAGGAGTACAGCAGAGATTTAAAAATTTTTATCTCTACTTTATATGAAATTTGTAGTTATTTCTTATTTCAAGCGATAAATTTGTATTTATCTGTAGTGCATTTATTTTCTTTAATATAACTTTTCTTAGTAATTTAAGGCTGGCTAAAAAATAATTTTAATAAATTAGTTTCTATTGCATATAAAGTGAATTTTAATTAAATTTTCTTTTGTAATTTTTATTAGCCTAACCCATTTAACCAAAGATTTTGCTGTGAATTAACTGTATAAGATAGAAAGTTATTTAGATGGCATTGGATGATATCTGGCATTTTTGTCCGAAATTTTAAAATTTTATACTTGTAGCTTGCATAGTAAAAATCTCTATCACTTTTTAATGATTTGTACAATGTTATAAGGAGCTCTAAAGGAAACATTATTTTGCATTTATAAATTTTAGTAGAGATTAGGTATAGTGATTTTCTTATGAAGCCTTTCCAGAAGTCACGATGGGATTCTGATTTTGTGAATTCTCAATATTTGTACAAAAAAAAAATGTTAATATTATCCGTAGTTGTAAACTCAATGTCGTTATAACTCCTTATTCTATCATTTAAGCAGACTATGATTATTAAGTTACTGACACCGTCGCTCCGTACGTTTCATTTTATTTCAGAACATTACTAGTAACGCAAAAACTTCGATATATAGTGGTTATGAGTTTGGTTCTGTAGTTAAGAATTTAGTTAAGAGTATTATTAATCTATAGACACCAAAACCGAAATACTATACAGTCGAAACAGTACACCTTCTTTGTAATGTCCACAATAATTAAAGATACACAAATGAATGAGAGGTTTTTTTGAGCCAGTTACCTTCATAATTAAATGAAAATAAAACAATGTGTTTCCAAATATGATATAGTCGCAATAAATATTGTTCGGCATTGCATACAATACTCTTCAATATTGTTTCGATATCTTACCATATTACAAATATTGAACAATGTTGTAAAAATATTGTACAATTATCTTCCTGCCAATAGGGTTCAGTATAAATTAGTTAGTTAAGAATTTGCACTCCAAATGGAAATAAAAAAATATTAGGAATTATTTTCATATCTGTTCTAAATGAAGCGCTTTTTGAAAGTAAAATACGAACATTAAAATTCTCTATATACCTCATTTACCGTCATCCGTTTACAATGTTACCATGCAAAGTTAAAGTCGGTTGCATTTTATGGAGACTTGATTGTATTCTTTCTCTTTGTTTCTTTCTTCTTAAAAGTTTGTTTTTATCGTATCCAGTTAAATTCAGCAACTATTTCTATATATTTACTGCAATTTCTTTGGCGTCTTCTTAAAGTTTTTCTCTTATCCTATCCACTTAAATATGGCAAATATTTCTCTACTTCTACTGTGATTTTTTTTGTTCACAATCCAAATTGTCTCTATCCAGTTAAATGTAGAAACTAGTTTTATTTTTTTTCTATGATTTCTTTCTTATCTTCTTTAAATTTGTCCATAATTCTACCCAGTTAGATGTAGCATTTTTTTTATTTCTCTTACGATATCCTTACTTTCTTCATAAAATTTGCCTTTTTATCCTATCCAGTTAAATGTAGCAACTATTTCTGTATTTCTCCTTAGATTTCTTTCATCTTTAATTTGATTTTCAGATTTCATTTTCGTCTTCTTAAAATTTATCTGAATTTCTGAAATTTATCTGAATGCCTATTGAATGTAGCGCTATTTTTAATTTCTCCTATGAGATGTCCTTGATTTCTCCTTCAATTCTATCCTTTGTCCTATCCAGTTAAGTGTAGCAACTATTTCTATATTTCTACTACGATTTTTTTTATTGGTTCTTCATAAAATTTGTCATTTATCTTATCCTGTTAATTGTAGCACCTATTTCTACATTTCCCGTAAGATTTCTTGCTTCTCTTCTTAAAATTGCCCTTAATCCCATCCTGTTAAATGTAGCAACTATTTTTATTTCTCCTATGAGACTCCTTTGAGTTCTTAAATTTTGTCCTTTATCCTTTCCAGTTAAATGTAGCAACTATTCCTATATTTCTACTACGATTTCTTTTCATTTATTCTCTTCATAAAATTTGTCTTCTATCCTATCCTGTTAAATGTAGCACCTATTTCTTTATTTCTACTACGAATCCATATTTCTTACCACCCTACATTTTCATTCAGTACATTTACCCTTCAACCAGAACCATCAAAAACGGCAAGTGAAAAACTCTTTTCCTTCATTGGAACCAGCACGTCTTTCTTCAGAGCTATCTAGTCTAGATGTCGTCCAGAATAGGCCTCTATAAAAAACACACCCCTTTTTCCGAGAGGTTCTAGGGCTGTATCCAACATCCACCCCGAAAAAAAAGGAAGGGGTGTGAAAATATGAATCCATTCAGGTCTCTTGGAATATCCAGTGCTTCCCCCTCTTGTGCAAGTGTCTACAAAAGATGTAATATCAAAGTGGTGGAACTAGGGTTGTTCGCAGGGGTGGAAGTTCCCACCCCCCAAAAAAAACCGGTTCTTGTGATTGAGTGTTCCGTTATAGGTTTCCGAGTAGGAAACCCTGCTGTTAAATTGGTAAAAATAAACCAAAATAAAATGAAAAAGAAGTGTTCGTAGACATGAAGATCATCAGTTGACTTTCGTGTCATGTGTTCTTTTGTTCTCGAGATTGATCCAGTGTTTAGGTGGTGAGTTTTGACACTCAGAGAACTAAAGAATTCTATCACACGGACTCGCATTCGAGCTATACAATTCTTTACTTTTTGGGTAAAGTATTCTTTAACCAGCTGTTTTAATACATGCTGTCAGGCACTGTTATAAAATCGGGTTTGACTGTTGAAACGTTATGTCAATATAAGACAGAATCGTTTCCACTGGTCTGCTGTTTAATTTTACTTCATTTATATTTAACACTTACTTGGCTTATTAGATATAAAATGTTAATTTATTGATATATTTCTTTTCCATGTTATATGAAGATTCTTTTTCCGTATGCTTTATATTTTCGTAAGTTCAAGGCGACGTTCTTCTCGTTAGTACTTCGTTTTGCCTTGGCGCTGATTCATTCCTATTCATTTCAATGTTAAATAACATCGCAAGCTTTCGATAGTGCATCGTCTGAAATCATAGAAGAAAGAAAATATTAAAGAATGTAATTGATTTCATTCGAATTCAAAATCAAAACTTACAACAATAGAATCTGGGTAATGTTTTTCGAAACAAAACGAAAATACATTTCTTTACAAACTACTAGGGGTGTAGTGGAGCCGGGAATGTACCGGAAAGCAGTTCCGTCTCTACTTCATAATACTAGGAGAAATAAATTAGAACAAAATGTAAAAACCGCCTTAAAACAACGCGATAACGCGATCTTTGTCACCCAGGTTAGAGTGTTCCGGTTCTGCTTAATGTGCGACTACACCACTGCAAACTACCCTAAAAAGGAAGACATCCAAAGAAAGACTATTGTTATAAATATTACCTTTTGATTTTTACTTATAGTTAATAAATGATCCGAAATTGCGCAATATGTCCTACGTCAATTGCATTTTGTTATGTGTTCTGTGATAAAAATTCAAGAATGAAGAAATGCCTATTTCTATTGTTACTCGCGAAGAATTGTTGCAATAAAAGTGCTATCAGTATCAATATGTATTGCTCAATTATTTAAGGAAAAAGTTGGAATAATTAAAGTTTTAAAATACCTTAAACTTTACTAATATTGTTTAAAATTATAATTAGAATGGCATACTAATATGTTTATGAAATCTCATTTATATATATATATATATATATACCATTATATTGTGATTGTATATAGTTGGTTGTATATAGTTGTGGTTGTATATAGTTGTGGTTGTATATAGTTTTGAACCAAGATTTGATATTCGTTCCTTCAGCGAGGTTTTTCTATGCTGATAATTTTGGAGAAATGGCATAGAATGTTGATCGAAAACCAGGAATTAATTTGTCTAGAGTTTATAATCTCTATAATTGTATTGCTGAACTCCGAAAAAAGTACTACAATCGTATTTTCATGATTGAAAGAAAATATTTTGTTTGTACATCAAAACCAATAATAGAAAACATTGAGTAAACATTGATCTATAAATCAACGGATTAAAGGTTACCTCACAGATTAATATCAGATTTTAAGTTCTTAAATAACTAGGTTAATCGAGCTTCTGTGTAAGTTTAGGTTAAAAAGCTTTATAAAATCCTATGTGAATTCATGGTTTATGTATGTTCTTCGCGATGTTTATATATTTTCTATTGCAAAATTGTTTAAGCCTCCTTAAGACATGCCGTTTTTGTTTTGCACTGATTTTTCTTATTATTACTTACCATTTTTCTAAAATCGATCGATATTTATTTTCACAGCAAAGGGACAATCTTCCCATATTAAGCCATAAAGTGGAGGTAGTCGGGGTATATTATAAGTTTTTGATTTTCCATTATTTTATGTTGACAAAAAGTATACCTTGCTTTATAGCATTCTATTTCTTCAAGCCTTTGCTAATAAGAGAAATTGTAAACTTTTGTTCCAAAATTAATCATAGGAATTTTAAATGTTTAATGTGTAAAGAAAGGTTACCTTACTGCTATGATATGCGATTAGTTCATATTTCACATTAACATTTGCAAAATTTTAAATGTTTTAAAATTTTATGTTAATTTTTCAAAATTTAACTGTCAGTTTCATCAGTTTTCGCCAAATCTCGGGTCTACTGTCGTCTTTTGATATTTAAAGGAAAAATATATTAATATTTCATGTTTCCCTGTGTTTTCACAATTAGTTATTTCTTTCATCTAAAGTTCTGCATTTTATTAATATTTAATAATTTTTACGTGAGGATTTTTTCAGTAAAATAATAAAGGCGAAAGATTGACGATATATTCCGAAAGGCGATGTATTTTCCATTGAATTCACGAAATTTAGCATACTGGTTTTGCTATACGATTCAAAATTCCACATTATGGCAAACTATATAAATTCAAATTCATATTAGACTCATTTTATAGTTAAGGTTAGTGTATATACGTCCCATTTTTGGAGCTCTACATAGGCTGTACTGAAACAAACACTACACCCTGCATTACGGTGAAATGAAGAACAAGTCTTGAGCCGCGAATGTATATAAAATAATGAATCCATCTGTTGTCGATGGCAACTCAAGTTGACACAAAGGTACAAGCGACCGAATCACATATGAATGACATAACAAGTGTTTCTGTATATCTCAGGGGGTATAGAAATGAGTTCCATGAAATCAAATGACTTAACAAATGCAAGTACATACATAAATTTAGTACAAAGTTTCATTATACAGAATACCGTATACTGATGTTTAACGCTAAATTCTTTTGAAATATATCAGTAATTTTTAAATAAATTGCCATTATTTTTTGGATTATTTAACTGGACATCGTTTAGTTTTCAGCCTGATGTTAACTTGAATTGTCACAGACTTTCATTTCGTTGTAAAAAATCGTATTAAACGCAATAGAAATGGTATTAAGCGTACTTCATAAATCACTTCTCCCCTTACTTCACTTCGAAAAATTTAAGTTAAGACATTATCTAACTATTTGACAGCTATTTGTATTTACAATACTCTTGTAACAGTTGCGTGTATCCGATTTAAAAATGTTGCACGCAACTTACCCAAATGAATTGATTGAAGGCGCTCTATCAACAATCACGTCTCATTCCTCTGTCACGAAACAGACAACGTCGAATAAAAAGTAACTCTTCGATGGAATTTCCATTGTTGAATGCAATTGTAATATTTTTTTATTACATTGTACCAATTTTTAACGGTATTTTGTAATGCTTGTTTGTCATAGGTAGGTTTGAAGGAGCGTAAATATGTTTGCTTTTCAAGCTAATGGAGAGTTTACTGTGATGTTGATTGTGAGCATTATTCACAAGTTTTGTTAATGCCGTTGTGTCGAGCTATTTTTCTGTGTGATTTATTAACTTTGTTGTCCTAAATTGGTCGGAAAAGTTCTGAACGAAAATGCATATCATTGATCTAGCTTCAGTTATAAAATGATGAAATATTGCCAGTAGCGTAGCAAGGGTAAGTGGCATCAGGAGAAGTAGCGTTTTTTTTCTTCATCTGCTGGACATATTTTACGTTATAAAGAGAAATAATGAACTATTATTTTGATTTCTCTGTGTCCCTTAAGGATACTTGGATTGGCACCTTTGGCATGTATATCCCCTTATACCCCCTCTTATCATTCCGCCACTGAATACTGTAGGGATTCTTGGCACGTAGAGTGTGCAACCTTAGACACTGCATTATTTGAGAAATCACAGATATAAGGGGGGGGGGAATACAAACAAATACAGATTACAAGGCAAAAAGTCTCAAATATCTTCTTAGCCCTATAATGACGGTTCGGGCGGTTTCGGCCGATCAGATGCTTATCATTTAACGGCATGAAAAGTCGTTTCATGGTTAAAGGGTTAAACTGGGATTAAAGTCTAATGAGCCAATGGTATGGCATTTGTTTCTGCCGATACGCAGAGAGAGAAAATCTGGTTCATAGTTTGAACAATCCATAAGGAAAAGGTTAGTCATACGTAAATAATATTATTAACATATTTGTACCGGTTCACTTGCAGAAAGAGAAACAAATGCGCTGGGAAAGAGTCTGTACCACTCGTAAGGAAAATGTAAAAAATAACTTTAATACTAATTATTGATATTCATTATGTTAAGTCTTTATTTTGAAATTAATTTGCTATGTTATTGCGAATTTTTTTATAAGGGGAGGGGGTGTTTGTTCCCCTTATTTAATATTTTGGTACGTAAATTTATTTGTAATAATAATTTAATTTCTCCACCCTAATTAATAATAAGGGGATAAAGATAAGGGGGATAAAATTCATTAAATAGTATTTGAAGGTGGTGTACAGCTGATCTGGGAAGTTTGAAACAATATATTCAAAGGTAGAGAACCTCTGACGTCACTGCAAAATTCTTTACGATTTGGTATTATTTTACGTTCATAACCTCGATAAAGAAGTGATTAAATAATTTTTTGCATGTTTATTTTACTTTCTCCTTTAGAATTGTGAGATTCGTCCTCAATAACCCTAATCTAAGTTAAACTTTCTCAAAACAGCGATTAGTTTCAGCATTGAGTTAAGCAATAATTCAAAATAAATGCTCAAGATTTTGTTTCTTGGCTATAGTGATTCATTTTCGATTTGGATTGAAATTTTTTGTTTTGTTTTAATTTATTTCTTGTAATGTTATCTCGTATCTATTTCAATATTGATGTGTCAACAGGCAACCATTTTTTTTTTATTTTGGCCTTCTCGCAATTTTAAATTACAATTTTACAAAATATATATATATATATATTTGCACGTGTATTCTGGAGTTGGGAGAGTTATAAATTGAAGTTCCATGTAAATCTGCTCATATTTATTGGATTTTTTTAAATTCGTTACGCATTTGTTCGTAACGGAAATTTTTCTAATATAATTTTATACATATTTATTTTTTCTAAATATTTGCTGTTGAACAGTATTTTGTCAATTATCTTCTTGAGAAATTATAACTTTTTTTTCTGTTATCGGAGATAAATTGCGTTTATTAAATTAATAATTTTAATTAATTTAATAAAAAATTAATTAATAATTTTAATTGTTTGCTGCGAAACATCTAAACAAGTTTTAAAGAACACGATATGAATATTCTTAAAGATTCAGCTTTAGTTTTTATAGCGTATAAAAAAATTGTACTAATCTCAAAAGCATCTGCATTTACTTCTTCGACATATTTGTTGTTTCATTGTGTTTTCTGAAGTATCTTGCTAATAAATTTGCTGTTACAAACTCTTTTAAGAAAATGGCTTATTATTTTAGCAATTCATCATTAATGCTAAAATAATAAGCCATTGTTTTTTTATTTGTTTTATTTTTTATCTTGCAATATAATACGCCATTAAATATATTAAGTTTAATACTTGATATATGGTATTATACATAAATACGGTTCTTTCTCTCTCTTTCTTTTTCTCCTTCCTAGTATCCGATATTTTCACTTATCCGACATAAGCAATTCCCGTTTATGCCGAATAACTGAGACTGTACTTCATTTAGCTTTTCCCACAGATTGAGAATCACTGGCTTAATTTTAAAATCTCCTTTTATTTTTTAAGAAAAACCAGCGGGAGTGTTTTCCCCCCGAATTTCTTGTATACGTTCGAAATATGGCGCGTTTTGAACGTTGTAGTACAGAGAAGAAAAATGGTTATGCATTTTTAACGTCTATTCTCTGATAAGTTGGTTCCAAATTTTGGTGGAAACACCATATGCAAAATTTCATTTATCTAAGTAGTTGCAGTTTTGAGCTATTGCGTTCACATGGACACGTACAAAATGACTGACAGACAGTCAGTCCTCTGAAAGATTTGGTCCAATATTTGATTGAGATCTACAATTCTGGTGATAAAATCATATGCAGAATTTCATCCGTCGAGCTCAACTAATAGCCATCGTATTCACACACAAAGGACTGATAAATAGACATACTTCCCTTTGTGAGATTACTGCCAAAATTTGATAGAAATCTACAAATTTGGTGTAAAGACAGCATAACAAAATTTGTTTGCCTAGCTTGTATTGTTTTTAAGTAATCGTGTTCACAGACAGACGGACTGCCAAATAGAAACAATAGATTGCTTTTTCAGAAGTCTGAAACATGGAGATTCATCAAAACCTGAAAGTCGAATATTTCAAAAATTACAATACTTTCTCTTTGTATACTTTTTGTACGAGAAGGTAATTATTCATACATTTTACTTTTCTTGGAAATGGAAAAGCTAATTTTATGTCGAAAAGATGGAAAAAAAGTGTAGCAACGACCGAAAAACATTTAAGAGACAGGCGAAGAATTAATTCAAGGAATAACGTGTTATCTGTCTGTATCCCCAGCAAACCTCCACCTCAAAGAAAACAGACGTGACAACGCATTTGGGTGACAATAGATCACCGACATTTCCTATCACAGATAAACGCGCTCGTAAAAAGCAAACATACATGCTCCCTTGTTATCAGCAACTGATAACATGACCCAAGGAATTGTTGTTCTCAAGGTGCGGCGACTTAGTCAACCGTCAAACTTACTCTTTCGCAACACGATGAATAAATAACTTTTAATCGTACAGATCGTTTTACGGTTTATAATTTGATATATTTTCATGGACGGCTGACTTGATATGACGAAAGCTCGCCGTGCTTCCGATTTCTGAATGAATCACGGCAAAAAAGTAAAAGCTGATGGTATCAGATACTGGTGGAATAGTTTTTTTTTTATATTAAACTATTCTGAAATGTTGTGAACAGAAGATGTGGATATTAATTGTAAGAAATACTGTGTGGGACGCCAGGGCAATGTTGGTGTAGATAGTTTGGGAAAACATCACTGGGATTCAGTTGCGAATATGTATTTGAAAAGATTAATGACCGATTGTTTGGTAATTTGGTGAAAAGATGGCGGCCTTCGTAGAAGTACTTCCGTATAACTTGGTTCTGTAGAAAGTGTAAAAAATAATGAGGTGCTTGTTTTCAACCAAGTTTTTGTTCTTTTAGGCTGTGATACTAGGAATTCTGAGGGATTAAATATAGATATTTAATTTGCCAGCATGGAAAAAATTCTGACTTCGTGTATAAAATTTGTATCTTATTAGTTTTATGCAGTAATAAAAGTTGTCTTTTCTACCTTTAGTATTCAATTTTATAAAATGATCCACAAGAAAAGAAAACCAACGGGAATGTTTTTCCCTCGACTTTCTCTTCTATTTATAAAACATGGCGCATTTTGTGTTGTCTTTTGTAGAATAGTAAAGGATGGATTTGGCATTTTATTTCTCTTTCCCCTTCTACCGATTATGTCCAGAATTTGATACAAATCTACAGTTTTGGTTTTAATACCATATACCGAATTTCATTATTCTTATGTTGCTTGTTGCGTTCTTCAGTTATTTCTTCACAAATATGCGAACACCGACATATAGTCAACCCTTTGGTGGGGGGGGGGGGGTGCGATGCAAAATTTGACAGTTCTGGAGATAAAAGCACATAACAAATTCTCCCAGGAACTATATAAGTAATTCCATAAAATGAGTTATTTCATATGGTGAGAATAATTTTAGATGCATTGTGAAAAAAAGTAGTTTCGAAAAGTTAACAGCACGTTTTCAGTGAAATCGAATTACCCTTATATGCGTGCAAGAACCAGATATTGAAAAAACATGGTTTAAAATCTGTATCATTGACGATTGATATCGGTTACCTTTAGATGCTGTAGTTAACAAAGGCGGCTTCTTGCCTACATCCATACTCTATGTTTCATGATTCCACATCAGAAACTTTTTGGGTTGTGAATAGATTTCTACTGTACAAATCGTCGAAGATTCATAATTAAAATAACGAACCTCCTTTCACACAGATCTAACACCACTAACAGTCCTCGAGCCTAAAGTCATGCTATATGTATTTATCGCACAGGACAGACCTACGGGGTTAAATCCATACATCGAATTTAGACCAAATCACTGTGTAACGGTTTCGGACAGCTATTGTGCGTCCGTGACCGAATACAAAAGAAAATTTTAGATTCTTTTATAATATCTACCTATCTTAGGTGGAGAAAAAAAGCACCCCCCCCCAAAAAAAAAAAAATCATTTATGAGTTTACATCAAAATGTAAAACCAAAATGCATTGATATAACAATAATATCAATAATAATTTATAATAACTCAAAAATAATACTCAAAGTTCGAAACAAAATTGAAATAAGCAAATGTTGGGCGGTTGGATCCTGGAGGAGCGCCAACCTTGTCCCACAACAGAAATGACCGAAATTAGATAAATACAACAAAGATAAGCAACAATCAGAATGAAATGTCCACTATTATAAAATAAACACTATATATCTTAAATCATCCAATGTAAGATAAAAACTACAGAAATAAATATCCACTTTAATAAAATAAACTCATCTAAACGAGTAGCTTAATCTTAATATAAATGTATGGATTTTATTAAATTTGTTTCTACAGAGTATCTCATTTCAAACGCATTCTGCTGTAAGTGGCTAAATATAAAAAACATAGAGAGATACTAACTACAAAAAATAATGTATCTAGTGCGGGAAAAGGTGAAAAAAATAACCTCAGTGGTAATCCAAAGAAAATACATACCTGATTACCTAAAAAGGGAATCTTTTTGTACTCCATAATCCCTATTTTAGAGGGATATACTGAGGTTTCATCATCCCATAATTTTAAGGTTAAAAATTAAGCCATACTTTAACAAGATTCTTCTATGAAGCTGAATTTAATGCATCACATAAACTCATATTTTCCACATAGAAAACTTTCGACACGATAAAATACGTTCAAAATTGAACATATTTTGCATTCAATAGAGATCGAAACGGAAAGCGACTTCAAAAATCAGATGCTATTATTACATTTTGTAAATGAATTAACCCTCTGATTGCGCATCCCGCTATTTCCCTGGGTCGGAAGAAGATCTATTTTCTGCTGCATCCTGCGATTTTCACAGGCTAATGTGTTTACTTAGTACTTTTATAGCGTTGAATCATATTATAATAATAAAGCTTTGCATATAAGCAACAACTCATTTGGCTCAACGGTATTTGAACACGTGTGCAAACGTTGCATCTAAATAGTGATTTTTAAAAATTACAGGTTAAGCTCAGTATTTTATTTGAAAGCTCGAAGGCTTTGGATTAACAAAAATTAAAAGAAATCACAAAGAGTATAACACTTTGAACTGAAATTTACCATCATGTTACACAACCATTTATGCTTTGTATAATATGGTGTAAGAGTAATTTTTAATATTGAATCTTTATGTTTAGTCTGTACTGTTAATCAAAAGTTGGGAGAAAGTATATTAAATATAATTCATATTTAATGCTAAAACAAATAAGGTTAATGTTAATATACATTATTTCACGTACATAAAAATAAACGTAGAACGGTATATTGAATTTACATTTCGTCTACCTTACTAATTCATGGTTGTTTACATCTAGCATGAAAGCATCTTTTTCCCTTGTGGCATTTCTTTGAACAATTCAGCAGTTAATTCTCTTTTAAAAAATAGCATATATTTTAGAGTCTAGTCTCTATTTATAGTCACAGTTACGAAGCTCAAATAATTAGCTTAATTTTCATCATTAGAGAGACGTTTATGTTTTCGTGCAGTTTATGATTGTAATGAAAATGAATGCTTTGGATGATTTTTTTATTCTCACAGTGAGAGAAATCTTAGTTTTATTAATAATAGGTTGATGGATACTTAGCCCTACTTATATGCTTGAGCATGATATACTGGTTTAAGTTAATTATAAAATCATATAATGTCGTTTAGTGTTTACTAAAATGACCAGATTCTGAGACAGATTCATACTTATATTTAAATTAAACCCCTTCAAGTTCTCCCACATTATGTGAAGTGCACTAAACCTTCTTTAGCACATCGTTCAAGAGACCGCTCCAAAGCGACGTAGTATCTATTGAATCTTGGTTAAAAATGCGATAAACGGCTTACTTCAACAGTATAATATAATGATACAAATCCACTTTTTAATAATATTTTATAATAATAACATTTTATTAATAACATTTTAGTATAATTCAATTCTCATTATTCAGAAATGTTAATAAATAGAATTTACGGTATTTTAAAAGTTTGAACTTCTTGTAATAATTGGATAGTTAATAATAACAATATTTTTATTGAAATAACCCTTCTTGAGCTCTTCTCTTCTTTCCTAATTTTAAAAGCAGAACATATGACAATATGTATTTCTAAGCATTGGATATAGTGTGATATTTTAGATTATTTTATTAAAATAGTATTAAATTATATTTTATTTAAAAAAAAAGAATTTAAATGATAATTTTTATTGCAGTAGTCTTTTTTTCTTTTTAAGGGAGTTTGCAAGGAATTATTTAACTGCTAATTTTGTTTCGAAAAAATTCAGTTGGTTTCAAATTCCGTGGAGTTTCATTTTAAATTCCAAATAAATCACTGTTAAATAAATTGATATCCTTAAAAAAATTTCTATGGTTATCAGTGACGCAATATTGAGTGCCTGCAACATTATAATTTTTTTAACACTGAAATGAAGAGGAATGATACGGAGAGGGATGTTTCACTGTATTTAGCTGTATTTCCAATTTTATTACAAAATAAATAGTTTAAAATATCTTATCCAATTCATAAGAAATTTTGTCGTCGGAAAAAAATTATTAAAAAACCCATATGCAGTTAATTCAACTCTTTTCGCCTTATAATCAAAGACCAATGCGAAACACTTTTGGTTAGCCCGAGAAATAATTTATTTATTTGAGTTTTTTAATAAAAAGTTTCTTTTTTGTGAATTTATGAAAATTTTATTTTTGAAAATGTTCTGAATTAGAAGAATCCTCTCAGTATTCTTCGGTTTCCGACAGAATTCAGAGAAGTTTTTTCTCTTATTCATGTTTGCATGAAAAATTGAAAGAGTTCGCCCCACGATTTTCGCGTATGCGGTATGTCAGTTTGATCGTCAAGCGAATCTTTTTCTATGATTTTAAATATATATTTTTTAGTTCCTTTATAATTATACCCATGATAACGTGAACACAAACAAGTGTTTTTAACATTTTCACTGGAAGAGTAACGTTACGAGTATTTTGAAAATACGGAATAACTAAACGTAAAGAGAATATTTCATTGGAAACACGAAGACCAATACATTAAATAGTTTAAAATATATTAATATTTTCCTCAGACATAAGTGGCAACACGCGCGCGTTAAATCTGTCTCCGTTGAGATGTTGTGTTTAGCTTAGTAGTATAATGAAGAAAATCCAGTGTGTAATTTTGGAAAGAACCTCCTGCCTTTGACTTATTTGATCTGAAATTTGATACAAATCTATAGTTTTAATGAATGATCCACATAGCTCGTTTCGTTTTTTAGCTATCGTATGCACACAGGCATGAATAGATGAATAGTCATCCAGACATAAATCCAAATATGATTTTTTTTCGGACTCAAAAGTGTCTAAATCGTGGAGATTCATCTCAATTTCGAGGGCAAATTTTTTGACAATTACAATATTTTCTCATTGTATATTTCGTGTCCGAAAAATCAAATAAGTATAAAATATCCCGAGGTTAAAGTGTTAATACATACATCACAGCATTGGAGCGCTTATTAACTATTTCCTGCGTTGTTTATGTCATACATATTATCGTATGTTAGACACCATATTAAATGATAAGCATGCATAAGTGTCCCGGATGTGTTATTCCCATTTGTACTAATGAATTTGTATACGTAAAATAAATCACAATTACGAGGTGTTCTTTTGGAAATACTCTATCGAAGCGAATTTTCGAGCGGTTTACGACAAAATTGAAATAAAAATCACCCGTACATCTTGCGAAAACCTTTATCGTGAAACTACTACTATGTGATATTTATATTAGATGATAATTTGAATTGCTAGCTTGGAAAATATCCGACGAAAACGACCTTTGATGTTGACGTAGGTGGCGAGCAGTTCCAGCTTCTTGGACTTCCAGTAGGTCAACATCCTGGGGTTGCGATTACTGGTATCGTCGGTTTTGCTGAACCACTATTTGCATACCACTCCTTGAGGGGACTACTTTCGGGGAGAATGAATAGTTGACCCCCCCTCTCCTGGGTCAATGACCACTCCTTGACTTACCAGAATCGAACTTCTTTGGCAGTTCCAAGCGCCCCTACAGACCAATTCCAGAAAGCGGGTTGGAGAAATGGAGACAGTGAGATCTTGTGGAGACAAGACCTACTTGCGAGCCGTGGTACGAAAACCGTTATGTTCAGGGACGACCGTCTTAACAAATTTCTGTGTCCTGGACTACAGTAATTTGGTGTCTGATTAGAACGTAACTAGATATTTGCGCACACATGGCAAATACCTACCTAATAAAATAACGAAGGGTAAGAAAAATTAATTAAAAAATAAGAGAAAAATAAAATAAATAAATAAAATAAAATTTAAAAAATCGCATGTTCTCTGCTTAACGCCATACAATTTTGCAAATCGCCGAATTATCAAAATGGGATTTTGCAAGCCAGCTTCCCTCATCCTTGATCGTATATAAGATTTTAACGGTTACATTATTTAAAAAAAAAAAAAAACTTTTTTCTATTCTGTATATTTATTTAATACAAAAAATACACTAATATACCTAATATTTAAATTTATATAATAAAACGATAATATTTAAATGAATATAACAAAATTTTTAGTTTCAAAATTAAAATAAAATCAGTATAGTAAATTTGTTAGCGTCCTTGTATCAGCGGCGCCCCTAGGCTACAGCCCAATTAGCCTACCGAATAAGATGGTCCTGATTATCCTCAGAATCGTGAACCCTCGGTTTAGCGGACTAAATGGGCTAAAGAGAGTAAGTGAAATAAGAAGTCTGTTAAATCATGAATTGTGTCATGAACAATACTTAAAATAGGATATTATAGTTGGTATTGTAAATAAATGCATGTATTATATGTAATGCAAAGTATTGAGTCAAGTATTTTATATAAATTCAAATATTAAGCTTTAATATGAATGCAAAATATTAGGTTGAGTAATAATTCATGAGTGTTTTTTTCTTCAAATTTAAAAAGTACTCAGAAATAAAACACATTGGCAAAATGTTTTATATTAGTTGAAAGAGAATTTAATGCTGCAAGGTATTTTGATTTTTTTTTAGTTTTATTTATTTTTGGGTAATTCCAAATCATTAAAACGGATGTTTCAATTGGACCAAACTGAGCATTTTTCATACCATTAGCTTTTTGCATTTAATATTGGTATTAAGACCTCCGAAGCTACTCGTGAAATTTGTGCTATGTGTGACGAAGGAATGATGCCTCAAAGGAATGGCGGGCTTCAAAAACATTAATAATAAATAAATACAAAAAAAACCGAAGAGCAATTGAACCAACTTATGTGTCAAGAGACTAGAGGAATTTCTTAAACAATAAATTCGAAAATTTAAAATAAATTTGAAAAACGCTCATAAATTCCGTCCATAATGGCTTTAGTTCTGCTTCAAAATGGGATGTTAAATCATTCAGAACTTGGATCCTCCGTATAAATTCGGGAAATGTCAGAATGTAATTTGATGTTGAAAATTTTCTTGAGATATTTATTATTAAATAATTTTTATTGCGATACTTGTTCACAGTGCATTCGACACTGCGTTAATTACACTAATTTTTGCCATTTATGAATGATTTTCATGTTTACTGATTTTCTGCTTATATCTTCAATAAAGAAAAGATTTTTTCGCTAATAATCGTAACAAACTTTCTGAATCATCAAATTATGCTTTCTAATTAATAGTAAGTAATTTGGCAGTAAAATTTTGTATCTTATTATTTTGTCTCCAATTAATCTTCGAAAACAAATTAGCTTGTTGGGAAATATTGATTTTTCATAAACAATATTACCTCCTTTAACATTTTTTGACAAAGTTAATTTGCGAAAACTGTCTCTGATTTCCGTAGTTACTACAAAAAGACTGGAAAGTACATCAACTGGATGAAGAAAAAATAAACATATCAAATAAAAGGTATCTACATCAGGTGTCTTAGTATTTTTTTCATTTTTACAGATAATGAAAATGACTAAGTAGCCGACATTTTTATGCTTCATTCATATTTACCATCATTAATTTTGCAGGCGTAGACTTTTAATCGAAAATGAGTATGTAAATTATAAATGCATACACATTTTCTTACCATTTTGATATGCAAAATAAAGAAAGAATTCTTCTTTATATTCAAATAATTATTTCTGCTGTTCAAGTAACATTACCTACAAGTGACACACACAAAAAAATTCCATTTAAACATGAATACTGCATTAATCCAGTCATTTCTTAATAACACTTTGAAGAGTTCCCCTCGTAATGTGAAAGCATTTTAAATTAATCGCATTTTTAATTGCTTTTAACTTTTCAAAAATAGTCATTTTTGCAGTGTACATCTTGTTTCATTTGCAAAGAAGCGACGTGTGTTGTCATAGTAACGGATTGTACCTGAAAACTAGTAGGATTCTGATGGGGGGAAAAAGAAACGAACATTACGCAAACGACTAATCGTTTCTCATTCCTAGTTTTTTTTTTATCTTTTAAACCAAAATCAATACTGTATCATGCAAATTTGCATGTTATTTTTAACTTAGCCGTGTTTTTTCAAAGAATTTGATTAAAGATTTCGTATTTAAATTATTAGTTCGGTGAACTCAACTGAAGAGTATGTTTTTCGTAATTTTAGCGTTTCATAACTTCTGGAACTGTATAGCTGTTATTTTCTGAGTTTAAAAGATCCTTCATAAAAAGTTTCTTTATGATTGCATTGCTTGAAATTTCTTATGAAAATTGTTACAAAGAAATCGTACACTCGTTTCTTACAAATTGAAAATGAAATTATAATAAATGCAATTAGCATATTGAAAAACTAACTGTAGAATTTATTAAATACTTTTATTCAGTTAATAAATATCATACATTAATTATATTTTTAAAAGCTTTTTTGAGGGCGCGTTTCTACTTGTAAATAAATAAGTATATTATTTTAATAATTATGGAATAATTAAGTCTTGAATTTATTTCTTATTTAAAAGCCTTGCACTTTATTCAGTAATATTGAATTTATTAATTATTTTTAACTTTTTTTTAATTATTCATTTATTTTATAGTTTTAGACCCAAAAAAAATTATCCAGAACTTGAATTATAGTTTCGTAATTTTACTTGGCAGATAAAAATAATTAATAAGTTGATACCAGTTTAGAATGGTTTTTGTCAGAAATCTGTTACGATCCGCAAACATATTGGGGGAGTATGACTTATAATTTCAGTATGTTTTTTCATATTAATTACATATTCTAATTATTTTCTTTTTATTATTATTATCATATTTTAGCTACCTCTTAATTTAATTCCTAGAAAAGTATATAGTATCTGCTAATTTTTATGTGTTTTTGGATCTTTTTGGGTGGATTGAGTCTACCCCGTTTTGAAAATGCCTAAAATGAGAGAGTCCAAACATTGACCAATACATTAAAATGCGGCCAGTCTTGCTTGATATTTCCAGAATCAATTTCTTTGTAGAATTAATAAGAAATTAAACACATGAAATATATGAGGTTTGAAAGTTAACGTAAATAGTATTATGAGGTTGCCTTTGAAAATCCCTTTTAGAAATACTTCTATATTGTTATACCAAAGGCCTCACCCCGAAATTTTAAAAGGCGTTGAAACGAAAGGCTCAAATTTCGACCATGTTTAAGAATTTTCTGGTGTTATCCGCGAGAGTAGTGATTGTTAGAAAGGTTTCACCAGCTATTTCTGCTTTGTGGAAGAGCATACAAAGAAAAAAGTATTAAAAATCAAACTGGTGTAGTATATAAATGAGCCAATTAATGCTCACATAACACAGTACGTCGCGCCAGTTTTATTTTGGAATACAATACGCATTTTGCTGGAGGAAAAAGGACACGGCGCCACTGCGCAATGTAAGAAAATGTCCCTTTATATATTTGATGACATACGCATTTGCGTTTGCCATGCGACTATCAAGTCACTTAAATTAACTCCATTTTTACAGCCATAAAGATACCCGAAAATTTAATTGCTTATCGCTTCCTTAATTACATCTATGAAGGAATTCCATTCCTCTCCTAACTACTTCAATAAAACATGTAAATGAACAAAACTAAAAAAAAAACCCAAATAATTCCGCACACACAAAACACGACAACATCGGCGTTCCATCTAAAATTCAATACATAAATATTAACTCCATCACCGATTGTTAATTTAATATCCCCCATTCCAAACAAACAATGCAATCACCTTCATCAGAAGAAGAAATAAGTAGAAGAGACCTGCACATTTGCTAATAGCAGATGTTTCTGAAAAAGAGCTATCAGATCTAAACACTACACACAACGAAAATAAGAAAAGGCTTGTGATTGATCATCTATTCTATGCAGACTCCGAGTTTATTCTGTGTGAGGAAAGGTTCATCTAATCTAAATAATTATTGAATATGAAATACGGGCGCGATGGGTCGCCGCCGAAGGTTGTTTAATCAATACGTGCAGTTATAGAAGTTTCATATTCGTTCGATATTAACTTAATTTGCAGTTGTGCCTGCGTTTTCGGACAATTTGCCTAGGGCTTGCGCATGAATCCGAAATAATAAATTTTTCGCGGGTTCTTTTGTGTTTTTGCTTTTTATTTTTTCAAAAATGTGGAAAAGAGAAATTTGGCGTGAAGATACACGAAGTTGCTGTAATTAAGTGCGCGTTCTTTCTCATTTAAAGGAGAAGATTTAATTTTGCTACAGTAGTAAAGTTTGTTTATTGGAATTTCGGATAATAATTGTGAATATTTAGGCTTAGAAAAATTCCTCCAAAATGAAAAGATGGGCTATTTGTAAATAAATAATTGAGATCTTCGTCGTAATTATAAGGGTTGCTCAGATTTAAACATTGTAAAAATCAATTTATTCAATAATACGAAAAAGACCCATATTCTTCACAGTGATTTATTTGTTTATGTGTTACAATCAATACGATTAAACTTTTATTATGAATATTAAATGTGGTTAGTATTAATAATAAACTGCTGTTATTCATACTAATCGGATTTTTTTACTTTAATCGTAACATGTGTTTAGCGACCATTTTTGACTTTTTTCAATTAATCTTGAATAATTTATTAATAAAATTATTTATTTACTATAATTTTGACTTGGAGAAGAAAAGTGTTTTAATAAAGAAATATTAATTAAACGGTGTTTTAAATTAATTAATTTTATTTAAAAATTAAGTTATAAATTTATTTTTAATGATTTTTCTGCGTGCCTTTTTTTTATATAGATCTTCACAACTTTTGTTGGAAAATAAAAAAATAGAACTGCTTAGTGTCAAATTGAATATATTGAAAAAAATTATCGTTAGCAAAAAGTAAGACTCTGGAAACAGCATATTATTTGTTTTTTACGGAGTTTTTTCCATTATAAAAAATATATATAGTGTTAAATTCAGAATTATTCACAATTTCAAATATTTTATAACAAAATTAGCATCATCTTCTGAGATTTTAATTGTATTTTATGGCGCGTCTTCATCTTCTCTTAACTGTCTACATCTCAAAAAAATGTAAAAACTTAAAGAAATAAATTGTTAAACATCTTTTTACTTTTAATACTTCTGAGGCTTTAATATTTCTATTATCAAATTTGATTTTATTGGAAGAAGTCTGGTTCCACTTGCTAAACTCTCCGTTGTCAATATTAATTGCTATTGCAACTTTCAAATCTTTAATACGTTTCCAATTTTAAAAATTCATTTTTTATTCTTCAATGTTAATCACTTTGTTCTTAAACTAAAGAATTCAAATAACATTTATAATTACTAAATTTTAATGAATGTAATAGAAATAAACGTACACATTTTTTCTTGGATATATTAGTCAAGAGAATTTGTTTAATTTTTACAATTAATGCAGTGATTATAATTTCAGTGAAATAATTTATTGAAAACGTGTAGTAATTTTTAATTCGATTATTCATTAGATGCATTTAATTTTATATCATATACTTAATTATATTATATTGAATTGTGTTGCAAATCTGTTCTGCATGTTTAACCAGGCCCCATTATATGCAATAAAAATAAATAAAATGATAAAGTATAAAAGCATTAAAAGTCGGTTTTAATCTATATTAATTTTTGTTTTTTATACTATTTTTAAGAAAGAAATCAAAAATTACATAAGTATTAAGAATTTAACTAACGAAATTTGTCTTTAAATATATTTTAGGATTTTCTTATTTATGAAAACATTAGATTTTACGGACATTATCGATCGGCCATAACGAAATTTGTTTTTAAACATATTTTAGGATTTTCTCATATATGAAAACATTAGATTTTACGGACATTATCGATCGGCCATATCACCATTTTAAATACCCGAGTTTATTACATTGATATTTTCCATTTTTTTTTTCTTTTCTCTCCGGTTAACCATTTCTGAGGCAAGTATACTTCCCACCAAATTCAATTTTTAAACGTACAAGGTAAGCTATTTTAAAGTTCTCATCAAATTTTTCGATGGAACAAGATCCTAGGCGTTCCAATTTCTTATCTCAAACCGTAAAAAAGTGTCTTGACTTTTTAATTAATTAATATTATATTATATTAATATTAAATTATTATCAAATTAATATTAAATTATTATTAAATTAATATTAAATTAATTCAATTATTATTAAATTTATATTAAATTAATTCAATTATTATTAAATTTATATTAAATTAATTAAATTAAATTATTATTAAATTAATTATTAAAAAAATAATGTTATCCAGTAAGCTAAATGAATTTCTTTTCTTAAATTAATATCAGTTCCAAAGTCATTTTATTATATCATTACTAGAAAAAAAAATAGGCCTTGAAAAGGTTAAGTGGAGATAAATCATGTTATATTTTTAAGAACTTAATCCCATCATACCCAATGTCCGGTCAAGAGTCAGCGAAAAATTCATAGCTAGTAACTGGTACATAATGTGTTAGTTCTGTGAAGTACAAAAATAAAGCCTATTCTTTCTCTCTGTATAGTCACTTTGACTAAAGATTGCTTTGAAAACAATTATGCCGAACAATGAACAATATGCGTGCGAACCCTGCGTTCGTGACTCCTGCCTTTGCCATCTGTGCTGCAGCATAAGCCCAAAAGATGCACTGCTCCTGTCAATCCTTTTAGCATTTTCTACCGCTATAATTAAAGAACGCTAACAGACAACAACCAGTCTACTATGTTTATTTATAAATGAAGTGGTTTGTTTAAAAGTTGCGATCAATTTACCCCGCTTCAATCTCCTTTCTTCTCAAACCTTCACTTTTCCCGTCATCAAACGATTTTTTTTATCATTATTATTATTTTTGTAAGTGGCAGCATTAAGTACCTAAAGAACTTGGCCCTTTGCTGCTTTGCTTTTGTTTACGCCTTTTATCGATTATAGCGTTAGTGATTGGCATCCTAATCCGCAGGATTAAGCTGTTGTGAAGGGAAACATTTTTATAAAGCACAGTCGAAAAGTTTTTGGAAGAGTTTATACTAATAGTACTTTTTTTTCTTTTCTTTTTCATGTCATTTCCTGCAGAAAAATGTTCGTCGGTGGACTGAGTTGGCAAACGGCACCTGGTAAGTAAATTATTTTATTGTTTTTTTGTATTTTATCGTTGCTGAATTGTTGTAGAATGATAAGGAGTATTTAATCTTATTTTTAGATGTTTGTTTTGTGTTCTGTAGGGTTATATTTATGCTTACTTTCCTGTGAAAATGTCAAAATAACTGAATGGTCGAGATGAGAAATTTTTCAAAAATAACTCTCTGTTGTTTATAAAGCTCAAAATAATAATTAATTTAATACAGAATTTTAATCTGCTACGATTTCTTACAGTATTTTTGTTAGTTAAAACAATAGCGAATTCGTTTTTATTAATTAACTATTAAAAATAAAACAAGGTAAAAATATTACATGGAAAATAAATTAAATGAATGTCTTTTCAGATTATTTCAGAAAACAATACTGATACCTGATAGGAAAAATTTTATTGGAATATCACTGTAATATGTGTAAAAGTGACCACGTCAAAAGAAAAATGAGTTAATGTGTTCTTGTTGTTTTAAAATGTCATTTCTTTGCAGAAAAACTGTGCATATCAATATATGCGCAGCATATGTTGTATACTGACGATCTATTGATATGCGTGATTTTTCCCTGTTACAAAGATGGCATTTTAAAACAACAAGAACATTAACTCATTCTTCTTTTTCTTTTGAAATAGTCATTTTTAACTGTATTCTGACGATATGTTTTCAGTGCACTTAAAAGTCGAGTAATTTATAATCACTTGTTTATTATCTGTATTAAATGTTTTCAGATTTTAAATATGGCACTTTTGCAAATCTTATGATGTGTTCAGAACATAGATTTTGAGTTTTTAATATATTTTATAATGCTTTCTAAAAATCACGTGTCAAATTCTTTTGCTGACAGAAAAGTTAAAATATTTCTTCAAAACTAATTTTTTTTCATCCATCCATTTTTTTAAATAGAATGCTTCTTTATATTTTGTAGAATTATACTTAATTCATTCGTAAGGTCAACAAATTCTAAAAACGTTTTTTCGGATATTAAGTTTTTCGCCAACAATAACTTTTTACTAACGCAGAATGATAAAACCCTGGCGTGTACTTTGACTTTTAAGCAGAACTTGACAAAAGCTTTCTTTGTTCATCCTTTGGTATTACACCTGATGCTAAAACAACAAGTGAAACTCATCCTGAAATTTTTCCAACGTGAGGCTTGCTGCATTTCTGTCTGCCTACAACAGCTGTATGTTATTACCACCAACCAATTTTAAGACAAACCACTAGAACGGAATGTAGATCACGCAGAACACCTCTTACGTTTTCTGTTCCTGCCTTCCCAAATTGTAGACCTCCCCTGTAGTTTTCACATTTAACGAACAAACAAAACGAAGAGGGAAAACTTCTTATAGTTGTTCTCTTTTTTCTTCTCGTAGAGTAGAATGTCGCCGAGCCGTTAAAAGTCTTATGCTTCTTACCTTGAAACACCTTGTGGCTTGGGTTGAAGATCTGTCAGTAAGGTCTGAAGAAGCTTTGGGCAACTTCCAAGTTCAGGTGGAACTGCTTTCTCATCCTGACAACGTCTATCATATGCTGCTTTTCCTTCTGTTTTTGCTTTTTTACTTTCAGCAACTTGGCTCATGAAAACCTTTTGGCGGCAATTCTTCATGTGTCTTAGACAAACACTGGTGGCGAATCTTTTTTTTTTCTCTTTTGGTTCCATCCACCTCTTTTTGAATTTTAACGACTAATAATTTTGTTTTAAAAGTTCCCCGGTAGGGTCGAAAGTGTAAAACACTGGAGTTGTCTTCAGAAGGCTTGTTCCATCATCTGGTGACAATGCCTTCGTAAAACGTCTTTGAGCACTTTCGTGGAAAATTGTCAGGTTCGTTCGTCAGTATCTCTGGCGTTTGTTTTTCGTACCTTACCTGCTGATTACTCAAATGAATGTGCTGAGAATCACTCAGTGAACTTTTTGTTTGAATTGTCTCTTTTGTTCTTTGGCTTTGTTTTTTGGCGGAGAACTATGTTTTCTGCCAAATCCCTCAATGGCAGGCTTTGTTCTCGGCTATGACGTATGTTTTCTGGAAGTTTTGTGGGAGACTGGCGTTGGTAGGGGGGAATCTCGTATGAAATCTTCAATCTCTGCGAGCGTCTCATTTGAATATCATCCATCTTAATCTTAGTAAAGAATGGGAGCACTGTCTTGGCTGCTTTGCCCCTACCGTTTCTTAGCATACGCAACAGGTGCTTAAGAACAAGGCCATTGAATCCTTTTAGGTTCCGTGAATTGAGGAAAACAACATAGTTCTAGTTGAGCTGAAACTAGCAAAGATTAATTGTTCTTTAATTAAACCAGCGGTTCTGAAAGTTTTAGTGTTTGGGGTGTTTCTTATATGCTTTACACGCGCCCCGCTTCTAATCTTTTTTGTTGATTTCAGTAAAGATTTATTTCTTGTTTTATAGAATTTCAATTAAACTTTATCAAAATGTCCTCCATATCAAATTCTTTTGTTAAAATCGTCAGGAAAATCACAGACTGCCATAAATTTATGTTTTGATAAATCTTTTATTAAAAAAGAACATATCAGATACAACTTATTTCATTTTTAGATATTCAAAATTGTACGATGACTGTAAGTTCTAATAAGCATGTATAATTATCTTTCATCACATAAACGTGCACATGTTCAAACTTAAGAGAACTTAAATTCAGTATCGTAATATGTTTCATATAATGTATCATATGCGTAATTTGTTTATTCCATAGTTTTTTGTACTTACATTGAAATGAGGTTTACTCCATTTTAAATATAAATCACTCATTAGATAGTTATAATTTCGATAATACATTTATGCTTAGTTCTTTATAGTGCAGAATCTTATATAGATTCAACGTACAAAACTGAAATTCAAAATCCAAAATATTTCATTTCCTTTTCACAAACTTATTTTCATATAACAATAATAATGCAATAAAAATTATTTAACTTTTAATAATTTAAAAGTCTGTAATTAATGTTGAAGTTAACTCCTACAGAACATAAATGCACATATAAATTCCAAATCATAAACCTTCCATTAATTCATTCTAGACCGATGTTCTTTCATATCAGTAGTAACAATAATATAATACTTCTTATTCAATTATTTATTTTCGTTTATTTCAATTTTAAAACTGTGAAATGAAGAGCATTGTAGTTGCTTTGCAAAAGATAAAGTTCATAAGCGTGAAGTCATAAACCGCCTATTTGTTTATTCTAGAATCTACACCCACGTTCTTTCATAATAATAGTGACAATGAGATAAAGTTTATTTTAATTTTAAAAGAGTGAGATGATTATTTTATACTTTAATTTGTACTTCTAGTCTCACAATTGTCACAAATTCCATATCATAGATATCACATTTGTTCATTCCACTCAGACCTACGTTATTTTTGTTCTTTTTATAAATAATAATAGAAGAATAAAATTTATTTCATTTTTGAAATTAAAACCTGTAAGATCTTAAATTTTATAGTTATATTACAGTACACAAATGTACATCAATTGAAGACACAGAAAATCAACTCAAATAAAAAGTATTGTACTGTAAAATGACAAACATTATAGTTGTCTTCCATACATAAACGTACATAAATACAGAATCATAGATCTTTCATTTGTTTGTTCTAGACTTAAATTCTATTCAATCTCGACAAATAAATGGTATTCAAATACTCATATTTATAAGCATCTGCTGAAACCAACAACAACGTAATTGATATTCCACAAACCCGTCACAGACTAGATTAATTAAGTCAAATCCAAATATCAATTCTGCTCGCCAAATATTTCTCCTTTCTTCGCGCCAGAGAAGTTGGCGAAAATTAATTAGAAGTTGCTTAAAATAGGATTACTGTTATTATTCGTTTGTCTGTCTTTCAATTTAATATGTTGTGCGCGATATTAACTGCGATGCTTGTAAGCAAAATCATTATTATCAATTAATCGAGTAAAAGTTTGAAAAGTTCGCTTAAAATTATTGTTTGTTATGGTTACTGATGCTCTGGCGTGTGTAGAAAACGATTTTCACAAATGTTTTAGCTGATTGTCTTTTGGAAATAAAAGGTTGAACTTTAGAAATAAAATACGGAATTAAAAGTGGATGGATAAAATAAGAGATAAATAATTTCAAACCTGCATTTTTGATATATTTAAAAGATTTTTTTTTCTTTCTTTTGGGGTAGATTGAACTCAGAGTTTTTCACATTTTTGATTTTCTTAGTGAATGTGATATTTGCAATCAAAGAAGTGAAATAAGGATATTATTTAACTTAATTCATTACAAATATTTTTTTAAAAATTAAAACAACAGAATATGCAAAAAAAGTTTAAAATTGTAACATTTCATAACAGTTCATGAAGTCAATAAATGCGTTTAATGCGAATCTAGGATTAACAGATGGAAGATTTATAGTCTTGAACTCATGTACGTTTATGTTCTAAAAGATAATTATAATATTTATCATCTTAAAGTTTGAAATTTTTAGAAATATCATTATATCATTTTGTTATAATTTTTGGTAGGGAAATACTTAAATTTGCAAACAAAAATTGTAATATAAGATAAACTTACTATTTTGGATGCATTCTTTATTTGCATGTTATCTTTTTTACATAACAATCTTTTTTCTGTTCTTTACAGAGGGACTCAGGGAGTACTTTAGTAAATTTGGGGAGATCACAGAAGTCATGGTCATGAAGGACCCCACAACCAGACGATCTCGGTGAGTGGCTTTAATGATTCATTACTGCTTTATACTGATCCTCGATGTATTTAATAATCTTTCAAATAAGAGAACACATAAACATTTTTTTTCTTTTTTTTGGAGTTCTGCTCATTTTTTAGAATACTAGAGTCGCTAACAACTCATATTGACAGCTGTGAATGACCGAATTGAATGACGTAATTCGTGTTTCTACGATTCTCATGGCTATTGAAAGAGTTCCATGAAATTAAACAACTTTTATTTTAAACATCGGGCTGTGTTACACAACACATATAACTAGTGCTTAAAACTAAAAACAATTTAAGTATATACATTACATTTAAAACATTAAAATCACATAGGGATTATTTAATAGAACACAATGATACAACTTCGTGGCTGTCGTGTCACCATATTTTAAACTTGAGTTGTGACTTCGATATAATGGTCAGTGTTTGACCGAGTCTTAATGGCGGATAAAATAGAAGAATTCCAATATCACTATTTGTAGTTTGTATATTTAACTTAGATAATGAATTTAATATCGACTATGAGATAATATTTTTCTCGTGTAAGCTAACTGATCAACTTCTCATTAATATAATAGTCAGTTTTTTTTTATCTTCAAATGTTGATTGTTCCAAACTTGCTCCGCAAAAAAAATCTGATGCTTTGAAAAAATATTTTAGGATATTAAGAAATTTTTTTTCTTATCTGAAGAATATGAAGTAAAAATTTTATTTCAATCATGAAACAAAGTTAAGGAAGATAAAAAAAATTAATGAACTGCAGATAATGTAAATTCGCATCGCAAGACTTTAAGAACAAAATGCTTAATGGCATGAATACCAGTCAGTGGCTGTGAATCGTGTAATAAAAAATTGCGAAACTCGTTCGAAAACTTTCGCATTAAAGCGAATGGCTATGTCGAAATCTGCTATCGAAGTTATTCCAGATTATTAGGATTCATTTGAGGTTAAATAAAAAACGATGTCTAGACTGAGTTTTTTTATTTTATCTTAATTTTGATTTTTTCTGTTATTGTGATTTTAATTCGATTTCAGTGCTTTGAGCAAGGTTGGTTCATCCAAAAAACTTCTAATTTGGTTCTTGCCTTTTTTTGCGTCTATTTTTTTATTCTTGGAATTGTTCATCTGCGTCTCAGAGCTGTCTCACTAAACGAGTGCCAACTAATACAGATATTCATTATTTTTAATAGAGAGCTAATCTAACCATATTATACCATTAAAAACTTTTTTTGTGAAAATTGAAGCAAAAACTCCTAAATAATCCTTTTTGGCGAAGAAATCACCGTATGCGGGCTCTTACGCAACAAAATATATTTTTTCTCAAGCATGTAGGTGGCCTTTATTAGCAGCAGGGGAAAAAAACGAAATCTACTTAATTTTTATTTGAAAACGAATAAAAGTAAAATTCGAAAACTATTCTAAACCTTCTCTCTTGCTATGGGTGAGCTTTCTGTTTCGTTTATTTAAGAACACTCGAATATCCGACGTATCAGTTCGGTTTCCAGTATAATGCTTTATCACTGGAAGGCTTCGAATTTTCAACAGCCTATTTGTAGAGGCTTATAAAAATCTAGTTTTTTTTACTATTGAATGCATGAATGCCCGAAGAATGCATTGAAGATTGTCTAATTTCATATCGAATTTCTGCAGCGTTGGAAGCATTTCATTTACCTGGTAGGGGTATGAAAGTTAAAATCTAAAACAGGAACCTCTTTTTATGAAATGGCTGCAATAATTGATTAGTTATCTCTCTTTCTCTTGATATACAAACATTGGTCAAGAATTACTAATTACATTTTTTGTGCACGAATCCAACCTAAACGGAAGTTTTTCCCCCCTGTGATTAATCACTGAAATAGTCTAATAAAGATTTTTAAAAATACGAAAGTTAAATAATTGAATGATTGTAAGTTCGGAGCAATTAAAAAATAAAATCCCTTTTCGGCAAGCTTGAAGGCAAATGTAGATTCCTTTACGTTAATGTTACAAAAGTCATGAAATATTACATATTGATCAATACAGACATAGCCAATGACTTTATTGTTTCTACACATTGCAGTATTTACGCTGTCATTCTGTTTTCATGTCATTTGATTTTTTGCTATATCAAGGTTTTATCATTCCATTTTTCATTCCAAAAAGTTATGATAGATTTATCGGTCAGTATATTGGTCATTTTTTTTATATCTCAACACATAATCATTCAACAGGTAGGAGTCATAAAGAAATAAACATCTCAGCAGTGCAAATATCTCCTAGATAACATTAAGCTAGCCTATCTGAAACAGTAACAAAAAATTGACTCTTGACACGAATGAAAAAAAGACTCTAGATTTAAAAATTAATTTATTTAATCTAGGTTACAATATAATTGTGCGAACATTACTTAGTCATATGGTAAAATCACATGACATGAAACACTTAAATACTACTAAAATGGGCTCATTTAGAGAACTCCCCGGTTACAGAGATAATAGTCACTAAATTCTTAACATATAAGAGAATAAAAATTATTAAATACGCAATTTATACGTGCGTGGCAAATTTAATACGTGTATTTAAAGCATAGGATATGAATGCAGCCAATTTGATCAGTAAATTTAAATCTCCATCGACGGTTAAAACCAAATACTCACACAGAAAATCCCAAAACAATTTTAAAGTTAAGGAGATATTTTTCAATATAAAAAAATATAACGGGAACTCTTATTTAAATATCTATCGTTTTTGGCTATTTTATGTTGATTTTATTAAACAAATCATGGTCCCGCCATGTTTAGTTAAATATCAAATTAAAGTAATCTGTCAAATTAACTAATTATCAAATTAACTGTTTGACTAATTAAAATTAACTATTTACTTAATTAGAGTAAAATAATTAATTGTTACAAAATCTTCACTAAAACATTTTTTATGGCCCATACTATTTGCCAGGAATCTTTATCTTATAATTATCTAATAATTATCTCTGTATGTATGTTCCACATCTTTTACTAAACCACTGGACTGATTTCAATCAAACTTCGCAAACTTTTTATTTAAGAAAAGAGAAAGGTCACCTTCAACTTTTCAAAGCCTAAAAGTTGCTTAAAATTTAACTTAATTAAAATTTAAGCAATGCTTTTTCCCGCGATATCTTTCATTTCTATAAATTTGTTTCTCTCATTTCAATATTTTTTCAAAATTAATTTTAGACTGAATTCGTAACAATATTCTTGTTGAAGAACAACAATATTCTTGTTGAAGAACAACAATATTCTTGTTGAAGAACAACAATAATACGAAAAACGTTTTCAGAAGGAAGAATGCTAAAAGAAAATTTTAACTGTAGACGATTAACAATTTATATCGGGACCAACTATTGATTTATTTTCATGCTTTAAATTAGTGAAGCAAAGGTAGATTCTAATAATTAACTAATTAATTTATTTGTTTCAAAATATTCACTAAAATCTTTCTTTTACTTTAGGAATTGTTAAGAAAATTTGAAGTACCTATATAACAAATAATAATGTATGGAGAAAACGGCTGTTTTTAAAAATCGTCTGTTTCAATTGATATTCTAATTTTAATGAAAAACGTTTCAGCTCAGAAAATGAATTTGTGTATTATAATATTTATACAATAGTAACTTTTACATTAAAAATATTAAACATAAAAACATTTTAATCCGGAGCAAAGCCAGGTATATCAACTAGTTTACAGTATAAAAAGTAGAAGTGAATGAGGCTGATGGGAACTCATAACTTCTAAGTAATTCTTGTTGTCAAAAAACTTTCAAGATAAAGGGTAGTTTTTTATGATAAGGTGATAATTCCTCTAATTGAAATTTTCTTTCCATCTTCAATCGTAACGGAGCTATGGGGAAAAGATAAATTAGGGGGAATTGAACATCGCTTTTCAGCTCATAACTTCTAAGCAATTGTAGCTGTCAAAAAACTTTTAATATAAAATATGTTCGTTATGATTATGTGATAATTCGCCTTAATTGATTTTTTTCCCTTTCTTTAGTCGTAGAATTGAATTATTTTCCCTATATTTAGGCAATTTAGCTCATAACTTCTATAAAATTGTAGCTATCAAAAAAGTTTCGATACAAAAGTTGTTTATTATAAAGAGGCAATAATTCGCCTATTCTGAGTTTTCATTCTATCTTCAATCGTAAAGGAATTATGGGTAAATGAAATTTTCAGTCCCCACCATTTCCACCCACTTCTGGCTGGTTAGCCCATCTACAAACTCGATCGATGTTTTCACCGAACTTACAACATATCCCTCGCCGGTTAAAATCTAATCAAAATTATTCTAGTTATCGTGTTCACAAGATAACATGGGCTAAAGCGTTATATATATACATCTCTACTAATAATAAGGAAAAGAACATTCCGCCTTCTATTCTCATAAAGCTCATAGCTGCAAGAATGAAAGTGAGTGAAAGAGACTGCAAATGACGAGAGCTTTCCAACAAGGGGCAACATGCATAGGTTAAAACGTACTTTAAGTTAGGGGGGAGGAGGGGAAGGGTGGGAAAATCCCTTTTCAGCTCATAACTTCTAAGCAATTGCAGCTATCGAAAAAGTTTAAATTCAACAATTGTTTGTTATGATAAGGCAATAATTCGCCTGATTTGAATTTTCTTTCTATTTTCAATTGTAAAGGAATTATGGGAAACTGAAAATTTCCACCACCCCACCATTTCCACCCCCTTTGAGCTGGATAGCCCATCTACGAGCTCGACCGAGATTTTAACTATCCTTACAACATATCCCACGCTGGTTAAATTTAAATCAAAATTACTCCAGTTATCGTGGTCACAAGATAACATGGGAAAAAGCGTTATACATATATATATATATATATAAACTTTTTAACGAAGGGTGGTTTTGGGTTCTAGGAGTCATGATCGGTGAAGATCTGCAGAAATTTTCTGAAAGTTGTGTCATGAGAACCATTGCAATAGGTAGACTTCCTATAAGGAATCTACCTAATAGTCGATGCAGAAGCTAAGTCCATTCAGCTAAATGAATTTTCTTTTTTAAATTAATCTCAATCTCAAAATTATTTTATTCTATCACTACTAGAAAAAAATGGCCTTTTAAAGGGTTAAAGTGGAGGGAAAAAATTGCACTTCAGGAATGTCGTAGTAGATGAAAGGATTAGAATGATATTCCTTTTTTTTCATAGACATGGAACTATGAAATTCTTTAAATAATGCACCCCCATAAAGAATGGATTTTCTCTGCTACCTAAATAGTCGATGCATTCTATTTTGGGATTATTTTGCTATTTCGATCCTGATAAGAGCCTGTGGAACACTGGAAATTCTTAAGTGCTCCGCATAGCTTTGGTTTCTTATGCTACTAAAAATAACTTCACGGCAGTTTTGAAACTCAAAAATTTTATATTGCGCCTATCCGACACGAACACGTATTTTGAGCGCTTAAAAATAAGCTACTTAACGAGCGATGGCTATTTCAAATATATCTTAGCGTTCTTCTTTGCGTTTTAGAAATAATTTCTCAAAATTACGAGAAATAGTATTGGGAATTGTGGATTTCTGTTGTAGATAAACAAGCATAATCAATTTACAAATATTTATTTTATACAGAGTTCTTTAGGTTACGTAAGTCACGAATCGCTAAATTTTTTTTCAATCTCAAACAATTATTAGAATAATGAAATTGAAAAAGTTTCTAGCTTTCCAGGCAAAATAACCATTTTTAAAAAATTGAAGAAAAATAGCAAATATTTTTTTTTTTACTAAATTGAAGAAAATTAGCAATTTTTTTTCTAAATTGAAGAAAGATAGCAAATATATTTTTTTTTCTAAATGGTAAGATTCTTTTTACTCTTCGTAGAAAAACTGATCATTAAACTGGGCAAATGGATTAGGGTCCGATATTTGCTATTTGCAAACAACGTGCATTTTTGGTGATTAATTAACTTATTCCAAATTTTTTTACATTTTTATTGACATTTTAGTTAATTAGATTCAAAATATTCAAATTTAAAATTTGTAAACTTGTTAAATTCGAAGTCAAAAAAAGAAAGGAAATAATATCACAAAGAAATCTTATGAAGCTGCGAATTTTTTTCTTGGTAAGCACTCTTTTGCATGTTAAGTTTATTATAAAATTCAATCGAATAATCGCAAGAAATGGCTGAAGTAGTAGTTGAGGAATCAGGTTTTGTTTTAACAGGCTGGCAACTTAGTAACAAGGCAACAATGCCTCAACATTCTTTCAGGAGCAAACAATCTTCACGTAAAGGATATGAAATTCTTTTTTCTTTTTCGTCGACTCATTTGTTTATTTTTTTCCCCAGATGCATTAATTCTACCTTCTGAAATTTATTTTCTCACAGTTCTATTCTTGTGAATACCTCGCTACTCACACACAAGCAACCTTTCTTTTTTACTAACTCATTCTTTTATTTATTTATTTTTTGTGCCTAACTAGTACAAACAAACATCCAGTCAGCAACTAACCCTGATGCTGCAGGTTCAAAACAGGACCTAATTATAAACCTTTTAAACCACGAAAAACTGCACTCAATTTTTCAACACATCATACTCATAAATACCATTAAAAGAAAATATCCAGTGAAGTGTTAGTCAGAAAACTACCATTTCTCGAGCGAAAAGGGGTTTCAAAAACACACCGTTTTGTTTCTTCTTGCTGCTTCTTGCTCAAACAATGATGCCATTACTTAAGTTAATATCTCGCATTAGCCCCGCTATTTTGGATCCGGCTAAATAAAACCACCCCACTGTATGCAAGAACTATCGTTAAATGGGTCAGATACAAGCCATAATTCACGGCAACCGAGATAAGTAAGCTATTTTAGATTAGTTCGATGGGGTAGACTCGTGCTTGCTGGGCGAGTAGCCTGCTACTGCTCAACAGTCAATGAACCACTAAGTGTTCGGCAAACTTTTTTGTCTTGGGAGAGATAGTAACGATAATTATGCTGAACAAATGGCCCGAGTTAATTATATTTAGCACTACTTGTCTAATATTATGGAGAAAGAAATTTTGCAAGTGTTTTTACTTTCTCGAATACGAAATATTTAGGCCTCCTATCCGCATCCCAATTTCGGTATTACGTCACTGTGTCTGCCTGCTTTCGTGTATGTGAACACAACAACTTAAAAACTACACGTCATATAGGTGTAATTTGACACCTATCTCACACTAAAATTGTAGATATGCGTAAAATTTTTAATAAATTCCAGAAAGAAAAGAGGCATTTTTTCTAAACAAGTACTCCACTTCTTTCACTGTGATATAAAACAACGGTAACAGGGTTTCGTTTGATACATTGCATTTTTGCACTTTCACTTCTAGTCCTTTTTATTATAGTGTAAATTATTATTAATGCGGGTTATAAAATTAATTTGAGATGAACATAGGAAGCAAGTTGCAGTGAAGATAAACTATTGGAATTAATATACTATAATATATAAATTATTATAAAATATTTCAATAGAGATATACGTACAAAAAGGTGTTTTTAAAAATATGAAGATTTGAGGAAATGGCAATTTTTTCAGTACCATGTACCGTTTCTCAGATTTGGTTTAATTTATGAACCTTAAATTCTCAACTTTAACAAAAAAATAAAGCAGAGTCGCTCCTCGTAAATTTTGATAGTTTGTTTAAAAAGAGGTTAATTTTGAGATGTTGAGAGTCGAGACTCGTTTCACTTATTGCTAATATTACGACAGCTTTTGACATCTGGAAAATTCTCAAAGACTTGACTCAACGCAGTCCCGGATTTTTTTCATGAGTTTAGAACTGCTGGGTCTTAGGGTGGTAATTGCAATAGTTCGTTCTGAACAATTATATGGGATATTTTTTGAAAAAACTTGGACTAAATAGTTTTTATATAGTTCACAAAAGTTTTAATTTTAAGATCATTATGTATAATTTTTCGTCGCACATACCGAATAGCTCCTACTATTTCCAGTAGCCCCTGTTCTGGTACACTTGCAATTTCCGAAGATTTCTTAGTGAAGTTGTTCTCCAGATGGGTGAACCGTGCAACACCTCAGAACTGATTTATAGTGCAAATGCTTATTCTGAAGCTTCTTCTATAAGATGAATCAATTTTTTGAAGATTTTTCATTTGTGTTGAATTTCACTTTGAATGAATGCATTGTCTGCATTTTTAACTATTGTGTTTCTTTGATCGTGCATTACCAGTCTGTCTAGCTAAATTCTGAATAAATTTATATGAATGTAATTTATCGCGGTTATAATTGAAATTAAGTTTCTTAAAAGTTATGAAAATCAGAGAAAAATCGCATAACAAATAGATAACTTTCTGAAATATTTCAAGATGGCGTAGAAATTATTTTGTTTTCGTGTAATAGTGTTCGAATTTATATCCGAAAACTCAAATCAATAAGAAAATTAATTAGATTAATCAATTATAACTACCATAAATTGCACTCAAATTTTAAAAAATTAATATTTTCACTTGACGGATTGGCAACGCTCGTGTAACGTAGTAGCTAAATATACATATAATATTTTCCTTCAATATGTGTGACACGTATTCTAAAAACCTTTGTAAATGTATCGCTTATTTGTGCAGCTTCTTGATAAAGTGAAAAATTTTAAGCATGTGTTTATGTACATATTTACAATTCTGGTGTTAGGATAACATGCGAAAATGCATCCATTTAGTTCGTTGCGTATTCGCATACACACAGACATGCAGGCACATTTCCAAAAATGACCTTTTCAAACTCGTGAAGGTTTGGAACATCGAAATTTATCAATATAAAATTTTTTGACGATCACAATACTTCTTCTTGTTGTATGCTTTGGAACCAGAAAATAAAATTTAACTAAAATGTCGCTTAACAAAAGTAATCAAACCAATTCTTTCCGAACTTCAAAGTTTTGCTGAAACTTCTGCTTAAAAGTACTAAATAACATTGTGATATTCATCAAGCGTTTATTTGCTTGATTACCTCCTCAGTCGTGAATAATACTAAAAGTCTCTCGAAGAAAATATATCAGTGTTATGGATTTCGGATACATTTATATGATTAGTCACAGTCCAGTCTACTCGAGATAAAGAAGCTCGTAGCATTAAAAGATCGTTAACTGTGTTTACAGAAAGAACTGCCATCAATTACATCCGTTGAAATTTTCAAACTGAGCCCGATGCGCTTCGATTTTATCGACAGAAAGATGATGTATTTGTTGCATCAGATGTTGTTCCCAGACCCATTCAGACGTTTGCTTAAAAATACGATGATATCAATTGTAGCTCTTTATATTCATCGATTGAGCCATGGGAAAATAGACAGACATTATGCAGACAAATATTAAAAATGAATTATGATTGCTGTATTTTTTGCCAGGTATTTGTATAGTGATATTTTCCTTTTTATTGGTGAAAATAGGTGATCAAAAAAAATATGAGGCGTTCTCCCCTGGACTTTTTCATATGCTCCAACATAAGGATATCATTTCTGTTAAAAGGCAAATACTGTTACAAGTGCACAACAACAAGGAATAAATAAATAATAATAATAAATAAAAGCTCTGAATAACATCTGTGTGTTATTATTATAGGCGTTTACAATTTTGCATAGAAACGCACGAGAATCGCGAACTGAATTACGAGGAAACCTTATTAATACGGAGCTCGTTGGAACGTCTTTCTCATTTGTACCTGCTTTCATTTCTTTCTTCTCATTAGCAGGATTTTATATTCTTTTTAAAAAAAGAAATTGAGTGAAAAAAGTATTAAGAAACTGTTTATTTGTATGGGAACCGCATTAAAATGTAATAAAGTGGTTTACGGAATCTTTTGCTAGAATGGCAAAGCGCTCATTTAATGCTCGTTATTGTACAATAAATCTATCTCTGTCTTCGTCAATTATCAGAAAACAATTTAATATTTAACTTTATATTTAAAAAGATTCTGATGCGCTAAAGCCTCTTTAATCCGTCGATCACTAGTACATCGTTTTCTCTTGGTCTCGATCCATTCCCATTCATTTCAGTCTTAGGATAAGCTTTACAACGCAGGTATTCGGTAATGTGTCGTCGAAAAGCTTAATAGGAAAAACTTATTTAGCTTACAAATACATTTCATGGGGGCTTAGTTAGATACCAAAATGCAATAACACGACAATGACAACTAACAAAATTCTTCCCAAGCAAAATCAAAATTTTGGCATTTCCTTGCAACTTTTCCTAAAAGGAAAGAAAAGCCAGAAAGGGCTATTGCGATGGAGATACTCATTCTCAGGGGCAGACTTCCCATACGGCCAACCTAGGCCATGGCCTAAGGCGCAACAGTCGGAGCATCAAATATGAAAGGAATAACAATAAAGCATTTACAAATTTCATTATTATTTTGGAAAGACCATACAAAAGAATGTATTTGAAGCACATCCATATACATTAAATAAATTGGTGGCACATTTATGTTGCCTATCTCTACAGTTGCTGTGAATCCACCAGGGGAGAGGGCGCAGAATTAAGTGCTTTGGCGTAGGGCGTAGAAATGTATAAATCATTTCTCATTCTCATTTCAAGAAATGGATTCATCAATCTCATTTTAGTTTCTGTTTAGTGTAATAAGTTCATCCAAATGTACCAATTTATCCAATAATGAGAATTGCATTTTGTTATATGTTCTATGAAAAAAAATGTAAGGAAGAAGAAATGTATATATGGTTACGCGAAAATGGTTGTTGCAATAAAAATGCTGTAATTATCATTGCGTGTTGTTCAATTATTTAAAAATTATAATTTTCAAAATATTTAAATTATAATAATATTGCGTAAAATAATGAGTAATAAAATTATAAGATGATTATCAAAAATTTCATTAAGATGTATCTATACCATTACATTTTACTTCTGAAGTCAATAGGTTACAGCATTTTGAAACACAATTCGATTGTATTTCCTTTTCGAAAGGCCCCTGTATTCACGTACTAAAGAGGTTTTATACTGTCTACGTAAAGCGAAGGTGTGTTCAGTAAAAATATAGAGTATGTGAATAAAGTATCCGTTCTCGTTGTCTGATGTGATCCAACTTTTGACACTAGATAGGTTCATGAGACACGCGTATATAATTTCATCCATTTAGCTCGTGACGTTTCTAAGTTACAGCATTCACATACACACAGGTGCAGCGGTGATTCTACAAATGTTCCATTGAGCAAACTTTTCTTGAATATTTTTATTTTGAATGTTAACTTTTATTTTAAATTTCTACTCAAAACTGACAGTACACATACAAAATGCCATTTATTTGACCGGTAAGCAATAGATTCACATGTTAATTAACGACTATTCAGTTTGCCTTACTTACTGATTTCATAGAACGACGATAATTTGTTTCCTGCGTCTTAGATTAATCGTCTATCAATGTTAACGTGAAGTCATCACTCATAAATAATATTGAACATTCTTTCCTCAAAGGCGAGTAAAAATTAGATATACGTTGAGTTCCCAACTATAAAAGTACTGTTGAATTGTAAATGGACTCGATATTTGCATTATTTGAGAAGTTATTAACAGTCTTTTTATTACAATTGATTTTTAAATTTATCATCTTTTGACATGCTATGTTAAGGGCCTATTACATTAATCATCTACATCCGACTCTCACTATCTCTACGTCCTTTCTTAACCAATATTTCGATAAGAATGCGAGTATGTGCTTAACTATTACTCAGTGATAGTATAAGTCCCCCGTTTATGTCTTGTGTAGATTATTCCGATAATTTTGCCATTATAGTAATTAAGTCTCAACATTTCTAGCTGCCATTCGCCGTCTAAAGAATTATCGGAAAAATATCTTTTATAAATGTCGAAATCCACGGCGGTGCGTATTCAAAACAAATCTGTTGCCAGTTTATACTTAATTACCGATTTCAAATCGCAATTCTCTTCCGTAATTGTTAATCTTTGTTTGCTTCATTTATTGTATAAACTAGAGATTATTTGCTAATAGCTGATAATAATGTCGAAAGACTACGTTTAAATTTCACATTATGTTTAAAAGTTCTTGTTATTTAAATATTTAAACCATTTGGTCCTGCAAATAGTATACAAATATTTGTAGATGTCTATCAGACGGCTCTCGATATTATTAAATTCAAATTCTGAAAATATTTTGAAGAAGATTTTGAAATTATTATGTTCAATAGACTGATATATTTTGCATAAAAATATAAAGTTGCAAAAAAAAACCCCCAGTCTTGTACGATGTTGTAAACGTTCAATTAATGAGTATAATTTCCAAAGTAGTATAACCATTGAAAACATTCTTAGTAGTGTGATGAAATCAACTGCGTGAAGTATATTTATGAACCGAATTATACAGATTTTTTAAGAAGCTTAAAAAGAGTCAAGATATGTTACGAAAATTTTTTTTAAAACTCCATATACTGAATGTAATTTCATTTTTACGTCATGAAATGTATTCCGAATACGAATTTACTCGCAGACGATGTATTTAAAATCTTTAGAACTCGATTCAGTGAAAATATAAGCATCTGGTGAACTTCCAAGCGCAGTAAATCATCAATTAGTAAAGGAGTATGGAATTTAATAATTTAGATAATTACGATTGATTTTCAATCCAAAAATCTGCAGATATTGTCAAAAACAAATGTTACTTGCTTTGTACATTTCGAACTACTATAGTGGTTTGAAGAATATCTGATGATAATAGGAGTAATGAAAATCCAGAAGTAATGAGTTACCACGATAAACTGAATATAACCAGAAGTATACAACATAATTCCAAAATTTTTGCAACCGAATTTCTGATTTTTAATTGATAAATCATTACAGTATCAAAGTTCCTACTCATATTGTGAGAAATATATCGAGTTACTTAGATATGAAGGAGATATCGGAAAGAATAAGACTTTAGATAGCCAACAGAAAGTAAAAAGTGAATATTGCTAAATAATGTGCAACTAAGCTTGCTTGTATTTTGAGAGACAGGTTCTTATGAGTTGGGAAAATTCCTAAAACTGGCATTCATTACAATTAGTATGAGCAAATGCGTGTATTAATACATTATAAAAGAAACTCTTCATCACAGTACACATAAATACTTCTAAACAGTAACTGAAACACAAACTAAACAAAAACTAGATAATAAATTTGTTATTGATTGTTTAGAGAATGCCATGAAAATCACCATGTAATCAGCATTTAAGAAAAGATCTCCATCTTCTATCCTCGACTTTCTCGTATACTTACGTAATATGGCACGTTTTGTGCTTTGTAGTGTAATAAAAATCAGCGAGTATATATATTTTAGATGTCTTCCTTTTGACCAATTGGATGTCAAATTTGAGACAGATCTACAATTATCTAAATAATTGCGTTTTCAAGTTATTGCGTTCGCATACAACGAAGGAGCTGTAATTCTGGTATAAAACAATATGACTATTTTCATCCATGTAGCATTTTGCGTTATCGCATTCACGTGTGCTGAGAGAGACGGATTTTCCATTGGCGGACCTTGTCCAAAACTTGAAACAGATCTAGAATTTTAGTGTGAAAACCATTTACCAAATTCCATTCTTCTACCTCATTGGGTACCCCCCGCCCTTTTAGTTATAATATACACAAACCGACAGACAGATATAATTTCAACAATGCGTTTTCTTTTTTAATTCAGAGAGGTCTAAATCGGTCAATAGATTCATTAAAATCTATTGATCGAAGTTTTTTGACGATCACATTACTTTCAACTTGTGTACGTCGTATATGAGAAAATTTGAAAAAAATAGAATATTTTTCAACTCCATTATTCATATACGTCTTAAAGGATTAATTTAGGACACTTTTATTTTGTTTATTTACATCTTTCCCCAGTTTTCAAAAATAAATGTTTTCTCTCCCAATCCTAACACTAACATATTCCGATACCTTTGTTTTCCGATCCATATCTATTATTCTCCCAAAAATATGCTCCCTCAAACCTACCGGCTCTAATGGATTTAAAATGTTAAAACCACTTAATCAAAGGCACCGCACTGCTTTTGTGAACCTAGCGGACATTATAGTGGCAAAGTCCCATCCAGTGATAGGTGGCGGTCGCGTGATCCAAGTCGTCTGCGTGATTTCTGGGCAAGGTGGTTTCGGAGGGTTAATGGAAAAGTTTATGAACATGTTCTCTGTTTTCTCTTAGATGCCACACTTCCACGACGAGTGCATACAACATAATGGTGCTCCCCTCGCCACCACCCCTCTGCGAAAACTGTAAAAGCATTTCGTTTTCTTAGCGCTTGAAACTGTCCAAGAGAAAGGGTTGCTGTGAAGTAAGCTTATTGATTGCCACTTGCGGGCTAATGCAGGTGGTTGTACCGCACCATTTAAAAGGAATCGACATTTTAAAGCGATGTCGGTCAAAGATTCGATCGGTACAAATTAATCATGGTGTCCTTGTATTCAGTGATTCGTTCCTTACCTTGTGGGGGAAAGTTTTAGGGTCTTTGTTTAATCGTCGTTATCAGCGGCAGGCGACTGTTGGATGTTTTATCTTTTGCCTTATTTTTCCTAGGGGTCTTCTGAAAAAGTGTTAGAAAACCCAGCGGGAGTGTTCTCCCCTCTCCCGTCTCGTATGCTTCTATAATATGGCACGTTTTGTATTTAGCTTAGTCGTATGGTGAAGTGAGTAGATTATGCATGTTGGATCTATCCCCTTTCACCGATTAAATCGAAAGTCTGATACAAATTTAAAATTTTAAAGTCAAGGCCACATACCAAATTTCTTTTATCCAGCTTGTTGCGTTTTGAAGTTATCGCTTTGCTAAAGATGCGGATAGACAGAACTATTCTTTGGTTGACAGTCAACTAGGATTTGGTCCACTTGCTGTAGATCTATAATTCTGGTGGTAAAAAGATATGCCAAATTACATTCGTGTAGCTCGTTCTGTTTTTGAGTTATCGTGTTCACATGCGCACGGACTGCTACAGACAAACTTCCCTTTAACACAAATCTGCAATTTGGTGTAAACACCAGCGAACGAAACAAATATCTATGTATTGTGCTTGCTGAATATGTTTGTTTTGTATTGTATAGCAACGGATTCGGAAACCCTTTGCGCATGCGCCAGGTGGAGTTATTTTCATCAAAATTGGGGGAAAGTGAAGAATGCAAGGGTGGTGTTTACATTTTACTAAGCGTTATCTAACAACGAACTTCGGAAATGCGTCATATGACTCATTGCCTGACACCCCTTTCCGGTGTAAAATCGTTCAAAAGTGGTAGTCTCGGAAATCCGTTGCTGAACAGTAATTATGCAAATTTTGAGGAATTGGCATTTCAAATCTAGTCAATTATTCAATCGGTAAAAATTGATCATAGTACCTTTATATTGCTATTTCCCAAGGCTAAGAATGTGTTTTTAATCATCGTGATTAGTTGACAACCGATTATTAAGTGTTTCGTTTTTTTTCCATTCGGGTTTTTTTTATCCAAAATGCTTATAAACTTAAATAGCAGTCATTTTTATTAACAAAATATTCGCATTAAAGAGTCAAAAGCATTTGAATTAAAATCGTTTTTATGCTCTTCAAAATTGACAAAAGTTTTTTTTTTTTTTTTTTAAATAAAAAGGCATCAAAATGTGATGCATTTCTCTCCCAAAGTATATGCATGATCGGAATTTTCCTATTTCCCTTTCATTATTTAATAAAAGAATAGAAATATTTCTGAATCAATGTTATTTAAAAAAATCATGAACAAAATGACTTTGAATGTTTGACAAAAACTTTTCTTCTTTAAATGCTAATTAATTTTCGTTAATTAATTAAAAATTTTCTTTGTTATAATTAAGCGGATCTTATCTTTTTTTCATCATGTCATTAATGTTTTCAGTTAAATGTAGTGCTCTACTGTTGTCCGAAGAACTTGATTTAATGGACTGCTTTTTTGTGCGATAATCTATTTGCAAGTAATTATTATTTTATTAAAAAAATAATGACTTCAGATTCGGTTTTTTTCCTATTGGAATATTTTTAGAAGCGGATGACAATAATTGTAAATAATCAACAATATATTATACTAAGCAGGTCACTCCCACACGTCTGTTTCCCTACGTTGGTGCATCCCCCCGCAGAAAATCATTTCACTATAAAATAAAGAAAAACAATAATTAATAGCTACAACCTCGTTTATTTTTAGTTTATAATATTTTAAACGCTAATATAATAATTTAATTTCTAAGATTTTAAACGTTAAGTTTATAATATTTTAACGCTAATATTTTATACGCTAATAATAATAATGAAAAACGAATATTCTAATAGTATTAAATTAAAGTTTTTTGATTACACGGAGTGATATTGGCGTTTTTTTTTTTTTTTTTCATTTTGTAATTTTGATGCTTTTTGCCGATAACTTCGGAAACTAGTTCATGAACTAAACCAAATCTAAAAAATAGTATAAGGTATCGAGGGGAAAAACTATTTTCTTAAAATTTCATATTTTTAAAAATACTGTTTTGCAAAGATACCTCTATTAAAATATTCTATTAGCTTATTTTAAATACGAGCTCGCTTATCTCCCCATTTTTATCTCGAATTAATAGTAATTAATATAATAAAAATGACTCAAACTTAGATGCGGCTGTACAATGATGCTTCGTATCGAAAGGAACTTCGTAATTAATACTCCATTAACATTTCTTCGGATACCATTATGTGACCATTTTTGCGCCATCTTAAGATTTCAAATAGCATCTATTCAATAATTATATTCATTTTCATCATAATCACTCTCATCTGAACTCAGGGAAAAGGTATTTATTATTTTCACTGGACAGATAGTCGACGCACATGCGAATAGATGAATTCGTTAAAAATACGTGTAGTTTGGTGCTATTTTTAGATTATAATTTTAGAAAGTTATAAAGTTTTGAAAATTCCTACGACATCACATTAAAGCTTTATAAATTCTGAAAAATATGATACAAAACTCTTATGCGTAGGTTTTAAAATAAGCCCAGTATAAAACGTTTTATAAAAAAGTAACAGATCTTGGCTTATCTTTTTTTATAGAAAGCATCTCATTTTTTTATTTTTGTTCGATTTCTAAATTCCTAAGAAAGTTTTAGCGCCAAAAAATTGTACCATTCCCTCTGATAAAAACGTCGGCATTTTGCAAACGGATATAAAATTCGATATTTCAAATGTTATCTTTATCGTATGTTTGCTCATAAAGGAATAAAATTTTAAAAAATAACGGTTCGGTAGAAGTTGTGGAGACATGAAGTTTGCTCCCACTTTATAACCTTTGTATTCGTTATAGATTTCAGCTTTTTACCTAATTCTGTTTGTTTCTGTTTACCATCAATTCTGTTACGACTATTCCTGTTATATCTGTTAATTTTCTAGATTTATTTAACATGTGTAATTGTTAAAATAAATTTCATTAAAAAGTTTTTAAAACACACTTTTATTAAAGTACTAACCACCGGATTTTTTAAAAATTTTAATTATTTTTTACTTTTTAATCTTGATATCTATTGTTTCTCAAACTCACTACCTAAGCAGCAACCCTGGTACGAAATCAAAATTTATTTAAAATTATTCTATTTACTGATTATTAAGTTCTGAAAATATTGAAATAAGCTATTGCCATCGCTAATACATAAGTACACAAAACTTCAGAATTCTAGGATATCAGAAAATAAGTGGAAATCGGTTACAAACTTCCATATTTACAAACATGAAACCTGTGAAGTTGAAAAAACGGAAAAATTTTGAAACAAGCTTTAGCGGCCTTATTCAGGCCTTATTTTCAGAGTTCGATCCACCCTGAGGCCAGAAAAGCTATTCCCTGCCGTAGACAAAATATTTTTCGCTTGATTGGGCTCTTTTGAGTACTGTTATTTTTATTTATAAAAGTTATTTTGTTTGCTGAAACCTATGTAAAAAAGAAAGGAAACGAACACGTGAATCTATACTTATAAAAGGCAATGTTTGTGTGTGTGCGTGCGTGCGATGTACAGACGAATCTATCGCACTTACAGCCTTGAAATTTGGCACACATGTAGTCTTAATGGTGACTCAATGCACCTCGAAGCCGGAATTTTAAAATTTAATCTAGATTTTTTTATTTAATGTTTTGTGTTTTGATTGATTTTTCACACTAATTTCTAAATAGAATGGTTTTGAAAAAATAGACACACCATCGAAAAGAGCACATGATTTCTGTTCTAATGAAGTTAGTTTTGAATTTTTAACGTAATTTACTGAATTTTGAGAATTTTTTAAAAAATAGACAGTTTTGCCATCGAAGTTTTATTTTCGTTTTAAAATTTGCTGCATCCAACGTTCTAATAACACTATTATTTTCAATTTTTTTCAGCTTATAACTGCAATGGTTCTGTCGGATTTAAAACAAGAACGGTTAAAATATCTTTTCCCTTTTTTTCAATTAATTTTTTCCTGATCAATTGAAAGATATTTTTCCTCTAGCGAGGCTTCCTCCCTCACCTCTCCGGAACTTTGTGGGCAATTTCATTGGCTGACGGGGCAGGGTGACGTCATAGCCTTCAATTGAATGACTTCGATTATTATTTTCGGATTCGATTTTATATTTTGCTTGCTGTATAATAATCATTTTCACGTTGCAATTTTTTAATATTGTTTCGGATTAACGTACTCTATATTGCTTTTATACAGTTGAAATGTCATATCGCGAAGAAAAATAAGCGGGAAAATCAATAATGTGTATCTTTTGTTTAGTTTTCAGAACTTTTTCATGTCATTGTGGGCGGGTTTTTTTTTTTTTTTTCATTTTGTTGAAGTCCTGATTTCACGGGCAATGCCGTGCGCGTACTGCTAGCAAAATATATTAATTTCTGTATTCTATCAGATGTAATAAATTAAATTTTATATTCATGCAATTTTAAATAGAAAACTCAATAAATATAATAATTTTATTGTGTTCATAATAGAGAATTATTTTATGTACTGTTCGGAAGAAACCGCAATAATCCGTGTGTGATTTTTTTGTCTTGGGATTTTGGCTGCTAGTGGTAATATCAGAAAATCAGTTATCTTCTTTTAAAGTGAAGAACTAAACCTGTTAGACGATGCGAATCGCAGTCAGCTCTTTCTGTACTCTTGCACAGAGCACCCAAAGTCAATATTCTACTGCATTTGGTATATCAAGAGTATTTTACCGAATTTTCCGGATAATCCGAATTCCCCGGAATCCGAACTGAGGTCAGCTCCAATTAGTTCGGAATCGGGAGGTTCTGCTGTATCAGTTTAGCACAGAACATGGATGACAACTCTGGATTAGAAATAAATTATAAAAAGTTGGCATAGGCAGACGCTAATTCCAGGTAATGTAATGTGCCCGCTTGAATTTTGTTGGGCACTTCAACTGGATCTGAAGCTGTTTGCTCTGTTGTGCACTTCCAAAACTCAACAATAAAGTCAAACTGGCGACTATCACCATACGATTTAAATTTGCCCTTGCTGGTTATCATTTCTCAAAAATGATGAAACTGAAATTACCCCAATAGGAAATTTCCTGTTTGAGAAGTACATCTAAATATAATTCAAAAAATGAGAAACAAGAGTATAAGCTTAAGAAACCCTATCTTTAGAATGAAATATGGGTATTTCATAGCTCCGAAGCTGAAAGCAATTAATTTATGCAATGTTGAAACACAGACATCAGAGTCAAGTTTTTATTTCTCGGAAAAACCGATCAAAAATTACAACTAATATTATTATTATTATTATCATCAACATCTGAATTGACTCAGGAAATTCATTTTGCATTTTGTTCTCTTGCAATACTCGTTCTAATTAGAGAAATGCTTTTTTGACATTTACTGTACTGTCCAATTTATGAATACAAATTTAAAAACCCATAAATGTGTGGTTTTACATATTTCTAATTCTGTGACTGCAGTCATAGGCTTAATCCCGAATGACTGTGCTATGTTTGTCAATTTAGCATTTCTAGGGCTACACGAAGCCTTAACAGTTAAGAAATACCGCATTACAAATAACTCTTGGGATGAACAACTTTTTGAAACTGTCATATCAACTTTCCGGCAAATATGAGCTACCGACTTTTGTCCTTTTTAATCCTTTAGAATATTTACTAGCGGCTAACAGCGAGTTGCATTTGGTTTGTAAATGAGGCAGTTACTAACTTTCCTCTACACCGTCTTCAGACCTTGATGCAGATGAAGTAGGCATGTCTAATAAGTACCCTCCAAGCTTAGAAAGTGGCTACTAGGAAATTTTAGACAGTTTTTCTTGAACATATTAATGCATATAGTATACTTTTTCGGTGAAATTTTTAACTTTGTTATCCATTCTTTCTCTTTTGTTCTTTAAATGCTTTTGAAAATGAAAATTACTAAACAGCCAGATATTATAAAAGCGAATTTATTATTTTCAGTAAGGCTGTTAGATTTATACAGAGTGGACCTAAATTTTCCAGGCTAAAAGAATAGTTTATTATGAGTAATTACACAGCAGAATATGAGAGTGCACATGATTATCAGATAGAGAAATACCAAGTTTACTTATTATTTTGATTTACTTATTTATTTGTTTAGTTAAATATTTTTTATTTATTTACTTGAATTTCAGAAATACATGCTGGTTGATATTTTATTTTTTGCGCATTTATTTTATTGTGAAATCATTTACATTTTACACATTGTTAAGGGATGCAATTCATATTCAGTTATGAAGCTGCCCATCTAATTTTTGCTTACTCAGTATTATAACGCTAAAAAAAATTCTAACTTTTTCCCCAAAAACTATGGCTTCAAAATAGATATTTTACATTCAAAGTGCACCGCGTATTCCTTTCACCTTGTTAAATGTAGATAGTGGATGAAATTGTTTAACAGCTTTAGCTTTGTAAAATATGGAAACAGGGGATGACATCCAATATAACAGTTATTAGATATCGTGTTCAATTTTATGAGAGTCCCTCGGGGTCTTTTAGAATTGGAGTGCATTGTATTGTATCTGGGATTAAATTGGCCGAGGAAAACTAGTACTCATTATTGTGAAATACTACTTGGTATTTCAGGAAATGTTTGCTCATTTTAATTTTTAAAAGAGTGCGCTGTTTCCCACTCCTGATGCTTATAAGAAAGACTTTTGCTCTCAAATACGAAATGTCGTCGATAAAAAAGTGTATGAAAGCAAGCGAAATATCAGTAAAGGATACTCACGAAGTAGCAGAGGTAATAACGTACTTGTTTTAAAAGAGTTTTGGGCTTTCTTTGCTAGCAAACTGGAAGTATTTTCTACTAGAAAAGGGACGCAAAGTGAAAAAAGTTTAAGGTAGGCTTTTTTTTGGCTCTGTGTTGAACTTATCATTTTATAGAGTTTCGCTGTATTGTTAATAAAGTTTAATTTTTATTTGAAATAAATTCTTAGGGTAATACATTTTTTTAAAAAAAACTTTTTTTTCCTATTGAGAAAAACTTTCTATCCGAGTAACATTTAATAACAAAATATATAATTTATAGAATACTATATCACGAAAATCTGCATAAAATTTAAATTTTTTTCAATTCACGAATCGAAGAAAACATTTATAATAATGCATTCCTCTTATTATAAAATTTTTTTCGAATTTCGGCATTATTATCACAACGATATTGGAACTCCAAACACGGTATTTTGGAGATCTCTGTTTCACAATTTGTTCTTTGAAAGAATGATTTATCTAGTGAAAAAATCTACCCTATACTAATTTCTTTTACTCGTCTCATAAAGTATACTATAAATTTTTAAAGCATTTTAAATAAAATTAGTATTATATTGAGCGGTTATAATGTCTTTGTACGGATCATATTTCCTTGTTACAACAGATGGACTAGGAGTACATCGCTTAATGAGATCCATCAATGTGCAATGGGTTCCAAGATTTAACTAAGTAGATCGTGTGGATGTATCTTAATTTCTTTAGAATAGAATTTAAGTAGATCGTGTGGAAATAACTTAATTATATTAGAATAGAATTGTAGTAGATAGTGTGGTTCTAGCTTAATTAGATTAGAATGGAATTAAATCGATTGTGTAATTTTAGCTTAATTAGATAGGAATAAAATTTAAATAGACAGTGATGTTCTATCTTAATGAAATTAGAATAGAATTTAAGTAGATCGTATTACTGCAGATCTCTGGTCAAAACTCTGATAGAGCATAATTTCATAATTTGCTCATGGAAGAATGGAGAATGCTTTACCTATTGGTCGTTAGATCGCGTTTATCGTTTTATCGAATTTCAATTTTTATTTGAAACAAAGTCACAACGCATTTTCCACTTCTTTTCTTCTTGAGTAAGCCTTTTCATCAGACAAACAGCAAGCTGTTATTAAGCTAATCACAACCGATGCCGGTAGAAGAAAACAAAATAATAAGATGGAATGAAAACAAAATGAAAACAAAATATCCACATAACGGAGTGAAGAAAAAAGAATAACTTTTATATTTAGATTTGGCTGCAGTTAAATGTCGTCTGCCGTGGAAAGGTATGCGAGAGAGAGAGGGTTCGTCTCATAACTCTCCTGTTTTAAGCAGAAGTGGGGTAACCAAGAAGTGGGGGGAGTGACTCCTAAGAATCGTCTGCTTAATTGCTTCCCTTTTTTCGAATATTTTTTTTAATTTTATTTTTTTCTTCACTTCCCTCTTCTACGCCCGAATGGTGTGAACTGATGGGAGCAGTGTGGGACTGCGAGCGAGTGGGAAGGGGGTGGACCTGAAAATGCATCCGTTTTTTTATTATTATTTTTTTCCCAGACGATTAGGAAAGGAAAGTTCACTGCAACTATGAATCAAGATGTGCTTGTATTTTAAGACTTTTAAAAATATTTTTTTCAAAGTAGGCAGAATGGGTTTTGAATCTCGGCAGATGATTTAAAATCGTTTGTGGTGTTTCGAACCGTGTGATTTCTCAGTGTTTATTGCGTCTTTAAAGCATGGGTTGGATATCGTAGCATGCATTCAGGTTGATGGATGGATTATTTTTAGACTTAAGCGTGATCAGCAAGAGCCGTTGTGTTTTCCATCTGGCTGAGAGACTTATGACATTATTATTAGTGAAAAGGTCTGCTGTTCTTTAGACAGGCTTGTTTGGTCCTCTTAAAATGCAAATGTATTACCACTTTAAATTAAATGGATTTCCATTATTATTTTTTTATAGCTGACAAAAAAAAATTTCTGTTATAAATATTTTTCGAACTACCATAAGAACTCTCCTGCGAAAGTTAAATCCCTAAATTGGGGAATAAATAGGAGCCAGCCTTCAAATAAAAGCAATTACAGTAAAACCTCTTTAATACGTCGTTCAAGGAACTACTCCAAATCATCGTACCACCGAGAGCCACATATTATCGGATTTTGGTTCAAACTGCGATAAATTACTTTAGGCGTGTTATAATGATATAGGTATATTTTTCTGCAAAGTTTCATAAGCATTTTAGCAGACTATCATGTTTATAAATTCACACAATATTGACGGAATTTATAATATTTATAAAATTTTGAAGTCCCAGTGGTTTAAGAACAGCTTTATCAGAACTAACTTTATAGGAATATTTCATGTTTAAGTAATCATATATAGATATTTCTTCTTTCTCAAATTTTTCGCACAGAACGTATAACTAAATGCAATTTTCATTATTGGATATATTTCTCTATTCTAGATAAGTTTATAACAATAGACTGAAATTGGAATAATTATTTTTATTGCAATGTTTTATTTATTTTCTCTTTCTGTTTAGGGAAATTCTCAAATTTTAATTCTATTTATTTGTTTGTTGGTTTCAACTGTCGTGAAATTTCATTTCGGATTCTAATCACTGTGATTTGAATTTATGTTTTTAAAAGTGTTTTATCCTATAGTTTTAGGCGATGCACTATAGAATATCCACGACGTTATGAAGATATTTTTGACGTTGAAATGAAAAAGAATGAATGGACGAACACCAAGGCGAAACGATGCGCTAACGAGATTTCACTGTATAAATCTCTAAATATAATTTTATAATGCTGTAGCTGACAATAACCATCAATAGAGACGAAATTTTTGTTACTTATGCGCTTAAATAAATAGTATTGATGAGAACTTTCCTTGCTTCTTTCATAATCGGAAGTCACTGAACTCACTTTGTGCATTTCCGTAAGTAATCGAATATTGTCTTCTAAAGCCATCGATATTCACCAAAGTAAGACTGATTGCAATTTTTCAATTTATTTGCCTAATTTTTAAGGAATTCTGTGTTTTGAGAGAGGGGTAAGTTCCTGTTTCTAGTTCTGTATGTGAGAAATCCTTTCTCCGGTAAGTTAGACAGATATATGTGATATTTTAATTTTTTAACTTCTTTAATTCTTAAATCACTTTTAACGACACCTCATTTTACTTACTTCTACTTCTATCGCAATAAGCGCACTACAACTTTCTTTTCGAGTCACGAGTTCGTTCCGGGAAAATTCCCTTCTCTGGGTACTTAAGCGTTCTGCTCATTCTTATCTGCCTTTTTTCACTCCAACATGTAAACGACTAACAACGTCGCGCTGCTTCGCGCGTTAACTCTGAATTTCTGGTCATGGCGCTACGTAAGAACTGAATCCTTTACCCAAGAAGAAATATCCTCAATGACTGAATAAAAGAAGATTATATATATATATATATATATATATATATATATATATATATATATATATATATATATATATATACATATATATATATATGAGATATCTGGCTTTAAAAGAAGTGAAAGGCAGTCCATTTTCATCAGGGAAGAGACGACATTTGTCCAAATCTTCTTTTATTTAGGCATCAGGAATTATTGTTTTCATAATTAAAACATTTAATTTGTTTGCAGCTCCATGACCAGAATTCAGAAATTTACGCCCGAGCGGCGCGTTGTTGTTGAAAGCTTACATGTCGGCGTGAAAAAAGGCAGAAATGAATGCGCAGAACGCTTAAGTACCCAGAATAGGGAATTCCCCTTGAAACTCGTGATTTGAAAAGAAAGTTGTATTGCGTTAATTATGTTGATAGTAGAAATATTTAAAATGAGGTATCGTTAAGATTATTTAGGAAAGTTAAAAAATTAAAATATCACATATATATATATATATATAACAAATAAGAAACAATCATAGCATAATTGTAAAAGCAACATATACAACATAAACATTCATAAAACAAAATCTGAAGAAAAAAATCTGCTGTAAGAAAAAGCCGAGAGTTCTTATAGAGAGAAAATAAACAAAAGGGGAATATATATAAAGGGGGGGGAGATAAAATAATATAGAAATATATAACACAAACCCAATTTTTACTTCAACATTTATTGATTTTGATGACATTGATATATATAATGATAATCCGAAAGGTGATGTGTAACCAAGCATCTTGAAATGAAGTAGGCAATACTTGATCAAATTTATTTTAAAGATGATGGCGCAGGTTATATTAAATAGGTAACGTTATAATAATATCCAAACCCAATGGCAGGGGTGAAGAGTTTATGCGCAAAAGCGGCGCGTCTTACTACGTGAGTAATATGGTTAACAAAGAGAGCGTTAAAAATACTCAAAGATCTTAAATAGTTCGTCGAAGAATCTTGTGGCTCTAGAGGTTAAAGTAGAAGTGCTGTTCTTTATGATTGAAGTAGAAGTAATTCGTTTATAATTAAAAATTAGGTGGCGTTAAAAAAGATATAATTTAAATAAGATTAAAAGTGAAATCATTACATATATTCAAATCAATGCAACCATTTTCTGCATTTCTCCAAGCAATCAAATATTATCTTATACAACCAATGGCATTCGTCGAAGTAAGACTGATTGTAAATGGCTAGAACAGTTCACAATTTTTTTAAAAAAGTAATTTATTAAAATTTTATAGAATTCTTTGCTTCGAGATAGTTTCAATGTTCTCATCAAGCTCTGTATGCCAGAAATCCCTTTTCCAGTAAGTAGACGAATATGCTCATTTTGTGCATTTTCCCAAGTAATCAAGTATCATCTTATAAAACCATCGACATTCACTCTAAGCGAGACCGGCTGTAAATCACGAACTTTTCCGTAAAAACAATTTGTCAAATTTTTACAGAATTCCTTGTTTCGAGATGTCGTTTGTCCTCCACGTCAGAAGTCCTTTCTCACAAGCAGTCGTTCAATTTGTCATTTTATTCCAAATGGAAACCCCCGTCTCAACGGATTCAGAAAGCAGGCTGAGCGTTAACAGATATGGCACCTGCATCCAGATCTCCGCTATCTGGAAAGGGACAAAGAACACAGGCGATGGAACAAATCTCTTCAGCATGTTGGAAATCCACTATCATCTCCAGGAGGAGGGAGAGAGAACCCTTTCTGCTTCACGTATTATATTCGCTATCATTGCTGAAAATAAACTCTCGCCTTCTTTTGTTCATGGTCCAATAAAATTCCTCTCTTTTTCGTGTGTTTTATTCTCGTTCCTCTGACGTCAGAGAACGGACTACCGTGAGCGGCGTAGTCGTAATGTCAGAAAGATAACGTCACCAGAGCTTCATCAAGGCAGCAGTTCGGGTCCGCGTCATGCATGCTAGTGGGATTTGACATACGTCACCGGGCTTCCTGATTGGGCACTATCTCGTGTTTCCATCTCTTCTGTATGTGAATGTTTCGGTAACTGACAATTGCCGATGATTTGGCACGATAGTGTCAGTGCGTTGCGCTCGCGCGGATGTATCTGCATTTCTGATTCCAATCAATTGATTTCGGTTTTAGAGACGCTTGGGAAAATTTTGTAAGGAAAAATAAGTTGATTGATTCTTGGTAGGAAAGAAATCGCTCTTGATTGTGTGTTCGAATTATAGATATTGTAATTTGAATAGTTTACTCTTCAAAGCATATGAAACTCTTACCCCTGGGAGGGAAACACATTAGGAACATGGAGTCAATTTGACTACTGCTCGAAGATTAGTTCATTTTGGAATTGTTGGCGTATTTTATGTGCACAGAAACTAAACGAGCAATTTTTATTTATCAAAATGCAAACAGGTGTTTCACAAATCATAATTTTCCATGCAAATCTGAATGTTGATAGCAGTTAATCCATCATTTGCAAGCTGCGACACGAAGGGAAAGTCACGAACCAACTGTCAAACGTGACAGAGTGGCATAGCGAGGATAATTGGCGCCTGGCGCATAATCTGATTTTTTCGCCCCGCATTCGTCATCATTTGTTTAGCTGGTGTTAATGCGCATGGCATTGTTTTTTCATAGCATATATTCTCAGCATATTTGGCCTTAAAAAGTGATATAAAAGCTCTAACGTTTTGTCTCCATGGCGACCCTTAGATTCACGCCTGGGGGACATCTATACCCCACTGGCACTCCTCCCCGTCGCTACGCCACTGACATGACAGTCCTGTTTGGCGTTTTTGGTGGTTTCAGGTAATTAATTAAAAATAAATTCTACTGAGGAGCTTAGCGATTCTGAAATCCAAGGTCCTGGGATACAATTTGGTCCATACGTGGAGTCAGTTTGACTCATAAGGATTTAAAATTTGCTTGCTGATCTGTGGCTGGCAGGTCCTACGCGATCGGAATTTGGTCCTCAACTGGCTCAAGATCTATACAAAATATATTTAAAAGAAGGGAGTTTTCCTTCTCCCTGCATAGGTTGGATCTCAGTTAGCGTAGAGACAGAAAGAATCACCTCGACCCAACGTTTTCCATTCCAGGGACAAAGAACATCAAAGCAATCGATATAGTTTTGGCTACCTAAATCTTCCTTTGGAACCTAAATGAGACTGTCTTTTAAGTTTGTGACTATCGGTTTTACTGCATTACCTTGTTATAAAAAATGGCAGTAACTTGTACTTTTTGCTTGAAATTTTACATTTTTGCATTTATGAACTTAAGCCATCCTGTATCAGGTACTGAATCGGATAAGTCGCACTACGAACAAATCACATTATGGCCTCGGCGCAACTTACCCTCGCTACGCCAGTGAAGTCAGTTTTGTTAAATGTGTTGAGTATGAAGAAATGTAGGTGGATATCGACATTTTAAAATGGACTCTCTAGTAGTGATCCATAGGGCCTGCTCACTGGAGTTGTAAATCACAAGCTTTAATGATAAAATTTGAAGTTTAATTCAACATCAAAATTCTGTGGCTGTTGTGAATTTGGGTCAGAATTTCTACACAATGCATTATACAGGGTTGGTTCAAATCAGTTGGGCAAAAATATTAATTCTTATGCGTAGTTTTTCAACCAGACAGGAGAGTATATGTGTCTAAGATAGTGAAACACACGAAGTTTACCTTCTTCACTAATTTTGCCCTGAGAATGCCCCATCGGTAATGAGTTCTACCATATGTTTATCACAGTGACGGCTCGTTCATTAGGGCTGCAGAGATGCAGCACTCCCTGAATTTTTTTTTAAACTTGCATTTTAAGTGAACAAGATTAAAAATCTTGTTCACTTACTTTTTCACTCTCAGAGTTCCATAACTTACGAAAATGCAAAAAAAGTAATAAAAAATTGAAAAGAAGACAGAAAATGAATCAACAAGTAAGAGAGAAGCAGGTCTGAGCTGCAAAGTACTCTGCCCCCCCCCAAACAAAAATTCGTTCACTGTTCAGAAAATCCGGAGAAAAAAAGCAACAATTTTTCCCTTTAACTTAGACGGGCTATGGACTGCAGGGCGAGCAGCTCTGGCTGGCACGGAGCCAACTGAACGAGAAAAAGATGCTCTTTTAAATTTATTTTTCTTTTTTCCTCATTCCCACACAAAGTGGCAATCCCATTGCCTGTTTATGCGTTTTGGTTTCGGTTTGTGTTGCGTCTACAGAAACACATCTGGTTGATTGATTATTTGCTATCACTTGATAGAAGGCTAGATTTCTTTTGAAGAAGATATTCATTTTTGAAAGAGTATTATCGAGTGAAGTGGGCGAGGAGGGAAGTGTGTATGTGGAGCTCAGGTTTTTTGTTTTCGTCCGCAGAATTGTCACATCAATATTCACTTAACTTTCTGTTAGTAAAACTAGTATGTCATGTCATATATGCTGGTTATTTAATTTGTTTGAAAAGCAGGAAATTTAATATCTGACTTTTGAATTAAAAAATTTGGCCTGCTGAAAGTTAAAGTAGCTTTTTAAATATGAGTCTTTTGATAAATATTATCTTGAAGCCCTCCTCGTTTCTGAGCTCACGAGCCGGCACTGGTTTGTCAGCATGTCCATCTCGATCAAACCAAGAATAGTGCAAGTAGCATCTCTTTGTGGGGCACTTTTCTGTTATTTTCGATGGAAATTTTGTTGCATTTACAGAGCAGGCTGTCTATCCGCAAGCTTATAGTTGCAATACTTCTTATCTGCCATTGAGCTGTTACCTTGCAATTAAAATTTCACAAAATGCTCTGTTATGAAATTGCCCATTCAATTTGGGCCCATCCTGTATTGTTGATATAGTTTAGATAACTCTGGTCACATATTTTTAAAGCAGAATCTGCTCAAATTTGTCTCTTTTTAATACTATTCTATCAGTTTTTGAAATATGAGCGTTGTTTAGTTAAACATCCCGAATCCCTCCAAGGGGTGAAACGAACGGAAAAATCGGAAATCCCTAGCAGTCAACTATCAGATTCAAATGCTGGTTTTATTCCGAAATCCCGGCGGCCACCAGCTATTGGTAAAATCCATTGGATTCCTTTTCTGAATTCCGGGATCCATTAGACAAACGGTCGATGCTAATGGTACTCGTAGATTCTCTGCTCTGTGGTTGTATCGGTTTTGGGTAGAGTTTGCGTGCTTGAATTATTTGGAAAGAAATCTTTTCAAACTGCAGTTTTCTTGAAGCTGCAGTTTCCTAATCTCTTGCTTGTACCGTTTGGTATGCAATAATTTTGACTCCTATTTCGTCAGTGCCTTGTAGATATGTGTAATCGCCAAAGATAATAAGTCAACAGCTTTGAAAAAGTGCTTTCTCATCATGTCCTAATATGCTATTGTTTATATAATATATTAGAGAGGCTGGTATATAACTTGGTGAGATTAATTTCAGTCGATGGTTTTGATGGTATTTCAATAAATTCAATATTGATTCCCAGCAGAAAATTTAAGAATGCGAAAGTTTTCAAAGGGATAAAATTTTGAGCCAGATTTCTTAATAATGATTATCTATAAAGCATCTAAAACATCTATCTGTAAACGCATAAAATTCCTATGGCATTGAGAACTGTTTGCAAATATTACCTTTCTCTGAAGAATGGAATTATACTTTTGGAGTTCATTACGTGCCTATGAAATATTAAATACTTGATCACAGAATAAAATTTATTTCACTTAAACGAAGTATGTACTCACAATGTATTCTTCAAGCCTGGTCATTAAATAATATCATTTCTATTTCGTTTGATTCCCGCCTTCTAATAATTTAATTGGAAAATAAAATTGGAGCGTAGTTCTGAAATATATCATTTAGACCAGAAATTAAAAGCTTGGTTGTTATGAATTTCAAGGCAGGTATCACTCTCATTTGCCTTTCCTGTTGCAACTCTTGCAAAGCTTTTGCTGATTCTTCACGGCATTTTTACGGCTGTGTACGCAATGATGATATAATTTAATTTCTTCTAATATACCTGGAATAACCGTAAATTCGTGAAAAATAGCTCAAAGAACTCGAGTGCTAAGTTAAAATTTTTAATGTGTCCCCGTCATTGTTTTCTATATATTTACTTTTAGAAACGATATCAAGGATGCAATGATATACCGATAATATGAAAGGAAATTCCTTTGACAATAGATTTTGCTAGCAAGACAAGCTGATTTTACTCAAGAAGTAAATAAACAAAATTTTAATTTATCTTTTTATTTCTCATATATGCGGGGGTTTTGTTGTTGTTTTATTTTTGTAAAATTTTACAACGATCAATGCATTCAATAATACTTAATATCCTATAAACAGCAACGAATGCATTTTATTTTGTCTTAAAAGATAAATATTAAAACATAAATGAAAACTGACACCTTTTATAACTAGCCAAGTATGCCTACTTTGTTACGTTAAAACACTTTATTGATATTAGGTAATCTTTTGCCTAGCATTTTGAGGAGAAAAAAGCATATGTTAGAAAAATCTATCGCTCCAACTTGAATGCAAGCATGCAAGAAACTTTTTACCAAATCACCAGATGATAAACACCAACTCTTCAGCCAAAAAAGTGTTTAACAAAAGGGATGGAAACAAGTAAAACTATATGTTACGAGGTTCCCTCTGTTGCCCATTACCATTTCGAATCAGCATTGTTTTCCAGCTATTCATATGCCTCCCAACATGTTTATTCTTTCAGTTAAGTGCTGACAAAGTCGTATTTCATAGACGTTTAACTGCGAAGAGGCAGCAGAAAAGCAAATTTTGGCATTCGTTCCCCTAGCTGTAAGAGTAGGAATCAAATAGAACTTCTTTGTTCTGACTGCAAGTAGCATCCATTAATTAATAGCCATTTTTCTTGGCAATTAATTAATGGATGCCTGCTTCGTTTGCTTTTTGGGGGGGGGGGAGGGCGTTGTTAATTTCCTTTTAAATCGTTTGGAATGATAATAAAAAGTGTAGGTGGAAAATGGAGGAAGTTGTGTTTTTTTGTTTCGTGATTAAAATAGATGTTTATTAATGGAAAGGATGATATCAGGAGATGGAGAATGAGAATAGTATGGTTTAGATTGATGGAAGATTATGTTCATTATTTCTCTCTTCTGTGCGTTTTGTTTCTGTGTGGAATATTTTAGGAGATTTCTGTTGATTATGTTGCCGATAAAAATGCCTTAATATTTTGAATCTATTATGATAAAGAGTTAAGTACTTCTGTGATGATCGTCTTTTTTAATGTCTAGGTGACATCTGGGTGTTTCAATCACACCAATGATGGGGGGGGGGGGTTAAAGAGTGCATAAACTCAGAGCTCGAAAACTCCAATGCTAACCTAAATTAAAAACTATTTACACCTAAAAATAACTTTGACACCTAAGACGACGAAGACGTAAAATTGAGGCCTTTGAAACCTAAATATTTTGAACCCAGAAAGTGAAGAATTATTAAAGACCTTTAAGAAATCAGAGTTAATGATACTTTTGATGGTTTTTGCATGTAATATCTCGTTCATCTATCTTGAAGTTATTCATAAAATAATTCCATGTCTCAGTTCGTCTGAGAATCTTTTATTCGTGATCTTACTTTGAAATGTGCTTAGTGATGCACATGACAATGTCCTTAGTTGGACATACCAATTCATAATTTAAAAGCTTATTAATAGTGATTGCAAATATTTGATTATTAGTATACTTCATTTATCATAAATTAGTTTTAAAAAATCTTTTTAATGCTATTTCAGCTATTATTTTCATTTACATTGCTATTTTTAAAGGATGGGGGAACTTATTTCGACATATTAATTGTATAAACTGAACATTCTGAATCAAACATCTAATTCAGATGATAAAATAATTTTCTTTTAAAATATCAAATCTTTTTACATACTGTTCTTAGTTCATAGAATCAGTTTCAAAGTTTAGTTAATTCAGAAACATAGTTTGGACTAAATTTCGAGTCTAATTATCTTCATTTATGAAGCTTTTAAAGTCGGTAACAAAAAAAGAGAGGATGGCAAAAAGCAGGTCTGTAATATAAACCAATGCTTTGTAAATAATTTCAATTTGTCTCGCAAGATATTTTGGAGCTTTTTATTTCAGAAATATTAGTGGGAATATCACCTGAAACTCATTTACTAGTGTAGTTTGCCCACTCTTTTTGCGCCTAGAACATTTTTTAACAGTTTAAAAAAAAACTTTATGCTTTATTTAATTTAATTTTTTTTAAATTTCTTTTGCATTTTCCTAAAAGTAATTGGCCTCCTTTAACATTTTTAATAGTCTACTAAATGAGGTCTAAAATCATCCCCACGTGTTCGTTATTGGTCATTCGTAATTTTCAATTTTTATTTTTAAAATGAAATCCGCTTTTTGCAATAGACGACTGTTTGTCTCTGAATTCGTTTTGGGAAAATTTGCTTTGAGATGTATTGCTTTTTTGAATACATGTTGATGTTTTTAGATACATTCCTTATAGGAATTCTACTTATTGCGATGTTCTCAAGACACGGCTTCCGGAAAATTTCTGCATATCTTCACCGATCATGACCCCCTAGAACCCAAAACCACCCTTTATTCAAATAATTCATTCCATCCCTTTACCGATCTGAACTCCTAGTAATTTGTCGGCCTGTACACACCAAACGATACTAAAGAAAGAAATAAATAATAATAAAGAAAAAAAAAAAATTCCATTACATGCTGCACCGGTTTCTTTTAGCAGCGCGGCAACATCGCCACTTCGAGTTCCTGTCAAGAAAAAAAAAAAAATTTTTATATTTGTTCGCAAAATTTCGTTCTTGTTTGGAAATATAAAAAAAGAGGAAATTGTGTATTGTGTAATTAAGAATATTAGAATAAGATAATAAGTAAAATCTTTGCAGACGATTTTTTTAATTAAGAATAACGGTATTATTTAAATAAAGAGTTTTGAAATAAAGATTTTTCATAGTTAAATAGTAAATAAATAGCTAAAGAATCTCAGGAAAGAAAAAAGACTGAAAAAAGGAGCTATGAATCTGTGTTTATATATATATATTTCCTAAAGGCATTTAAAAAATGGAAGAATTGACACAAGGAAAATAATTTTTAGTTTAGAAACATCGAATATTAAAGAAAATAACTAAAATTTGTTCATGTTTTTAAGTATAATTAAATCATTTATAGAGATGCTTTATTTAAATTTACATAATATTTTCTGCAAAATTAAATTAATTGAAAATTCTGCCGTATATATTGTAATGTATGTATTACTGTATTTAAAATAATAGTGGATAACATTTAAAAAATCCCCATTCGGCAAGCTCAGAAGGCAAAGGTAGATTTCTTAGTCCGGTATAGAAGGAGAACATTTCGCCGTCTATTTTCATAAGAATTAAAGCCGCAGAAAGAGCATGGAAGAGACTGTAAATGACGAGAGCTTTACAAGAGGGTTAAATGTACTTAAGTTGGGGAAGAAAATCACTTTTCAGCTCATAACTCTAAGCAATTGCAGCTATCAAAAACTTTAAATAAAAAATTGTTCGTTATGATAAGGTGATAATCTCCACTTGAATCTTTCTTCCATCTTCAATTGTAAAGGAATTATGGGAAAAGAAAATTTCACCCCCCCCCCCACCATTTTCACCCCTTTAAGCTGGATAGCCCATACGAACTCGGCCGAGTTTTTCAATCCTTAGAACATATCCACGTCAGTTAAAATCAAATCAAAATACAGTCATCGTGTTCAAGATAACATAAATGTTATTATAGGATTATATATATATATATATATATATATATAGTATATATATATATATATATATATATATATATAATAAACTT
>BGPR01000334.1:644567-675706 GCA_013235015.1 Araneus ventricosus | reverse complement strand
TATAATCATACAGATATAAAGTAAACAAAACATATCAAGAATCAAATTCTATACTAAAAAGTCATTATTTAAACAATACATCAATTTTAAATAAAATCTAAAAAATTGAAAATACTAAAGATACGATGAACATATATATATATTTAAAAAACGCTTTGCCCATGTTATCTTGTGAACACGATGACTAGAGTAATTTTGATTTGATTTTAACTGACGTGGGATATGTTCTAAGGATAGTGAAAAATCTCGGCCGAGTTCGTATATGGGCTATCCAGCTTAAAAGGGGTGAAAATGGTGGGGGGGGGGGTGAAATTTTCTTTTTCCCATAATTCCTTTACAATTGAAGATGGAAAGAAAATTCAAAGTGGGAGAATTATCACCTTATCGTAACGAACAATTTTTGTATTTAAAAGTTTTTGATAGCTGCAATTGCTTAGAAGTTATGAGCTGAAAAGTGATTTTTCTTCCCCCCAACTTAAAGTACATTTCAACCGATGCATGTTACCTCTTCTTGTAAAGCTCTCGTCATTTACAGTCTCTTCCATGCTCTTTCATTATTGCGGCTTTAATTCTTATGAAAATAGACGGCGAAATGTTCTTTCCCTTGTATATCCGGACTAAAGAAATCTACCTTTGCCTTCTGGCTTGCCGAATGGGGATTTTTTAAATATTGCTCCACAATATTATTTTAAATACAGTAATACATACATTACAATATATACGGCAGAATTTTCAATTAATTTAATTTTGCAGAAAATATTATTTAAATTTAAATAAAAGCATCTCTATAAATGAATTTAATTATAACTTAAAAAAGAGAAGCATGAACAAAATTTTAGTTATTTTCTTTAATATTCCGATGTTTCTAAACGCCTTAAAAATTATTTTCCTATGTGTCAATTCTTCCATTTTTTAAATGCCTTTAGGAAAAATATATATATATGTAACCTTACGAATTCGCAGCTCCTTTTTTTCAGTCTTTTTTTCTTTCCTGAAATTCTTTAGCTATTTATTTACTATTTAACTATTGAAAAATCTTTATTTCAAAACTTCTTTTATTTAAATAATACCGTTATTCTTTAATTAAAAAAAATCGTCTGCAAAGATTTTTTACTTAATTGCTTCTTATTCTAATATTCTCTTCAATGCACACACAATACACAATTTCCCTCTTTTTTTATATTTCCAAACAAAGAACGAAAATTTTGCGTAACCGAAATATAAAAGAATTCTTTTTTTTTTTTTTTTTTCTTGACAGGAACTCGAATGGCGATATTTGCCGCGCTGCTAAACGCCAAACCGGTGCATGCATGTGGAGATTTTTTTTTTCTTTTTCTTTATTATTATTTTATTTCTTCCTTTAGTATCGTTTGGTGTGTGCAAGGCCGACAAACTTAACACAAAGGGGAGTTCCGAATCGGTACAGGATGGGAACGGGCCCATGAACTTTCGTGGTTACGTTCGAGAGGTAAAAAAGAGATCAACTTTCGGCGAATATTTTCGGAATTTTCGACGGAAGGATTTCCTTTTTTGGCGGTAGAAATCTTTTGTGACCAAAATAATCGTAAATATCTCACTTGTTTTAAGCTCCTCATTTTGTTTAGGTGGGAAAATGATAATCTTCCGACTATTTTTTCCACAAAAATAATTTTTTATCTTTTTCGACGCACTCTAACTAGCCATTATGGATTAACTCTTCATTATACCAGCGATAACTATAACTAATGAATAACATTTAACAAATTTTGATAGTTAATCCATAATGGTTTTATTTTATTTTGAATATAAACCTGCTAAATAACATAAAATTAATTTAACAAAAGTATATTGAGTAATGAAATCCGCCATTTACTCGCCAGTGCGTATTATTTATTATATTTAAGTCACAAGAATATATTGTATAGCAACGGATTCGGAAACCCTCCGCGCTTTTGCGCATGCACCAAGCGGAGTTATTTTCATCAAAATAGGGGGAAAGTGAAGAATGGAAGGGTGATGTTTACATTTTACTGAGCGTGATCTAACAAAGAACTCCGAATATGACTCATTGCCTGACACCCCTTTCCGGTGTGAAATCGTCCAAAAGTGGTAGTCTCGGAATTCGTTGCTGAACAGTAGATACAGATACTTGGCTATTTTGAACGTTTTTTATTCGACTTTTTTTTGTCTCTTGAATTTTCTACTATCATAGGGTTGCCATAATTGCCAAGCATTGATTCGGGACGTTTAAGTGCTAAATAAATAAAACATGAAAAAAAGTGAGTAAGTAATTGTTTATTTTGCTGTGATTAAAAATCAATAGAGTTTAAGTAATCTAATAAAATAAATACGTAGAATAATAAAAATAAAGTTGAGAGTCTAATCCTTTTTAGTACAGTGGTTGATTTTACTTTCTTAACCATACCATTTTCTTCTTTCACATACTTATAAAATTGGGCGAAAGGCATTTTAAAATTACGATGACTCAGAGTTTAGGGATAAAACTGGACAAATAGTAAGTAATACGGTCTGAGTAGTGTAATACTGTGACAGTCTGTATATACGGGACGTAAAGCAACCCTATAATATAATAATGTTAAAATATCGTCTATTATTCGAATTTATTTTGATTTATTCGAAGTCAAAACTAAAAAACTGTGAAGTAATTATTTTTATTTCTGAAATGATTTTATTAGTTAAATAGGTCCTTACTTTGTGTCCTCACTGAATACAAATGAATAATTTTTTTAAGGTCCTTAATTCAATCGTAGATTTTACTACAACAGAGGGTATACAATGAAAAAAGAAGAACTTTAAACACGTAAGATGTTTTTTTTTAATGTACAACTGTTATATTCAAAGTATTGATTACTGTTCGTTTATTAAAATTATTTACATATTTATTGGTTTTAAAATTATTAAAAACTTTTGTACTTATAATTATTATCACTTTAGTTATCGAAATTATTTACTATTTATTTATTAATAATGTATTAGTTGTTAAAGGTGTTAAATGTTAAAAGTAAATCCTTATTGTCAAATTATAGTTCTTTTCTTGCCGTATTTAGTTTTAGACCCAAATTTTCGTAATTCGAGTTTTGGGATAAATCGAATTTTTATTCTTCACTGTCAACTTCAAATTAGCCGAGTTCTGCTGTAATGATAACGTTTCATTTAAGTTTGCATTTTTCAATTCTTCTCCCTGACAAAAAAAACCTGCTTTCATGTTGGTATGACAACTTTACTTTGCTTCTTATTTCCTAGAAGCTGTAAAAAATTACTGTCTTAACTTCAGACACTGAAAATGCTGGTGGATGTGTTTGCCTATATTAAGAAATCGGCATAAAAAATGTTTTTAGGAATTCGTTTCCTGGAATTTATTTATTTATTTTTATTTTGAAGATAATATGTCCTACGTAACTTGCAAAGAAAATGCGGCATGTTGCAGGTTTGCTCCAGGCGGCAAAAGTTGTAAGTTGCGGCATGTATCAGAGCTATAGTTAGAACAACTTTCGTTTTAATCACAGAGTTTCATTTCATAAAATATCGATTTTTAGGGTTTACATCTATATTCCAGATATATCAATTGCTTGAAGTACACAAGACAGCGATGGCCTAGTGGCAAGGTCTCGGCTTCGGGCCCGGGAGGGTTCCAGGTTCGAAACCCGATTCCGCTTAAGATCTGTCGTGTGTTGGACCTGTTTCACTCTAAACCATACGTAGGGGTCCCAAATGCCGCTTCTTCCTTGTGTGGTGCCCACCACCGACTCACCATAGGGCTTCGATTCCACAAGGATGGACGGGTGCTGGTGTAGTGCGGAAGTTTGGAGATGAGGGCTTCCAGCTCAGGTATCGTCCTCCTCATCTGACCGTAGCTCAAAATTTCGAAGTTCGTCCCAAAATAGCCCTCGTGTTGTTTCAAAACGGCACGTTAATATAACTTAACTTACATTAAGATCATAATCATTCTAAACTAATGATACACCAACTGATTTTTAACTTCAATTGTCATTGACTGCATTTAAAAATAAGGTCAAATAGATCCTGGTAAAGCGTCAGTGTCACATATAGTATCATATATTTAATCTCCCAATAAACCGTGAATATAATGACGATATATCGAGGTCTGATTGTACTTCGAATCAATAGGAAAATTATAGGGTTTCGCATCATGGAATCCGCTGACATAAGCTTTCTGCAGTCACAGTTAATCATCGGTGAGTCACGTGATCCATCATGAGGTGACGTAAAGGAGTTATTAATCGTGTCGATTCGTAACGACCTGTTGTTCCCACAGGTTAACAATGAGCGGTCGGATGTATGGATTCTTCGCAATGGGGGCAATTTATCAGCAAGTCATTGGCTAGCATTTTTCTTTCCTATGCTTGATAGGAAGCATGCATTTATTTGGTGTCTTTAGATGCCTTTCCGCTTTTTCCCCGCTCCTAATATATCGCAGAATATTCTGTTCGAAAGAGTTACCATGTAAAGTAATTAAGGCAGGTTTATCAAATTCGCTGTGAAAGACTTGATAGTACAAATCAAATAATTTATTTTAATTATTTTCTTTAAAAGAAATGGAAACATAGAAAACAATTACTTTCCCTAGGTTTTGCTACTAGTATTTAAAAAAGACCATTTTTAAGTAAATAAATTTGAAGTGAAAATTTATTATAATTTGTGTAAAAGGAGATATTAGAACTCCCCGAATAAATAAATATTCCCTTTAAGTAAGGCTGAAAAATAGCCAGAATCATTTTTAAAGTCACTAACAACCTCAAGTCGACAGTACAGGAGTTTTAGCTTCAACCGTTTTGTATAATATTATCATGCTCAGACAAATAGCACAAATTGGGTATATAATCCTATTGTTATTTAAAAATAAACCAAGAGAAGGGTTTTTCATTAGACTTTCTTGTATACTTAAGACGCACAAAATGGTGTATTTTGTGTTTACCTTCGTCTTATAGCGAAAAGAATCGAGCATGCCTTTTGTACCTCTTCCCTTTGAGCTATTGGGTCTAGAATTTGATGCAGATCCATAATTTTGGTGTAAAACTCATCCACTAAAATTCATCCATCAAGCCTTGTACTTTTTTCAGTTAAATTCGCATGTACACGAAAAGACATACCGACAGAAAGCCAAGCCATTCGGGAATTTGGTTCGAAATTTTATACAGATCTACAATCCTGGTCATAAAACATGAAACTTCTTTAGAGAGGCCAGTTTTGCTTGGAACAGAGGGTGATCGCTGTTCAAATTTCATAAAAATTGCATCAGTGTGTAATTGTATATGTTATAGTTCTGAATTTCTCATTGAATGGATTTTTTTATTTTGGAGACGTCCCCCGTTTCTGGGATCAAAACAGGACGAGGTTAGCAGTGTAAAAGCAGGATGAGATGAACGAGCGGTAAGGTAGCATTTGCCATGTTGGGGTCCACTCATTTCACTTCGCGGCCTCTCCCCCTCGCCCCGCTGAGAGGAAGAGGATAGACACGATAAAGGGGAGAGGAGGGAGAGAGTAACCGTTCGACCTTGAACTTGGACCGCAGATGAATGTGCCCGCGCATTCGAGCCAACTTTGTTTGGGCCCGCTCTGGTGCAAATGATGCCCTTTCGTTTTCTTTTTTTATTTCTCTTCCAGTTAGTGGCATCACTGCCGCAACTCATTAACCTATTTAAGAATGACTCTCTTTATTTTGCTTGTTTCGTTTGACGTTTTCATCTGCACCTGACCTGCGAATGATATCTTTGCATTAATTAGTTGGGGAAGGTGGTCGTAAAACTTCAGGATATGAAAATTAAGAGTTTATTTCTCTGTTATTTAACAAAAATGCAAAAGCATATTAATGTGTTACATTCAATAGGCTATAATTAGGAGATGATATCTCTATAAACTGTATAAGTGACCAATAAAGTAATTGATGGCTGAAGTTGACAGGAGGGGAAAGTTATGCTGTGTATTATTAGACCCATTTAAAGGTCGAAAATGGGATCCTACAGTAGTAACAGTAAGGAATATATTTGAAACCAGCGGGAGTGGTCTCCCCTAAACTTTCTCGTATACTTCTCGAAAAAGGTGCTGTTTCCCCTCCCCCCGCGTGGATAAAAAAAATTCGAACCTATTGTTACCCAGGATCCAATGACTATCAGAAAATATTTAGGTAAACCAGCGGGCGTGGCCTCCCCTAAACTCTCTCGTATACTTCCCTAAAAAGGTGCTGTTTCCCCTCCCACCGCGTGGATAAATTAGAAGACCACATACCAAATTTCAATTATCTAATGTAAGTTACTAAAAGATTTGCACACATCTAAGCAGCCTTTTAGCTTGCCAGCAATATCTCCGATCTGATTGTTACGAATTTACTACCGATAGTTGTAGTTGAAAATATCATGCACAATGTCAGAGTGCTTAAGAAATTAAAAAAGCATGAAAAACAGAACTGATGAATCAATTGACACTAATTTTGGTTTGTTACTTTATAACTTTGCTTTTAACAACTACTCTCGTTCTGTCAGAGTAAAAATATTGCAAAATCCACTCAGAAAAAAATGCATTACGAAATATACAAAATAAAACTAACCGCAATCAAATATGCAACTCTTGAAAATGTTTCGGCGTGAAAGAAAAATTAATAGAAAACACTCCATAATTAATTCACTTTTATTCGAGAAGAATTTGGCAGTGAGCCAAGATGACCGTATTACGGGAGCAGAGGTAACCAGTACGCATGCGCGTGGAGATAATGGATTCTCTTCAAAAGTAAATTATACGGACCGACAGACAGTCAACCCTTTGATGGATTTGGCCCAAAATTTTATACGGACCTACATTCATGACGATAAAACTGTGTATAAAATTTTATCCATCTGGCTTTTCAAGTTTTTGAGTTATAGCGTTCACATGACCTCGAACATACAGACAGACAGACTTCTTGTTGACGGATTTTGTCCAAAATTTGATAGAAACCTAAACATTATGTTTAAAGACCACATACCAAATTTCATCCCCGTAGCTCTCATAGTTTTCGAATTATCGTGTTCACAGACACACAGACATAATTCCAAAATTGTGTTTTTCGGACTCAGGGAGGTCTAAAACGTGGAGATTCGTCAAAATCTCGAGTTCGAATTTTTTGACTATTACAATACTTTCTCTTTGTATATTTCGTATACGAGAAAGTAAAAACTAAGCTTTGAAACATTAATAATCGATATTGATGAAATTGATATAATAAAATTATATTTTAAACGAAAATTGCTAAATTTCGTTGAACTCTTATTATAGTCTTAAGAATCGTGTAAGCACTTCATTCAGTGATGATGTAACTGCTACATGCTCTTTCTACGTAGTGTCAGCTTGATTCGTCACTGACTATAATTGACTATTTTAATCATCAAATGACAAAGCTTAATGCCATCTATTGTGTTGGATAAACTTGTAATAATCTATTGAAGTATACTGCCACACGTATCCTGAAGTTTTTTCCCTCCTTCGAAAATTGACCCTTTCGTACACAAATAAAGCATAACTTCGCGGGACGTAATGATTGCGACCCTATATCCGAGGTGTTGGCATAAGCAAAGTGTGTGTAGGATGGTGATGCATTGATAAGAATTTTCACAATATCCTATATGTATTATTATTTATCTTGCAAAATTGATCCCATCCTTGTATTCTAATCTGATAAAACACCACCCCCCAGAGAAAATTTTTCCTTTGTACTTGTTTCTAAGTTTTAGATCTAATTGAAATGCTTCAAGAAATGATAAAATTATGTGCTTGTAAATATGCTTTACACTTATTCTGTGTGGTAATAAAAGACATTTAACAAAGAATAATTCCTTACTCACTAGTACAAAATAAAATGCGTCTAGACATGCATTTTAAAAATAATCATAATCACCTTTTTCTTGATAGCTCGTTGGAATTACTAGTTTTCTGCATTCTTCTACATTATTATTTCAAATCACCTTCAGTGTACATTTACGTTAGCTTCCTATGCTTTCTTATATTTCTTAAATCATATACAGCGTTAAATCAAATGAAATATCAAGGAGGAAAAAAATGAAAAGCGTTTCATCTTCGGTAGGAGATACAGACAAAATATTCTAAAAGAAATATAATTTTCATTTTCATATGAGTCATTTCAGAAAAAAAATTTTATTTCACTAGAATGTTAAGGAATTAAAATTTTCACCGTTTCGAAAGAGGCAATAATTTGTTTTGAATTGTTTCACTCCCCATCAGTACGTTGTGTTTCCTTCCAAAATCAAATTAGTTATAAATTTCAAAAAATAATCGGCATCAATTTGCAAAAAGATCCATTACAGATGCAATGCCTTCAGTTTTCCATTTAATATGTTACAGAATCACGAAGAAAGAAACAAAATGAGATTTGCCAAGTGATATAGTTTTTTTTATAGTTTTTATTTATTTAACGAAAACGAATTTCGTATACGGAATGCATTCCGGTTATGAAGAACTACCTATAAAAAGGCAGAGGAAAATAAAATCATTTCTAGAAAATTTATAAAATGCAATCGAATTATTCTTTACAAAAATTAAACGTCGACTTCTTAAGAACGATAAAAAAAAAGAGAGAGAAGTATGGGAGATTCATATTTCTAGCGAATGTGAAAACAGTAACCGTTTATAAACGTTCTCGTTGTCTAATTTCATTTCTTCTTCGCCAGTTATTCGCTTTTTTTTTCAACTGTAAAAAGAACGGCAAAAGAATCAGCGGAAGCAAACTGCTTAAAAGAACGCGAGACAATGAAAATAATTTAAATGCAAACGATAGTTATCAAAAGATGAGCTGACGTAGAATCATCGCCAAACGATTTTTTTTTTCACTGCTACATAATTATAATTTGTTGTTTCATTTTTTTCACGAAGAGGGGGAAAATGTAAAAAAAAAAGGGAAATGAAACTATCAGGATTTCTTTTCTCGCATTCCAAATCTAAATGAATTCTCTCTCCATTTTTTTCTTCGATGTTTTTTTTTTATTGTTTTTCTTCTTCCTTGGGACCAAATTGTGGAAAAATTAATTTAATGTCTGCAGAACGTTACGTGAAAGATTATTCTTTTAATGACTTCTTCCTTCATCTCATTTGGGTTTATTATCGTCTGAAACCTTTCCCTCGAATGCTATTCCGTGTTCCAAAGTTTATATTTCTATTTTTTTTTCATTCTGTTTTTGTTTATTAAGCCTAACTTCCTAGCTGTCTATGCATGAAATAAATATGGATATTTTTCGTCTGCTCTACAGCAGTAGAAATAATTTTTTCTGCTTTTTTTTTATTCTGAAATAATATTTTCCCCTGTGAAAATTCAAGACAACAAACTTTTTACCCCTTCCATCTTTGCAACTTCTATTTATATGTAGATGAGTACGGTTGGCGAAAAACCACAAAAGTGTTATATAGCACTCTTCCCCAACTGATATATTGAGTTATGCTAAATTCTCTCTTCATGTACGTGCACTTCGATGAACAGTTGATCCAAGAGAAAAAAATACTTTGTTGTTCCATGCTGTTCTTTTTTTTTATGGTCTTTTTATTTCGATTTTGTGCAAGTGGGAACACATATTGGATTATTGCTGAGGCCGCATGAATAAAAATGCGTCATTTCCTTAAGTGACGCTGGGAATAAAAATTTGCTGCTATAATAATGAATGCATAATCATGAATGCAATGCATTTATTTTTATTGAAGTAAAGGCACGCACTGCATTATTGCCACATTTGCGGACTACTATTGTAAATTTTGCTTGGAAGAGTTTCAAAATCGAAGATTGAATTGATTAAAGCAAAAGGTGCTGCCATTTAGAATTTAATTGCTTAGAATATGAATGAAGTACATTCTTCATTATTCTAAAGTGAAAAAAAGTGGTATTGTTGTTAAATTTTCCATTAAGTTCTTGCAGTTAATTAGATACCATTAGGATTTCTCTCCCTTTGCGGGTCTAATCTACTGAGTCTTTACTTACCTGTGGATGTTATAACTTCCTTGTCAAATTGCATTACAACAAGCAGATTTATTAGTAATGGCGGTAGAAAATAAAAGAAAATTCAATAAGTGGTCTAATTGATCACTAACAATAAAACCCTAATGGTCTAAGGGACCACAAGAATCTTATTGTTGGCCACAAGAATCTTATTGTTGGCCACAAGAATCTTATTGTTCCGATGACATCAAACGAGAGGAAAGCGCATTCAGATATCTCCACTAAAATCCTTGTCTTAAGAGAAGATCTTGGATTTTCTTTCGGAACCAGAGGGATCCAGATTCGAAATCCGATTGCCCCCGGGATTGGTGCACCTTAACTCTGACATCGATGGTCAAGTGTCCAGCCGCGGCTTTTGCGTCCTGGCTAAATAAACTGGCGTGGAAGTTTGGAACGGGAGTGCCGGCTCAGGTGTCGTCCTCGTCATCCAAACACGTTTCAAAATTGCAATGTGTGTTCCAAAATATCCAGCCCTCTTGTTGCTTCAAAAAGGGACGTTGATGTTAAAAACTAAACTTCGAGTTTCTTAAGCGTAACCTAAGATTCAATATTTTTCGAGAGAGTTGTGTTCTTAAATAATTATCCTATTTTTTTTAAGCCAGAAGAAACAAGCAATTTGAAATAAAATCGTGTTCAATGTAGAGTAAAAACGCACTGTCAGCGACTCACTCTTTTAAATAAAATTTCTCTTCAACCCGCATATAAGTAATAATCATCTATCAATTTCAAACGATTCAATACAAACCGAATTCCTCCCGCCTCCATTCTCTGCGACCGTCTCTTTCATAAGCGATGGATACATAAGATCCAATTCGAACAGATCATACGATATGGATAGGCAGCCAGCACCACCGCCAATAGAAGCGCGCGAAGGCTACTGTCAAGCTGCTCTAAACAAAGCCGCCTTTTCCGTCATTCGAAATCGTCTGCTCTATTCCCCCCTCCCCCCTCCCTTTACCAATTCCCTGGAACAAACGAAATTGCTGCCCGCTTTTCAAAGGCAGCAGGCCTCTTTAACAGTTGGAACCGGCTTTTCAGTTGTCAGGATTTCGCTTGCACGGCAATTGTTAAGGACGAAGAATTCGCATATAATTAAAGGGAGTCCCGCCTTGAATTTTGCACCGCCATCATTTTGCAGCTTTCACTCGGCATAAATTCTGCCTCCTACTGCTGGAATGGAATCCGAGCTCTAATGGATTTTAGACGCGATATTAACGAGTTTGGAGCTCTGTATTCGAACCGCATTTACATAAAATTAGTGTTGTCATCGTTTGGGTACACGGGATTCTTTGGCTGCGCTCTCTCTCTTTTATTGTGTTTGTGTGTCTGCTCGCTGAGTTTGTTTGTGGCGAGAGAGGGGGGGGGGACTGTGGTTTGGATTCTGTTTTTATGCATGGAGATATGGATTATACTGAAGAGGTTTCGTGATTATTTGTATAGCGATTTTTGTTTACTTCATTTTGTGTTACCAAAAAAAATTATCGTGATTTAGATGGTGTGTAAGCGCATACTTGTTAATATGTTTCACGATTTTGGTTGACCTATTTCATTTTGGATTAGTGGTGTAGCAACGGGAGGGGCCAGGAGACAGCCCCCGTCCACTGATCTTTGAGGGGTGCAGTGGCGTAGCGATGGAGGCTAAGGGGTGTAGATGTTCCGGATGTCAGTATTGTGTGTGGGGGGGGGCCAGATAAAATACTCGGGTAGTTTTCTCTCTTTAACAGCAAATATGACGGGTGGAGTTTTAAAAAATACAGTAAAGCACCATTTACACGTCTTCCAAGGGACTGGTGTAAAACGACGTATAAATCAAAAGACGAATAATCGAAACGAAGTGCGTTATCATTACAATGAATACGATTGAATCGGGACTGTTATGGAACGACTTATAAATGAGAAACGTATAAACGGTGCTTTACTGTAAATTGTTCGGGGCATCATTTACCCTCGCTAAAATATTAGTGCTTTAGTTTTACTTTTTTAAAACCAATTATGACGCAGGGCGAAAAAATTGCCATGCCCCGTGTACCATTTGTAGATATGAGTCTTTGTTTGGACGCCAGATTTAACACGCACTATGAAGATACCATCCCTCATACCCAGTGTAAGGATTTTGAAATGTCAAATCTTGAAAGTGCAAAATACTGTGAGTACCTTAATGTGTCAGTGAATACCTAAAGATTTAACTCATCATGATAGCCCATAGTTTCCATCTGTTTTGACTCCTAGAATTTTAAGCCATGCTGAGATGATGAAAATGACAGCTTCACCAAACTAGCCAGATGAGTTTAAAGTGTCAACCATACTTTACAGGCGCCATTTCTATATACATGATGGTCTTTAATAAATTTGAGGCTAGCACCAATTATTTTTCGTCATTTAGACGAAAATGCTTTGAATCGTAACAAGTAACTTTAGCAACTTTTAGTAACGTTGTAGATTTATATGCTTTTCCTGCATAAATTTTAGAAATGTTATTTTTGAAAAACATAAATAATATTTAAGACTGTTATGTTGATATTGATAAATTATATCACAATGGGAATGCCTGAAGAAGTCAGGCTTCATATTAAGATCTATATAGTACATGACCAGATCTTGTGTTTCCAGTTCGAAAATTTAATGGACAACTTTTATACAAAGCTACTACAGTTAAATATAGCGTGTCAACTGATGAAGAAGTTTGTTAGAATGAAACACTTACTTATGTGAATAGATACCCTTGTACAGTTTTCTTATAATATTTTTGGCAATAAATTTCTGCCGGCTGTGTTTTTTGGTTTTATTCAGTTTTAAATGTACATTTGCACATCATATAACATATTTCATTGTTTTTTATAATCTTTACCCACTTAATTACAAGTGCTTGTAATGTTTGCTAACCCTTTAATTATAGACAAGTTTTATACAAGAAAAAGAAAATCGAATACAATTTGAGGCCACAGGCTCTAAATTATGATGAGGCTCCTCTCCCTACACAATGTCTTCAAATAGAAATTGGATTGGCACTGAGAAGTACGTGAAATAGATTTTGAGGCCCCTCAGAGTCTTGAGGCACGAGGCGATCTCCTCTAGCACCTATGCGAAAAACCGCCACTGTAGATATTGTGGAAATGTACTCAGTTATTCTCTCCATCTGTGGCTTAATAAGGGTAAATGGCTCCCTGAGTACCCATCGTTTTCTCGCCCGCTCCCTCGCTATATTTGTCTTAGAAAATTTAAATATATTTTGTCCCCATGGCACTCGCCAAGAGTATATCGCGGTGTATCTATAAACCCTGTTACTAAGCTGCTACCTTCCATTTTAACGACGCGTATACGGATATCTGAACCCCGTCATATGTGAGGAGACTTCTGAAATTCAGTCACCGTACATATCGTGTGACTGCTGATGAACAACTGACCCATATCAGTTACCATCTATTTTCGTCTTTGCCCCAAAGTGATTCGTCTTCAGGGTTGTCCCTTTTTTTAACCCCTCCCCCCACAACTCATACCTGCGTGTCAGCCATTTACAGCAGCTGTTGCACAGCGCCACTATACATCAAAAAACGCGGGAGAAACAGCTCCTAAACCACCCCACCCTAGCACTACATTCTGCAACGTCACGTTGGAATGGAAATGGCACCGTTACAGCCAACCCCCAATGCAAAATTTCTCTCTCTCTTTTTTTTCCTCCCTCCCTCTATTATTTTTTTTTCATTGTTTCTGTCTTTATTGTTATGCTCTCAGTGGTCATTACGTCGTTACGTGCCCGGGGTCCGTAAGCGCCTTTCGGTTGCCTACTTAACGTGATTCCGGCCGGTCTTTAATCCTGCCCCTCGGAATGTGTTTAGGCATTTCTTTGAATATCTTGGGACGAAGTAATGCTGGTGTTCGTGATGTCGCACCGGGGTTTATTATTATTATTATTATTATTATTATTGGAAATCCTCTATCCCATGTTGTTCAAAATTTGCAAGAATCTCTTGGTTAAGAGTTTGGGCGAGAAATATAGAAATGCCAAAGTGAATATGCGAGAATATAGAAATTTAGGCATTTCTTTGAATATCATGTAATGAAGTAATGCTTGTGATGACTCACAGGTGTTTATTTTACTATGGGATTAATTAATTCATTAATTATTATTTTCTAAATAATTTTGTTAGAAGTCCTTCACCCCATGATGTTCAAGATTTGCAAGAATCTCTTGGTTAAGAGTTTGGGCGAGAATTACAGAAATAAATTAGAGACGATATGATGATATTATAAATCGAATGTATATCACCTTTTCTTATAACGGCAACTCGTGCGTTAAAAATATTAGATTCTTAAACCTTTTCGGCTCACGTTCTTCTTCGGACGGAGGAAATAGTCGCGGTTCCGTTTCTGTTAAAAACATTTTACGCAACCCTCCAAATGTGAATATAAATAAGAAAATGAAGCATTAAATAAGAATAAATAAAAGAAAATTGAATTAAGAAAAGATATTAGTAAATTTTAACTGAACATTTTCAGCCAAGATGGTTTTTTTTTTCAGAGGTTTTTCTTACGAGACTTTGAAGAATCTGAGAGAATGCAATATCAACTCGTTGATTGTAGCTGGTCTTGAGCTGTTAACATTATCCTTTAATTTACCCAGGAAAGGAACTCCATCACGTTAAGACCCGGGAGAATCTTACCCTGGTGGAAGGGGGGGGGGGGGCTCAGTGTTACTTGTGTTCACCAGAACTCCATCAAGAGAAGGCAACCAAAATGAGAGACCCTGCCCTGCTTTGATATTCTGATATAATTGAATGGCCAGGCCGCTGCGTCAACGTGGGAAATGTGCCTTGTCACCTAAAGGACGTCACCGACCCTGGCACAGGCTCCTCCCGTAGGAGGTACACCCCGTCATCGGAAGTGTGACCAACACAACCACACGCCCATTAATATGCCCCCAGAAAAGTGAGAACTAACATACTTATCTTCTTCTCATTCACGTACTTGGGATGCATTCTTTACCGGGGGGGATGTTCTTTCAAGATAGCCCCTCATGTCACAAAAGTAATGCGGAGTGTGCTCCATCTTGTTTAAAGTATCATTCTGCATTCTCAAACGTTTCTGGAATGCGTGACAAAACGTATTCCTTTCATGCGTTTGGGTAATCATCCCCATTCACTGTATTCTCAAAGAAGAAAGGACCAGTTAATTCACACGCTCACAAATTACCCTACACAGCAAAAAGTCCTACACATAGTGTCGGTTTAATGCAATAAATTGTAATCATAAAAATTGTGATAAATTATTGTATGAATTATTTGCAGTCATTAATCTTCCGACATCTGATATAAAGTTCTGTCTTTGTATCTATTAATTTTAGTTATGAAACTTTGATGTATGTTAATAATAGTGTATGTATTAGTTATTTTTTTCAAAGTGTATATACTTATTGGGACACCCTCTTAATTCTGATTTGGATACATAGCAAAAAAGTCGTATTCCATTTTATAAGATTAACATTAATATACTTAAATCACTTATAAGGACTATCATTTTTCTGACATTGGATCTATAATGTAACGTTCGTAAAATATTTCAACACTTTTTGAATTTTTCTCAAATTGCGAAACAAGACCATAAAAGTGAAAAATCTCTTCCTGTCACTATGAAGGAGAGTCTTTAAATGTATGTTATCGCCAGCTATCACAATAATTTAAAAATAAAATGGTCTACACATTTGTTAGAAGTGCCATACTTCCCTTGGCAACTTTCCCATCATTGTTTCATTAAGGAAAGATTCTCATCCAGATTTCTTGTGTAAACTTTAATACAACAGTAATCAAGACCCATTTTTTAAAGTGTGAGAGAACGGGGAATTTTCTTTGAGGAACATTAGAATACGTTATGCGACGAGACTTTTATCTAGGTATATAAATACGAAAATTCTCGTTACTTTTATCATTACATAAGTGGCGATTCAAATCCCACTTCTTCCACCATCGAAGTCCATTAGCAAGGACACATGATGGAGGAGAAGTGTGTCATCTTTTATTGGGAACGCCGATCTTGGAACACATAGGTACTAATAGATAGAAATCTGACGCTGCTGCAATGTAACCTTCATAGCAATGGAGGACTTTCAGGGAAAGCTGATCCACATTTGTGTTTCGCTTCGAGGAAAACCGCCAGCAGCGAACAGTTCGTCGCTAAAGCGCATGTCGGTTTAGAAATTTTTGAATAACGCTGGTTAAGCCAGAAGACAGAACCTATAACCTTCTCCCTCCGATTCATGTACCTTAGCCATGCTATGCGTTGTCCCACTAGAGCACTGACGGGCATATATTCTTCCTTATAACATTTGTTTGCGCGTTTGAATTAATGCCTGTGAAAATAGTTAATGCATTTGTGTATGAACTATAGTGATTATAATTAAATATGAATAGTTGTGGAAATCGTAGAAAAATAGCAAATTGAATGAAATGACCCCATAGATATTCTTTAAACATAAAATTGGCATAAAAATCGTTTTCATCGGACTAAACAAAAAAAAAAACCCCTATCAAAATTACGAAATTTTAAAACAACAGTGACAAATCGTCAGTGGGAAAGGTATTTCGATATTTCCAGATGATTTTCATTAAAATTAATTGAAAACATTTAGTTGCACAAGTCATGTATTCAATCATTTTTTACCAAATCCTTATTCAGAATTATGCGAGAAAGGGAGGACAAGAATACCATCGACTTTTTGTGTGTATTTTCAAATTTTTCAATATACAACAATGCATTGTTTATACGTGTCTCATTTATATGTCGTTTACATTGAAACGTCACGCTCCCGATTCATTCGTAACCATCATAATGATAAAATTCTTCGTTTATACAACGCAAAGCTTCGGCAATACGTCATTTTCCCCCTTTCTGAAATTCGCAAATTTTTGGCTTTAGACAGAAAGCAAGGAAATTGATATCATTTCCTTCCCCGCCATTTCCAAATAAAAGCCGACCTGCATGTACATAAGTCGTATAAAATTATAACTGTATAATTAGTACTCAAGATATGCGATAAAATATGCCTATTATTTTTCTCACTTCTGTGATAAATGTTTAATTTTAATATTTCATTATTGTTTCCATGGTAGGTAGCAATATATTAGTATTATCTTTAAAAAACTTTAAATTTATTACTTTCAAATGAATTTGCATTAAAAGCATTAAATTTGTGATATAAGCAAAGTTGTTTAGTAAAATTTACATATTATTATACTTTTTTTCATTTATTCGTCGTTTTACGTCAATCCCTTGAAAAAGGTATGAACGGTGCTTTATTGCATTTTAACAGTATTAAAAATGTGTATCTTGTTGCATTTTAACTTTATTAAAATTGTGTATAATTTATATTTGATTCAGATAGTTTATTCTAATGTTTTGTTTCTAAAATTGCAATCTTTATACAATGCTGATTAATTTATTTTTCTCTTCCAGGTAAGTTCCTTTGAAAAGTCTCAAACGGATAGGTGCCGCTTTAGTTTGGTAAGAACATAACTTCTCCTCCTATTCAGTAGGAGGACTCCTACGAAATGAATTGAAGGCTGAATTAGTAACGCATCATTTTCTCCAATTCCTGGTTGCTTCACATGAATTGAAATTCAACTTTAATAGCAGTCGTTATTGAAAACAGGGTGTTGATTCTAAACTCAGTTCTCTGAAATTAATGAGTATGGGACAAAGAAGACACTAAAGTACCTGCGTTTCAATATGTGGGCAGTGTGTTTTCGTCTGGGCGTAATAGGTAAGGGAGGGTGGAAGTTTGTGCTTAATGAAAGATAACATATAAAGCTATGTGGAAATGTTCTAAACCTCGAATATACATTTTTTAAAGAATAAATATGGTTGATTTAAATGCGTCCTGTTTTGAGGAAGTTGGAGAAATGCACATTTTTGCAAGATATTTTTTTATTTTTTAGAAAGCTTGGATAAAATTGTTGGGCATAAGTTAATTTTACTATTTTCAGCTTTCTTTTTGCACATCTTTTATCTATAAACGATAAACAGATGTACAATTTCATTTAAATTAGGAATTCGTGTTGTTTAACGTTGATCTACCTGGGTTAAGTGTTTCATTAGTCGGGGGGGCGGGGCGCGCACCAGATTGAGCTTCAATAAAGTGCAGTAAAACCTCTTCAGTTCGTCGTTTAAGGGATCGTTCCAAAACTATGTACTAACAAAAACGACGCTCTATCGAATCGCGATAAATAACTTACTTTGGCCACGTACAACAAAATACAGCTAACTACAAAATAATCATCGGGTTTTGAAATGGTGTAAATTTAAAAATATTAAGTAGACTCAAACAACATTAATAATTACCCAGACAATATTAATAAATTTTAAAATATAAAAAAAAAACTAGTGAGCATTTATCAATGATAATTATAGCACTTTTATAGCAATAACTCTTCTTCAGTAATCATTTATACTTATTTTTGTTTTTTAAAATTATTATCTCAGAGCATATAACAAAATGCAATTCTCATCATTGTATATATTGTTAGACTTTAGATAATTTGTAAGAATAGATAAAAAGGAATATGATTATCTTTATTACGTTGGTCCTTCTTAGCTTTCAGGTAAATTTGCAGGGAAATACTAAAATTTAAATTTAGTGTGTATCGAAATTCTGATAGTTTTGATTGTTAAATCACTGAGAAACTAATTTATATCCTTTAAATTTTTTCCTCCTATGGTAGGGGCGGTGAAGATTTTTCCTTTGCAAGGCTTCATTAAATTTCGGCAGCTGGCGAAAAGGCCGCACGAGCAGAATCTTAAAGGCTATTGTTCTGTAATTATTATTATATTACAGACCAGTATATTATTTCACTGCAAATTGTAAATAACTGTTAACCCGAGAGAACGCGTCATAGAATGACCTCAGATTGAAATTCAACCCTGCGGTGTTAAAAACATTATTTTTTTGTTGGAAAAATAACTCTTTTGATTTTTAGACATTAATAATACAGTGCTTAACACAAATGAAATCTACTCCATTATCATCAACTAATAAAGCACAGATTTCTAGAGGGACCGTTTTTCATACATGTCTTTCACGTGAAAAGTTTAGTGCAGATTTCTCGATAAATATATTTGTGCACTCTACAATTAACTGTATCATGGAGGAATAACTCCCAACTCTTCACAGGGCTTGTCACATCTTTCGCTGGCCCTTTTGTTCCAGGTGAACGCGACACAATATTATGACAACGAGTACGAATATTCTGCCTAAATTTTGTTTTCCTCCACTCTACGCCATCTTTTGATGAAAATCATTCCGACTTATTCGCTTCTTCATTTCCAGAATATCTGTCCTCTTCCGATTCCTTATCATGTTAGCCGAAACTTTCATGATCTGAAAAATTCTCTTATAAAATATCCACAGGTCCATTGTCTTCATAGTCAAAATCTGAATCCTCATCAGTTTGAACTTCAGAATAAGTTTACGTAAGCCGGCATTGTGAGCAGTAAGTAAATACTTCGATTCGGAAAGGACAGCAACGAACTATCGTTATCAGCCGCGTGAAATAACTGATCTGTGGAAAAAACGGAAGGACGCGCGGGGTCATTGCATAACCCCAGTAACTGACAAAACGTGTATTAAGGGTCGAAAAATTCCGGAAATACTTTTTAAATACTCGGAAAAGGTAGAGGGGGGTGACTAACTCAGCTACTGATAAGGAAGAAATGAACATGTGGCTATTTTTCTAGGAATCGGAGTTTGCATGATAACCGCGCATCCTCCCGGGTTAAGGCCGCAGGTTCCCCATACCTGATCTATGGTTTTAGGAGACACGCTATCGAATACCTGTGACTTTACACTGAAAAAGAATAGGAGTGAATCGGGACCAAGGCAAAACGACGTACTAACGGCAAAGCTGTATTAATGAGCGACGAACTAATGAGGTTTCGCTGCGCAACAATTGTGCATATTAGGCAGTCAGTAGAGGTTTTTGTTATTCAGTAAAATTGGGTAGCCATGTTCTCTGCATAGTAAAGGTTGATGTGGAGAATTCTTCAAAATTTAATTTTATTAAGAAAATTAAATCTAATTACTCTTTTCTTTATATGAACTATTTGCTTATGCGTGAAAAAACGGGGCAAAGTCGAACAAAAAGGCAAAACCCATGGTTGTTTTGGATATTTCAGAACGTCTCGTCATTTTAGCTCTACTCAAACATGTGAATTAATTCATTATTTTGAATTGTTTTGAAAGCAACTGAGACTTAAAAATTGAATTTTCTAGGAAACGATTTCTTTATTGAACCTTCACCTATCAATTTCTTCTTGAAAAGCCTTTATCATCTCTTCGTCTGAAAGTTGTCTTTTTAAAATTATTCATGAAATATAAAATAATTCTAAAAGAAACTATCTACAAGTAGTGAGTTCAAACGTTGCATTGCTTTTTTTATGTTATTTCTAGGTAACCGAATTTCACGATTTCTGAATTTAATCTTTTCTTGATTTGTCACTTTCTATTTGAAAAAACCTCTACATTTCTTCTTCTGAAAGCTGTTTTGACTAAACAAATATTCTTTAATTTTGAAAGACATTGTTTTCAGGATGTGTATCTAAGCATTCTCTTGCATTTTTGATGCTATTTTTAGTAAACTCGACAATAAACAAATCCATGAACGACTACTTTTATTGAGCGGAGGCCGTCACGAACACTTACATCCCTTTCGTATTTCATTTTTATTCTCAGCTTCTATTTTTAAAATTCAGATGAAGGGCCGCAGTGATTCATTGATCGTAAATAACGATTAACTCCTAATACATTATTGTCACTTCTTCAAGCGGCTGTGACTCCAACCCGTCCGTTTGGCGGCTCCACTAGGCTTTATTGTTCCTCCAATCGGCAAGCTATCAAAGCGGCGATTGTCGCCTACCGAAAATAATGCTTAACCCAGTTCTGAGCCTCATCAAGCTCAGGATAGCGGATCCGTAACATAATAAACACAACCAAACTCTTGCCGCGATCCAAAAGCTGAACCTTCTATATTTAGGACCCGACACTTTTTGATTTTCAACTCATACAGAACCTGCACTCATAAAAAAACGACAACCAGAACCTGCACAGAACAGAAGATGAAAAGAAATTTTCCGATGCTTAATAACGGTAGAAAAATACCGGGCCCATATCCATAAAAAAGTGTCTTCTCTCTACAAAGACAGTGGTTCTCTTATCAATCACAATCCATCACTCTTCCATTATGGAAGGAACAACTGCAAACAGTGAAGCTAAAATGGCGGACGCTCTTTTCTATCCAAATATATTTAGAAGTGGATCATGGAACCTCTTGCGGTTGTAATATTATATGACGAATCCGTTTGACCCCTCCCTGCGTATCCTTGAAGGGATGGATCAGTTACTGCCTGTGCTCCAAGGGATCGGGTGTAGACCTGAGGATGGATGTGGATATGCGAAACTCACCTGTCTGTTTGAGTTCGTCCTCGAGGTCTTTGTTGCCGGAGCAAGGAAACTGAGATTGCCGTTTAGCAAAGATTTCCAAGAGACTGGATTGTCTTTCAGGAAATTTGCTGTAAGTGGTTGTGTGCTAGACAAGGAAAGTTACTTCTAAGGTCTTCCTGGTGTCTATAAAAGGAATCGATGGAAGATTCTTTCTCTTTGGAGTGCACCTTATATATACTGTGTGGATATCTTGTAAAGATATCTTTTAGTCTTGAAATGAACTCGAATAGACTGGTTGGTCAGAACTGACATGGATTTTAACCTCTTTTTTGTCGATGATATTTGGCTGTGACATGTCTTTGAATCTGGTAGATTTACCACAAATAATCGAAATGCCATGGGTTTTTTTTTAAATAAAAATTTGTGAATGCTTGTCTTAAAGATGAGTAGAAGCTGTAAAATAGTTCTTAATATAAGAGCTGTTCTATAGAGAAGTGCATAAAAATATATTTAGTACTTTGTAACCTGGCAGCACCAAATGACACACTATCGAATCTTGGTTCAAATTGCTATAAACTACTTACTTTACTCGTACAATATAATGATTTGTATCCACTTTGTAATAAGATTTCATTATCAATTTAGTACATTATTAGGCTTATATTTTATGACAATAATAATATAACTTAGAATATTTTAAAAGTTGCACCTTATTTAAGTGGTTTAACTACCCGTAATGATAATTACAGCACTTTTATTGTAATATTCCTGATTGAGTAACTATACATAGGTATTTCTTCTTTCTTGAATTTTTAAGACGGAACATACAACAAAATATAATTATTGGATATATTGCGATGTTTTATATAAATTTATTACAGTAGATAGAAATCAAATTGATTATTTTTATTGCGATAAGCGCGCGTTCTTGGATTTCCGTTGTAGCTAAGTTTCCAAGGAAATGCTTAAATTCTAATTTGCCTTCAAAACATTCTACTAAGTTTCAATTATGTTTGATTTTGAATTCTAATTAAATCACTATGAATTGAGTTTATATGCTTAAATATTTTATTTTTCTCTTACGATTTTAAGCGACTCATTGTTGAATACCATTATTATACGTTATCATTTTAATCCCTTATATTTTGCGTTTTGCGCCATTACCAACATAGGTTTCATGTACCCCTAATTGGTCCGTCGCGTACCGCCAGGGGTATGCGTACCACATATTTGGAACCTCTATACTATATAATCGAACTAGCCCAATTCTTGGTGGTCTTTGCCCTACTCATGGCAGGGAAGCCTCTCAGAAAATTTGTTTTAAGTGGCATAAACTTTGTGTGATAAGTTTCTGAAGTGGATAAAGAATAAAGTAATGATAACGAAATCACACAAAATAGTTCATATTCTCAATCAGCAGTTGGAAAGTTCTTGCAATATGACATATTGATAGCATATATTTTCCCAAATAAATATTCCTGGGCATTAAAATTCCTTCGTTAAATTTTTAAGCAATTTTTTTTGTAGGACTTACTAAATTTCTTCTCGTGCTTACATTGTTACACCCATCGAATTAAGATAACAAATTTGTCTGATTATTTCCGATCTACATAAAATTTGTTGTTTCAGGAATTTCAATGTCATTTTTATTAAACAAGGAAATAAACATTATTGAGCAGAAAATCATGGTTCTCTATGCTTATTCTTGGAATTTTCCTCTATGCAGTTTTTGCAATTGTCGTAATAAAATACGATGGAAACAACATAAAAATTGATATCTGTGTTTTCAGAATCGTAGTACTGAAATTATTCGACACCAGAATCGCAATGCTGAGATTATGTGACACCACCTCGGGATTTTGTGGCTGAATTCATTGCCTATTCATCAGATTATTTTACAAATCCGACTAATTCGTTTCTTCTAAGGCAAGTATTAGCGGTTATTTCATGCCATAGAAAAGATCGAGTGCACCGATTCGTTTGCTATCTTCTTTCAGCAGTTTATATAAGCCTAGTTTGTTTGTTCTAAGTTCAAATTCTCGTGTGGAAAGTATTTATTACAGGTAAAGGAACGGAAGATGTTTGGTATGGATTTCAGGTGATGGATAATATTACAAGAATATCTATCAAAAGATATAAAATGATTATTTAATAGATAAAGTTTCGTTAGTTTAATGTGAAGGTTTTGCAACTAGATACAGTCAACCTTACTTAACGAATGTCAGATAAAATTTAATTAATCGGAGTATTCAATTGTACGAACATTCTGTTTTGAAAGGTATGTAACTTCCATTTTTTGCGAAAGGATTAGTTTAAAGAAAAAGAAATTCTTGAATTCGAAATAATGGTTTAATGGTTAGTGTTTCTACGAGTCTTATTTAAAAATTAGACTGTTTAGAGATTTTGTTGCGAAATAAAAATCATTTTTTACAATTTCAATGAAAATATTCTTTCTTGTATATTTGAAAGAATTTGATTTAGCTTTGTAGCATAAAAGTTTATTATTCATTAAGTTATGAAAAAAGTAGAATTGGTTGTTTTCAATGTAAAGCATAAATTTGTATTTACTCGTACTAACTGATAACTACATGAATATTTAATCGATGTTCTGTATTAATTGTGAATGATAGTGCTGGTTTCGTGTATTAACGAAACTAATAACTAACAAAACATCCTCTATTATCTACTATAGCTATTACAGCTACTAACAATAAACTGAAATTATTAAAAACAAAATGAAAAAAAAGTAGAATTGGCCCTGTTTCAAACGAAAGCATAAGTGTATAGTTTGCTCCTATATACTAATTGATAACTGTATATGTTTATAATCATCCTTCTGTTATAAATGTGGATGATAATGACGATTTGTTGCATTTTTAAAAGCAACTAACAAACAAATAACTGGCAATAAGCTAATAACAAAAATGTAAACAAAGGCCGGGTAACTGTAGGGTTACCATAAGTCCGGATTTCAAGCTCACGCCCGAACTATTGTCCGAATCTTCAAAATGTCCGGATTTACGCCAGTGAATACAGCAAGAGAGAAATTTGGTTGTAATAGAGAAAATTTGACGTATTCGAAAAAGCTGACGTCATTGCGTCGATGAAGGAAAATTCATTTTTTACACTGTTTACATCCCTTGTTGATGAGAAAGTGGATGAGCTTGCTTACCCAGGCCCCAGTGAAAATTAAAAGTTTTGCTTTAATTATGTTTTTCATTATTATAATTTTGAACTACCAAACATTAATAAAAAAAATGTAAGTTATTTGCTTTCAGACATACTACATTTTTTCCATTTCCACAAACTGTGTGAAAATGTTATGAAAGGAGGTTGTAGGCAGCTTTTAGAATTTTATAATAAACTTTGCCCGGGGGGGGGCGCGCGGGGAGGCTTCAAGTCCCCCTCCGGTGTGTCCGGATTTCAACTAAAAAAATTATGGTTATCCTAAGTATCTGGGAACATAGGAGATGGATACCTATGATTGCACATTTTTAAATTTATTTTTCACTTAAATAAGAGTTGGATTTCAAAAAGTTTTATATGTCAATTGAAAGGACAAAATCTACTGAACACTTTAATATATTACAGTAATATAAAAGAGGAAGAGCAGTTAGCATTTACAAAATTGTGTTATTAGCAACTATTTATTACATTTACAATTATGTTATTTGCAGAAAAAGGAGGCCAACACTCATGTAGACACTGCTTAATATATTTATCTAGCACTAACGGCTTCCAAATGTTTTGTTAATAAAGCAAAAAAAAAAAAAAATGGATAAAAAATGAGGGACACAATTTACGAATCGTATGAATTCCAAAATAAATAAATCTTAAACCACATTCTTTGAAAAAGTGGGGGTGGTTGCAGGTTTTCTTCTGTTTCGCCAAAAATATAAATAGAAGATGTGCGTCAAAATTAAAGTGGATAGCACAAAAGAAGAAAAAATCCACAATATTTCCATCTCAAGACATGCCTGGCATTAAGTAGAACTCAAAAAAATAAATAGATAAGTAAAAAAAGTTATCCTCCCCCAACGAAAAAAACTTAAAAGAATTGCTTACTTGGAAGGCCTTCTCCAAAGATTGAATTTTATTCCGAGTTACAATATTCGCTGTATGTATTTAAAGAACTTGTATTATAAGAAACAAAAGATTTTGTTCAATAAAAGAATGGCCTGGCAAGTCGCCAATTTTATGCGCTGAGGCTTTTAGTTTAAACTTCAGTGTTGAACTGAGGAAGGAAAAGGGGGGAGGAGGAAGGGGGAAAAAAGTACACACACAATGTTTAAACATGTGGCTGTCTCAATTCGACTCTGGGATTATAATTCCTCAATTTTAAGCGGCGATTTCACGGTAATATTGATTGAGGTTGTTTTTCTTCTGCTGCTAATTTTTTTTTCTTATATAAACTATCTTTTAATAGGTTAAAAGCGTAATTCATGGTTTTTGCTTCTTAAGTAATTGCTTTTATTGTTTTACATTTTGTTTGGTAATTGGTCTCAGTGATGGTATTACGATCAAAGTATTATGTTTTTTCCCCTTGTGTTGCGATTTTTTTTTTTACTGATGGATTGAGTTTAGTGAATGTGTGTGTATTTAAATTCTTGCTTAGAAATTGGAAGATTTTTCGTAACATTTAAGCTACTTACTTTTTGCTCGAAGCCATTAAAAGCGAAATATACATTAAATTTCCACAGAAGTTGATATTATTTTTTTAAACTTTTTCTTATAATTGTATATTTTTGATTCCTTTAACTCATTTTACTTTTTTAGAAAACATCAAAACTTGGTTTTTTTTATTTCAAATTTTCCACAATAAAATATAAATCTACAGGAATATTAATAATAAATAGCAATAATAATTATGGTTAATATTTGTGAAAATTGTTTTATTAAATAACTTATTTGCATATGTATTTTATTTGTCTTGATACTGTATTTAAAGTTTTTCTTTCATGCGCAAAAGTCCAAACATGAACTTTGAGTTTAGAAGCTTTTGAAACCTGTAAGAAGTCTTTGCTTCTCTGAAAAATTATTCCTACGTACATGCTTGAGAACATGCTTGCCATTGTTGGTAGTCAAACTAATCTCCGGTCAACAATTTAGTTCAGATATATTAACACTTTCACAAGATGGCGGATGTTACTAATTCCGCGGAAAATTCTTTATTCGAAGATTCTTTCATAAAATACCAGACGATTATGCTCTACAGCCATGATGCACATCATATATATTGTGAAAAAGTTCTTTGTTCAAGAAAGAAGTCTTTGTTTGCGCTATTTTCTTGGAGTTACTTTTTGTATGACAGTCAATGGCTTCTTTATTTTTAGGTACTTGCAAAAAATTTTCTCAACGATCTTCACGAATCCTTTTCAGTGAACAAATCTAGTTTTATAAGTTTCAAAATACTATCATATTGTTTTTCATTCTTTTTTGGTATTTGATTCTGAATATGTGGAAACACACCGAAATTTTAGTTTGATGCAATTCTTTGTATTTTTTAATATTTGGATTATTTGCCATTAATATCTATTATTTTAATATTTACGCAAGTCAACAACAGTTTGTAATGAGGGAAAGGAAATTGTTTGATGTATTATCAAGCCCGTTCCCTCCCTCCGTAAGGTTTGATTGTGAAGCAATTTCTACCTATAATATGTTGCACAGGTTGAAATTTTCTTCATAAAATTCTATACGATCGCAACTATGGGTGTGATGGTTTTGAAATAATACCAATCACCCCATTTGAATATTAAACAATGTTGATGATGATGATGGATAATTATTTACAGATGATGTTGCACTGATGTTAAACAAAATATTCTTTCTACTATCAGAGAGTCTACAATGCTACCACATCGTATACCGATAATCCTTGACCACCTCGTGCGGTCAGTTGCTGGACTTTGAAATTTGGAATCTCCCCTTCGCGGGAGCTACAGAGAACGGATCTCCTACTCGAGAACTTGCCTTTCTCCATCCGATCTCACCTCTGACTCTGAGTGACACAGAGCCGTTACAGTATGGGCGTCGCTGCGCCATCCGGTGGTGGCAGTAACAAATTCCACAGCACTCGGCCATAGACGTGTGAGGTCCTCCGAAAACTGAAAGATACAAATAAAGAATAAAAACAAAAAAGTTACTTGAAAATATATAACAGAAATATGATGATGAGGGGAAAAAGTTTGGAATGTCTCTCATCTCAGGTAGCAACTGCATCAGACGAGGGTTTCATGTGGTCAGCTGAAGTGGAAGTTCCTACAGATCCTTCATGGGATCCTATTTTTGCTACGTCATAGCGGTCATGTGAGCTTGAGACCTCCTCCTAATTCAGTGCTCTTAATTGCTACCAATTCGTTGATGTTGTAGATTGGAGCAGTTCTACGACTTCGATTGTATTGGCGACGATGCTCTTCTTTGAAGATGTTTGCTTTCGCCTCTTTACGAATAGTCTCTTTCTCCTGAATGATGGAATTCAGGTACTCTTCATCAAGGATTTCTTTTTTTTTTAGATCAGCCTTGTTTCGCATCTTCACGCCTGTCATCAACTCAAAAGGAGTGCATTTAGTGGATCTGTTGACGGTGCTGTTAATGATTCTTTGGACGTCAGAAACAAACTTGAACCACTTTGCAGGATCGTCGATTGACAATTTCGCAAGCACTGGAATGAGGATTCCATGCATCCTTTCAATTTGGCCGTTGGCTCTTGGCACACTTGTTGTAATTTGTATATGCCGGATACCTTCATCTTTACAGTAAGCTTCAAAATCTTTGGAGGTGAAGGCAGACCCTTTGTCAGAAATGATTCTGGAAGGATTTCCAAAGACTGCTTGTTGGATCTTGAGCTTCTGTAGTCCTTCTGACCCTGATGTTGTTTTCACAGGATAAAACCAAACGAATTTTGTAAATGCATCTACACTGGAAAAATGTGCTGATATCTCTTGTTCGTAGATGGTAGAGGACCTATAAAGTCTATATGATAGGTGCTCCAGGGGATATTGTCCTTAGTAAATCGGATTTAAAGGACCTTCTCCTTTGCCTCTCTTTCTGTTGCAAAGAATGCATTCGACACAGCTCATGATGGCTTGTTCAATTTTCGTTTGTACGTTTGAGATGTGAAAGTCTCTTTTAAGCAGATCTTTGGTCTTTTGTGCTGCAATGTGTTCTTTATTGTGGATTCCGCGAATAATTTCTAGCTCCATCGCTTCTGGCACAACGATGAATTCACGACCTCCATCCTGCAAGTACAAGACATTTTCTTTTATAAGGTAATCATCTCTGAGTCCTTTCTCGACCAGAGTTTTCAGCAAATGAAGACGCTTGTCAGCTTCTTCCTCGGTTGCGATCTTTCTAGTTATTTCGCTTTGGGAGCATGTGACCATGCACACAGCATTCCTTTTCAATGCGTCTACATGTCTCATCTGTTGACCTGATCTGTGGACGACTTCATACTCGAATTCTTCAAGTAGTAGAGCCCATCTGGCTATCTTTCGAGAAAGGTCTTTCTTTTGCATTGTATTTCGGAACAGTCTGTGACTTTTGATTTTTGTCCCCAATAGGGAACTTTGAAATTTCTTTAAGGCTCCGACTATCGCGAGCACTTCAAGTTCATAACTTGACAGGTTTTTTTTGTTGTGATGACGTCTTCTTATTCATGTAGTGTATATGATGTAGTTGTCCATCATCTGAGCCTTGTAACAACACTTCTTCAAAATCGTGGCTACAAGCATCCGTATGCAGTTCAAGTGGGTTACCCTGCTGAAAAATGGTCTCCACCTTGTGCGGTCAGTTGCTGGACTTTGAAATCTGGAATCTTCCCTTCGAGGGAGCTACAGACAACGGATCGCCTACCCGAGAACTTGCCTTTCTCGATCCGAATCTGCTCTGACTCTGAGTGACACAAGCCGTTACAGCATGGGCGTCGCTGCGCCATCTGGTGGTGGCAGTGACAAATCCCACATAACTTTGAGATTTGATACTTTCGTAAGATTTATTGTCATTAAATCACAGCTCAAATATATTAAATACTTAAACTAATCTTGCTACAGTCATAAATTATCCGAAGCATTTCTTTATTTGTCAAAGATAGTTGCCAAATACTACTTTCCTTAAATAATATTAAAAACTGTGGGGAGTCTTTTATGGGTTTAGTAAATAGCTCAAATTACTGTAACAGTTATTTATTTTAGTTTAACTTTACACACAGACAGTTTATGAAAATAGTTTCAGAAATGGAACAAAAATAAAGAAGAGAATTGTTCATGGGACGCAACGGGCTCCATTGCTTGGTCTCAACTGAATTTCAAAACTTCAGAGGGCGCCGTCTGTGACGTCAATCATAGTCAGTTATGGTTAACGTTACAAGAGCGACTACAAAACAGAATTAAAATATTAAGCAATACAACAAAAATTTTAATAAAAAAACCTTTAAATAAAGTTATAATTGATATTTTGTTTGTATGCGAAAGTTAAATGCTTCAAAATACTTAAAGAAGACTCCAAAATAATACGGGTATTTTATATTCATGAATGTTCGTATGAACTTCGAAATGTTTTCATTATAAATTATGCAATTTGTTAAAAGTTCACAGCTATGCTTTTTTACTTTCTCGTATACGAAGTATACAAAGAGAAAGTATTGTAATTTCTATAAATATCACCAGCTTTCAATTTTGAAATTAATTACAATTTTAAACTCAGTTTTGATGTCTGACCTTCAGACCTCTTTCTAAAATTCCCATAATTTACTTATAATTAAAAAAATCCATACGCTACAAACTATTTTGACGTGATTGATGGATATCTGTAAAATCTCGTTAGTTAAAAAATCGATATCGAAGACTTTCGGAGGGAAAAAAGAAAAATTTTAATGATATACATTTTATGCAAGCGATATTGAAAAAAGTTTCTTTTCTTTCTGTCGGCTACTTCCTAACTTGGAATCTGGCATCAGTTTTTCAGTTCGAAGTTCAGTGTTTTGATTGCAAAATGTCGTGCTAGTCTATGGAGTTACGTCATGAAAACAGTTCTTTTTTTATTTTTATTTTATTTTTTCAAAAATCCGCTTCCGTAGATGTTAGAAATACTATTTTTGATTCTGTAAATATATATGTGAAAAAAAATGGCACAAAAAATGGGAATTGCTGAAGAGAGCAATGAAAGCAGGAAGACTCCGGAAAAACGAATAAAAATATATAAACTGAATAAAATTCCGTATGGAATCTTCGCGGTTTTTCGACTGCTACTCGTAAGTAAAGTGATTCCGAAGATGAAAAAATGGTTTTCCGAAGTTGGTTTTCTGTGAAAATGTTTGACTTCGCTGGACGGTCGCCAGAAATGAGATTGGCCATCTTTAATGTTTACGAAGTTATTCATTTCTGAAAGTATTGGAACGAGAAAAAGTGGCAATTTCCTGAATTTATGTTAGAAAGGAAAACTTTCTCTGTTTTTCTTCTTCTCAACTGCAAAAACTGTGGAATTAAGGATTTTGATATCTGTATAGCGGGAGTGTTGTGTGATGTAATGTAAAAGTTTTAAAATGTTGATAGCTATGGACTTATCATGAACAGTTGTGAAATTTAATGGTCACATTTCCTGTTTTATCAGTATTCTTTGGAAACAACTTCAATTGAGTTTTTGCCGCAATAGTAGTTCACTTTGTTCTTAAGTGTAATAAAAAAGCACGTGCGTTTTCAATTTTTAAATGCCTTGTCTCTTACC
>BGPR01000334.1:600756-625282 GCA_013235015.1 Araneus ventricosus | reverse complement strand
CATTATTCAAACATGATAACCTGAAAAACTATTAGAGAGCTACGGGATGTCGAAAATTTACATGTGGTCTTAAAACATAATTTGTAGGTTTTATAAATTTTGGATACAATCCGTCAACGGGAAGTCTGTCTGTCTGCGTATGTCCGAAGTCATCGAACACTATAACTCAAAACTTGAATAGCTATATGGCTAAAAAAATTTGGCCACAGTTTTATCGTGCAGAATGTGGTCCGTATAAACTTTTGCCCAAGTTGCGTCCAACTGGTTGACTTTTCTAATTTCTTTTATTTGATAATGGATGTGCTCCCTGTAGAAGTAACCTATCTTATTCTAGGAATTGTGCATTAGATTTTCAATGTATACAAAATTATGCATGAAAAGGTACTTTTTGTTTTGCATGTATATTTAAATCTTTAGCACTTTCAATTACATATAATTTTCGAAAATAAAATAGTCGGATTAACCGGAATTCCTGGATTAGCGGTTCTACCTCGTATGAAATAGATATTTAAAAAACACCATCTATGAATTCAACGTTGGCCCTAGGTCGTAATAAAATGTTTGTTTATTATGCAAGTTCGTGAACGCTGGGAAGATATTAGTTAAATATTAAAATAATATCTGCATGAATCAATGTTAAATGTAAATAAAAAAAGGTATCCCTTTAATCTAGCTATTTTATGCAATAAATTTATTAATAAATAAAGAATCTTACTGGCATTTACCAGAGGAGAAGAAGACATATTTCCAGCTCAATGCAAAGCACGATTCTGCCTTAAATCCAGAAACTGTTTGGGGCTGAGTGTTTTACTGGAACAAGAGAAGATATTTTTCTTAAGAAACCTTGCCCTCACGTCCTCCGTGTTGAAAAAGGGAATCCAGTAACTGAATGACTGGAGTTTGAGATTTATAAGTAATTGAATTTTTCTCCTTTTGCCTCCGTAGATGAAAAGACAGGGGAAAGAAAAACAGTACCTGGGCGATCTAGATGAAAATCGATACGCGAGATTTAAGATTGGGATGAAAATTCTGTCCCGGTTTTTATGGAGAGTCGGTCCTCCTTGCAAGAAAGAGAGCGGATGAGAAGCCATGCAGTTACCCTTTGCACTTAGGAGACTTCATCTATACATTATTTTTTCCATTCCTGAGAACTTAATTTTCACAGATATGCAGGGTGGTTAGAATTCCAGTACCTCTGTTTAGATCCAAGTCTAGTTACCCCTGTGTAGAAGAAAAACTATTGGTCATGAGATATTTGCAGTTATGCGATTTCATCGCTACTTCGGATTTTTTTTTTTTTTTTTTTTTTGCATTCCTAAGAACTTACTTTGCAGGGTTATACAGGGTGGCGCGCTTTCGTATTAACCGCATGCCATTGGCGAATAGCAACCAAGTTTTTCGAAATACGAAACGTCAATCGTATATTCGCCAATGTTACACATTACGTCTGTATTATAAATTTTCGACATTATATTACGTTATTATTTTATTTTATTTTTTTACTTGGGGAAACAAAACTTGGTTGATAATCGCTAAGGACATGTGATTTAATACCAAAGTACCCCGTGTGGTTTGAATTAAAGTATCTCTGTTTTCGCCAATGTTACTCATTTCGTCTATATTATAAATTATCAATATTATATTACGTTATTATTTTATTTCTTTAATTGAGAAACAAAACTTGGTTGATAATCGCCAAGGGCATGTGATTTAATACCAAAGTACCCCGTGAGGTTTGAATTAAAATATCTCTGTTTAGAGCACGAAATCTCGATGCGTACTGGTCATTCATCACGAGGACTCGAATGACGTGAAAAAAGTTTTAAAAAAATGAATGATAGGGGAATACTATAGGAAAGTCCCTAGAATAAACATAGCCATGTCAACTTATTTCTATGAAATCAGTACTATATACCTGTACTTTTTGTGGTAGTTTTTTAAAATGTTAGAAAACTTTTATAACCTTTTAAAAATTTATTTTCATGATTTCTTTAAATAGATGTATACATCGCTTTTCACAAACATTCATTGCCTTAAATCATTCTAACTTTTGATGAAGCGAAAGTTAACTGGTTAACTGTGTTTTCAACTGAGTTCTGATACAAATTCAAAAATATGCGGAAACAGAAAGCACTTTTTCAAGCAAAATATATGCTTTTTTTATAAACATTCATTTCCTTCAACCATTCGTTACTAATGCTAATACATTGATATACAAATACGAGAATACACAAATAACCAACAATACACAATATCAAAACACTTTCAGTGAGATAAGTAAACGGAGATCAAATACAAATACGAGAATACACACAAGAAAAGGGAAACAATTTTTCAATCAAAATGTAGCGTAGAAGCACGCACACATTAGAAAGAAGACGTCGTATTTTCTGCATTATGACGTAAATATCCCTGATGGAACTATCTCATTTTATATATCATTGAAATGTCATTGCCAGCTAAATTTTGAAATCTTCTCGGAAACTTATTTGAATAGTTGAATTCGACTGAAATCCTTTTATTATCGTCGTTTCTTAAAAGAGTTCCTAATATGGTTACCGTATATTTTATTTAAACTCTTGCGTTGTATGTTTCTAAAAGCATAATGACATAGCTTGCGTGAAAATTTTACTAAAACTTTGAATGCAGTATTTTCATAGAAAGAGAAACCTTTGCATTAAATCTGAAGTTTCGTTCACTGGCGTCTCGCAGTATCTTCACAAATACCGTATCTTTCTATTTTTGCAGTGATATCTCCTCTTCGAAATTTCGCAATGTTGAAATATCATTCGAAATGTTTTTCTTATCCTATTCTTGAGAAATAGATATCAGATTTTGCTGGATAAAGATACGGCGGGAATAAAATGTTCTCAGCCGTGATAACAATGCAATTGGGGGGGGGGGGGAGAAGTAAGGAGTTTCTCCCATCGGCTTTTTCGTATATTTCCACATAAAGATTCCAATTATAAACTGTTGACTAAAATAATTTTGTGGAGGTGTTATGCAACCGAAGTTTCTCGATTGGCATCTGTAAAATTCATTTACTTTTTTGATTGCGTAACTTTAATATTTTCCGACAGCAAGAAATACCATTTTGATCATGATGCCGTTTATTTTCGCTGTTTTTCCCAATTTTTTTAAGTATTATAAACTAGCTGATATATCCGGCGTTGCTCAGGAAAAATACATGCACGTCTAATATTTTCAATATAAAAATCTTTTATATAAAACATTATAATACTCAAAATCCTTTTATCGTTTGAAACGTTTTTTAATTAACTCTTAAAAGCCCGATTTTTTAAAAATTGATTTTAAAATGTTTTTTGTCTTTCATTTCTTGAATAAAACATGGGGAAAATACTTTAAAAATCCTATTTTGTTTTAAGTATTGGTTTATAGCTAAAAAACAGTTTGTTACTAACTGACAACGATTGGCTTTATTTCAGAAAAACATTTCCTTGTTATAATATCAAATACAGATAAATTTTAATACATAATAATAAGGATAAAGAATTTCCTTCAACATTATAGAATAAAATGTTGTATTTTCAAGCGTACAAGCAAAGCTAAAACGATCCAGCCACAAGTGAAAAACATCAATTTATTTTTAGTTTTTTTTTATCAGCACTCAGGGTGCCATCTATATTTTGTAAATTTATTTAATAAAAATTTCAGTGCGTATCCTATTGGCAACAACAGGCATTAGAGCTTCAGTCTTATTATCAAGATTTTAGAAGACAAAACTGGATATGTTGCTTAAAGGCAACACTGGGCATTTAAAGGTTAAAATGAAAATATCAATTGAACGAAACGATTTTTAAAAACTGCTGAAAGCTAATTTTCTCTTTAATCTAATAGTATTGTTTAGCCTTCTAGGTTTGTCAGCAGAAGAGCTAGAACTGCGCATGTGCAATAGAAAGATAGTTTTTAATTATTAAAAAATTAACTAGTTAACTAATTGTCACGAAACTTTCACTAAAACCTTCCTAATGCTTCATAGAATTTGTGAACAAAGTTTGAAGAAAATTTTTTCAGTGGTTTGGCTTTCTGTAGCGTATAAACAAATTGGAGTTTCAGTTTTATTTATATAAATTATAGTCACGATAACTTACACACAAATAAATGTATTTAATATTTTCACTGGACTGACTGGCAACGTGCCTGTGAATTAACACAATAAATAAAAATGTATCCAATCTTTTTCTTTGAGCATGAATTAGCTGTTGCTGAACATGATCCGCCTGTAAATGAATAAGTAAGCAATAAAATAAAAATATGCATTATTTTCATTTAACACGAATACCAATAAGCATGTTAGAAACTTTTATTAACATGGTCTTTTTTTCTGTTGTTTCATAGCACAGTGGGGTTTGCGTGTTCGGAAAAGTGACTTTTACCGTTGATTCCTTCGGTCCAGTGTTTGAACCAGATCTGCAATTTTTGTGTAAGACACTAATAAGGTGTAATGGAAATAATCAAATATGTGTGTAGGAAAATCACCTCTTACCTTTTATCGATTTGTATCAACTTTTGAAAAAGATCTGCAGTTTTTGTGTAAGGACCATATGCCACATTCCAACCATCCAGCTTGTTGTGTTTTTGAGTTATGTTCGTATACACCCTAGGGGGAACAAACACAAGACATAGTTCCAAAAATGTTTTCCGACCCAGAGAGATTTGCATCGCGGAAATTTATTAGAATATCACAGAAATCCATTTTTTGACGATTATAATACTTCCTGCATGCACACTTCGAACGCGGAAAATTTAAAAAGACTCATTATTACGAAAGGCTGCAAAAATCCGAAAGAAAACAATTCACCTAATCTGCACTTTGTCGCAAACGCCACGACCTTAAAATGCTGCAGACTCATCTCGGAAGAGACCGTATCTAATAATAATTAATGACTATTTTTTCAATGAAAAATGGTTGAGAAATTTTCTTCTGGAAGAAAAAAGAAAGGAAGAAAGACGGCGAAGCCTTTAGTTTACTTTTAAGATCGCGAGTGAGTTGGAAAGTTCTTTGTTAAGTCTGCCAAGAGCCAAACTGAATAATAAACGATCCTAAATATGCCTCACGTGCTTTTGCTAAAAGCTGCTTTTAATTAAAATTGGCACGGTTAATACCTTATCTATAATTAAACTTAATTTATTCGCGAGGCCCTCGGAAGAAAGAGGAAAAATATTTATTCCGTTGTTGAAAAGTTCGCAGTTAGGACGACCATGCATCTCGTTCTGATAATTACTGCGCTACTAAATGTGCGTTGTCAGTTTTATGCATTGGATATAATTTTGGGCCAGGAAAAGGGATCCGATGCCGTGTTTAATTCCCCCCTTATTATTTTGATCAAGCGAGGGAGGGGGCTCTGGAAATGTTTGCACCGATTTCAAGAAGGGAGTGCATTGCGGTGGTCGAGGGGTGGTTTCACTTGAATATTTTGAATGAAGATTCATGCTGGACCGTTGTTGTTTGAGCCAGAAAACGGATAAATTTGTGTTAAGTTGTTGCATTTAATGCTTAGTTTGGTAAAATTATTCGTTAGTAGTTTAAATATTGGAAAGCTTGTAATTTACTATTTAAAAGTCGTTATGTGCGTGGGTTTATTGTATATGTCTTCAGAGTCTATAGCTTGTAGTAACTTGCTGATGAATTGAGTGATAAAATGTGCATGCGTATAAGAGATAAATATACGGTTATATATTTCAGATAAATTATTGTAGTTTAGAGTTAGCAGCTATATAATTCCAATACTCCTATATGTTCATGCATTGTAAAATATGAGTATAAGATGAATAGGGTAAAAGGGCTAGCCGACGGAATTGTCTCCTCCTCCTACCTTCTCTTATAAAATGTGGCTCATCTTGTGCTTAACATCGTCATTGAGAGTTAAGTACGAATTTCATACCTCTTCCCGTTCACCAATTGGATCTACACTTTGCTACAGATCTACAATTTTGGCATCAAGAGCACAAATCGAATTTCATTATTTTAGCTTGCTGCGTTTTTTAGTTATCGCCAAGGGCGGTTTTTTACCGTTAGGTGACTGAAGGGAACTTTCTAGCCTCGTCACAACAATGGGGCTCTTGTCCAATGTCCATCACAACCTATACCTTATTTCAAATGTATTTGGAAATTGATTTATCATAATAAATACAAAACTGCCTTAGATATTTAACTTCAAGAATAAATGCTAAAATTTAAGTATGTTAATGAATTATTGATGTTTAAACATGAAAATTATTGGAAAAAGGTTTTTCCTTTTTTTTACAATTTATATGCTGTTTTGGTAATTATAAAATATCCATTACTTTTTAATTAATTTTTTTTATTCTTGCTTATGCATGCGAATATGTAAGAACGCATTAGTAAGGGGCACATGAGTTTTTTTTAAGACGGTACTCTTGCACGGACTCTGGTTAACGGGTTCACATGCGCACGAATAGATAGACCGACAGACATTCAACCAGTAGACAAATTTGGTCTAAATTGTGTTACCAAATTTCTATTCATCTGTCTCGTTGAGCTGCGGTGTTCACATGCAATCGGACGGACAAACTTCTCGCTGATGTATTTCATCCAAAATACGATAGAGATCAACAATTTTAGTGAAAAGATAACATACCAAATTTCATCCTTCTAGATTATTGAGTTATCGTGTTCAAAGACTGATAGATATAATTCCTAAGTTATGTTTTTCTTACTCGGGGAGGCTTAAAATATGAAGATTCTTCAAAATCTCTCTGAAAATTTCTTTGTCGGTCACAATATACTTTCACTTTGTATATGAGCCAGGCGCTCATGGCTTATTAATGAGATGAAACCTTTTATAATCTGCAACGAATCTGTACAATCAAGGTGATTTCAAATTTCTAGTTTATCCCTGAACACGGATTCATTTGGCCACACACAGCATCCTCAACCCATTGTGGCTCCTCCCAAGTTAATCAGGCACAAGATCCACCTTTATCCTTGACGCCACGGGGCAAGCGTACCACGAAGTTGTGTCACGTGTCTCAAGAACATGAGATTAACGGTGGCCCATCGTTTTGAACACGATTTACAACCTTCTTCACGAGCCATCTCAACTATAAAACGGTACTCACATCGCTTTTAGAGGCATTTTGCCAAAGGGCCCTAGCACGCTACCACCCGACAACTCAACTCTTCCTTATCAGTCATCCAGGCTGTTTCCAAAGCTCCGGTCGAGATTAAAGAGTCGGGGCACAAACACTAGCGGAAGATTACGCCGATAAGAGATGAAGTCACTACTTGCCAACAGACCAGGCGAAGATGAGAGGGGGGATGAAGTGAAGTGGTGAGGGGGTGGGGAGGAGAAGGAGTTGAGTGTAAACACAACAGCTAAAGGTAAGGCAAGTTATCCGACGTTCACTTTCTCAAGTACCTTTTATCTGCACAGCACTCTCGGCCAGCCACCCTCCCGCTTTTCTTCCTTTTTATCTCACGTCTTTTGCCTTCTGAGATATTGTTTACGTACATCGTCCGTCGCGCTTTCGCAAAAAAAACCCAGTTTTTATTTTGAACTACTACTTACTTACTTTTTCGTGAATTTTCCACCTTCTCGTACTTATCCCCTCTTCACCCCTCAACGCCTTTTATTTCTGCCACCCGCGATTTCGGATGTTGTTGTGAAATGCCGGTCTAAAGCTCCCGATAACTGCAACTGTTTGTTAAGTTGGAATGTTTGATCACTTGGGGCGATAAACAAACATCCATATCGAGAATATGGTGTAGTTCCTTGCGATCCCTGAATTAGTTGCGCAATTGAGATGCTATATTATGTGTGTGGACCACCCATCGCCATTCCCTGAAGTTGTTTGTAGAACTGTCCGGCGAATGACGCCATCCGAAGTGTCAGTCTCCAAAATTCTGTTTTCAGATAAGTGTTATCTGTTTGATGCCCGACTACCGGAAGAAATCCTTAACCTAATCTAAATTTTGAGTCAAGTTTGGCTTTTAATTTCTTATCATCGAAGTACCAAATCCATTGGCTTAGCCATCGTTATTCAGGTAACAAAATTTGCTACATAATTTTGAACAATATTGTTTGACATCGGCGTTGCTCGGTATGAAGCATAAGGAAGTAGCACCTAGTTTTTATCAAGAAACTATTATCTCCGAGGTTTTTTTAGTGTTTTTTCATTGGGAGTTCTTTTTCGTTTATTTTCAATTAGTCATTGCTCTCAACAAACTTCACCGCGAATTTTCGCTGGTAGTACCACATAGTTTTTTATGAATAAAAAATTGAGTATTTAATTAATTGTCACGAAACCTTCACTAAAACTCTTCTTATGCTTTAGTATTTGTAAGCAAAATATATAGAAAATCTATTCGGTAGTTTGGATTTCTATGGCGTACTAATTATTTATTCATTTTCACTATTATTTATATAGATTTTACAATATTGTACAATATTATACAATATTGCGAATCTTATTCAATTCATACAAAATTGTACAATATTTTTGTGCGCCTGAGGATGGGAGAAGGGTATTTGACTGTGTAGGGAACACTGCGAAGTTTATTTCACTTTTTAAAGCTAAATATGACGAGTTTGTAGTTCGTAATACTATATTCCATACGCTATTTACCCATTCTACGCCAATGATAATATCAATCAATACAAGAATCAAAGTCAAAACATCTTCTTAGAAGTAATGTAGGTACATTATAAAGATTAAGGAGGTATGAATGTTTCTTTTGCGAAATTACTCAACTCAAAATCCTGTGTCGTAATGTTTCAGTACATAGCGAATCACCGTTTGACACTGTTGATGGGTTCCCCAAAAATTTCGAGTGACGAGAATTAGGGTTATATGAAAAGAAGAATAAGTATAAAAGGGTGTAAAGTTCTGGGATTCAAAAATTAAACAAACAAACATAATATTATATTTTTATAATTAAGATAAATATATTTATTAAATCAATTTGCATCAGAAGTATGTCATATTGATATTAATTTCAAATAATATTTTCTGACATCGCCCTTTCTGAGCATCATGATCCAAAGGTGTTTTCTTTTTTGGCGTGATAACTTTATCCTGTGAAGTTACTTCAACATCATCTTGGCTTCTATTCTGCATATTTTATTCAAAAATTCGTTGTTCTTCTATAGATATTTTAAACTCGGTATTTCTTTTAAAGAAAAACAGTAAAACGTGGGTTTAACGAACCTCGATTCAACAGTTTTAACAGACAACATTTTACTAATATAGTTCAGTTTTTATCATGCTTCTTTATATGCTATTTTAACTCGTTTTTTTGTTTCTAATATGGTATGCATATTAAGTATTCTACATTTACATTATAAAGCACAATTTTAAATTTAACATCCTATTTCAGTGATTGCTCCACACAATTCATGATTTAACGGACATTCAATTTTATACACACTCTTTCCGGTAGTGCTTTAGATCGAGTTTTTACTTAATTTTTCGAAAATGATGAAATTCTAATCTAAAGAGGAATATTAATATCATGCATTAATTGAAAATATCGCTAAAACAGTCACAACCAAATGGTGCAAACGTACAGAATTCTGATCTCTAAAAGTTTTTATTTTATCATATGGTGCTATGGCTTACATTATTGCAAGAGAAATCTGTTTTAAATTATAAGAGTCAATGCCTGTTTTTAGAAAATAAATTTTTTTGCATTTTACAAAAATACAGCATCCTTATTTAATTGTTTTGCATTTTACAAAAATACAGCATCCTTATTTAATTGTTGTGCAGTGTTCTCAATGGCATTTGTGTAATTCTTGAGATAAATTAGCACTTGCAAATAACATAATCGAATTAGTTTATTATCTTCAAACCGAACTTCAACAACTATTTATTTATTTCCTCTTTTAAGATTCTTTTCACTTTTAGGAAATTGATTTTTTTAAAAGGAAATTTTTTAAAAAAAGCTTTCTATTCTCTTGCACTACCATATTTCCTTTTTCAGTCTTATGTCGAAAGAATGAGAACTTTAAGTCATCTGCTGAAACTTGTCCATTTTAAATAAATATTCCCTTAAATAAGATCTAATCTTTCTTGTCAAATTTTTAAAATAATTAGTAACTTCAAACGTTTCGGCTCTAATAAAATAAAATATATTGAAAACGAATTCTGGAAACTTTATTTTCGTATATCATATCATTTTCGATCGCATTAAAAAAAGAATTTCAAAATTTAATGATTTGAATGTTTTTATGTAACTTTGTAAATCATAAGAGATATCTTTTCGTGTTATAAAATCTTGGAACGATTGTGATTTCGTACTATTATATCATGAGAATTTCGCAAGTGATTCACTTTTAGCGAATTTCGCGCCATTTTTGTATTTATATTCTTCTTCAAATCGTTTGCACAAAGAATACACGATATATTCTCGTAATATATGTTTATTCATTCAGTTTTGTGCTGGAAATCATAAGCGTAAAATTTGCCATTCATCGTAAAATATCTAAAGAAATCATGTTTTCATTTCAATGATTTGTTTTTCCTTGAAACATCAATTTTGATCTCTGCTCCTTTCGTCCGATATTCGCTCTTATGAATGAATAAATGACATCAAAGAAATATATTCTCTATTGGTTTTGAATTCTAAATGCGCAGTTTTATGTGTTTAAACTTACTGATATGAATTTTTGATCAGAAGTTTCATTTATAAGAAATCTAAACTGAAAAAGTAAAAAAGTTTTATATTTCTCTAATATTTTCAATCCTATCCTCGATGAAATATACTAAGATTAAATTTATAAAGAATCGGAAAGTTTTCGCCCATAGATTTTGCTTATATGTGAAGTTACTTAATTAAAAATGATAACCTTTGAGTAGATAGATTAAATTTTAATCATTTCATAGGCAGTTACTTCTATCATGTGACAGTGACGTCACGCGAATTGACTCGATTCTTCTTAACTGTTTTTCAACATGTAAAAATATGATTTTATTCTAAGAATGTGGACGATTGCATTTATTATATTGGTCTTAAAATCAGTATGATTTTATTCTAAGAATGTGATCGATTTCATCTATGCATTCGTCTTAAAAATCAGTATAATGAAGCAAGTTTTTATTTTTGAATGATGAAAGTTGTGATTTTGGACTGCTTACAATAATATTGTTTTGGATTGATTTAATTTAGCATTTTATAATTTGCATGAGTAATATTAAACATAAAAGGATACATGTTAAAAGTTCCCAAGTGAAAATTAGTTATAGGATATCCTTTCATCATTCATGTCTTTAAGTAATTTAATCTGTGATTTTAATGCGCAGCAATAATGTTTAATGTTATAAAATGTTTATAAACACAAAATTTATACTTGCATTTTTGGAATTCGAGAATACTTTCGGGCAGATATTCTTTTTAAAAGGGAAATACAGTAGAATTTTGAAAAGGAGGCGTCTTGATGATGTTTGCATGCCGATCAATTAATGAGTAATTTGAAGACACAAACTTCTTTTTGAAATTTAGGTCAGAAGATCTTTATCAGAAATTTCAAAGACGATCTTACGGAGGGCTCGATTCGGCAGTAAACGACAGGCGTTTACATATGGAATATCCATGGATTTCGAGTACAATTTAAAATAGTTATTATAGTAGTAGAATTGTAATAGAAAGAAACTGTAAAAAGAGGAACAGAAAGCTTGTTGTATCTAGACTTTTTATCGTCTTCAGAAATTTTATTTCTAGAGAAACAACTTAAAAATTACTTATTTTTAAAATCTCTGTTAATCCATGGTTTAATTCGATGAAGAAATAATTTGTGTTCATTGGTTGTTTTCTTTGAATTTTTCATTCATTTGAATATACAATTACAGTATGGTGCTTCTGCTTTTTTATTTTTAAATCGTTTTTCGGACATTTCGATTGGACTTCACTGTAGAACATCGTTGGATGTCAGTTCAACTAATCAAAGAACATAATTTATCTTCTAATTAAACCTTGGACCATCAGTGATTGCATAAAACAAAATAATTTTTAAATATAATTTGTGAAAAAAAATTTTAAGGCAAAATGAGGAGAAGGACGATAAACGCTATATATTTTCCTTTTTTTAGATTCAAGACATTATATATTATTTTATTTACAGTTGAAACGCAGTAATTTATTAACTTTGCAAAAGATCTTTAAATTTGTGCATTTTCTTTTAAAATTAGAAATATTCACAGAAGTTCGCTTCTTTTTCTTATACAATTAATATATTTTTATATTATAAATATATATATATATATATATATATATATTATACCATTAAAACTCAAATAACATTTTCATCATATACACCTATTAAACCCTCATTTAAAATTAAATATAAAAACAATATAACCTAATATTATTCACACAATGAAATAAAGAAAGATAATAAGATTAAAAACTATTACTACGAAAAAGACAATCCAGATATGGAATTGCAACAATAAAATGCCAGTCGACCTTAGAAATCGATTATGTCACATTATTTCGAAATTTATAGGCGCCAACCTTCTGTCAGGGCCAATTGTTGGAAAAAGACAACAAATATAGGAGTAAATCACCAAAATATATTTAAAAAAGAACGAGAAAAATAACTGCTTACTGAAATGTTTACTAATACAAAGTCATAGCAATAAGTGCCAAAAGCTAACTACAAAATACAGTTCCGCACTTATAGTGAAAATATTATAACTAAAATATGTTATATATACTATATTAAATCATCATTAATAAATTAAACTATAAATTTATATTTTTAAAAAGCATTATAATAACCTATTTTATTTTGATAATATCGTTTATATAATGATGTAATTATATATATATTATTATTAGATTATATATATAATATTATTATATTATATTATTAATATATTTTTGTATTTGGAATTCTTTTTTTTAGTAGGCTGCAAATTTTTAAGAGTTTTTTTAAAGAAAACTTTATAATATCAGACGATAAGTTGAAGTCTAAGTAAATATTTACTGTGAAATTAACGCTGTTTTAAACCAAACAATTTTTATTGTCATGTGATAATTTCAGATTTGATCCAGTCAAATTACTTTTTTTAAAGATTTAATCATAGAAGTCGTTGATATTGAAAACAAATTGTAAAATAAATTTTTTTCCCAAAGAAGTTAATTCTTTTTAATCATTTAAATCGTTAAGAGTAAAAACACTTTCCAATGCTGTTCAAACTCCTTGCTTTTCCCACTTCAAAAAGTAAACTTCAACATCAAACATAAACTTTTAGTCATAATTAAATATTGATATCTACTGAACGGCAATTAATCATTAGAGAAATGTATAATTCCATTTATTTCAAATTTCTTCATTGCAACTATTTATCTTTTATCATACGCTCACATCTATTATCTATTCATTTAAATTTTGTACTTTCTTATCCTTGCAATACTCATTTAGCCATCAGTGGATAAAAAGTGCGGGAAAAAGTTTATGATCCGAAATGCAAAGAGATAAAAATTTCTACAGCTATATTTTTCTGTATCCGAACACTTTGCATAATACATGAATTGGAACAAAGATATTAGAATACAGATGTATTTCTTCCACTCTATATTGTTAGAAATCTCTAGAGTGGCGATAGAAAATCTAAACCGCTCTTTATTCGCAGCAGCCGCGGGCTATCTCTGCTTCTTCAATATTGAAATTTCTTTTATAAATAACGAAATATGCGAAGGGATTGATAATTTATATTTATTTTCCCATTTAAAGAGCTTTCAATTTGAGTTTCGCGTCATCGGATTCGTGTTTAGTTTTCTTAAAAATTCATGGGACTTTTTTTCCCATCTAGAAATCTTTAATTTTGTTTTATTTTAGGTTTATTCCTCTTAGATCTGAAATTTGCAATATTTTTTTCACCTATGTATTTTAAAGAAAGAAAGAATAATCAGGAATTGAACCTAAGTGATTAGAAATTTAGAATTTGTTGGGATTTGTTAGAACTTTTTTTCTTGAAAGCTATTTTCATTTTGGGGTTGCTGAGTTGTAATCAAATAATAAATGATTAACTGTTGTGGTTAGTTCAGTCCATAGTGAACAATATTTTTTATCCCTTTATTATACAACATTTCCTCAAGAAAATCATGTTTCGGGTATTTATTTGAATGTAAAAAAGTGAGCCTTTTTAATGAAATATTTGTAAATGAAATCTCGCATTAATAGAAGCAAAATTAAATGAAGTTTTCACAAACTAAAGCAGTTTAATCGTTATATTTAACATGGGGTCAATTGAAATGTTAAAAACGTCCTTTAAGTGTCTCTTGGGCTATAATGAATAAAGTAGTGGCAAGAGGATGGTTATAAAGGATTTTTAAAAAATTACTTTGGAAATCTGAAGTAAAAATTATCACGGTAGCAATTTATAACTACCGTATTATCGTTATTGTGTAATCATAAACATTTTTGATTCTTGAAATATGTATATTTTTTATTTGTATAGTACTTAATTCTGATTTTTTCGTGCCACATTTTTCTGCAACGCTTGTTATAAAAAGTTCCGCGGCAGTAATGGTCATTGGTAGACAACAGTTAGAATGCACATTTTTTTGTTTCGAAGAATGCAGTCCGCTGTTTTAATTACCTTCAAAAATATCGAAATGAGTGAGTGGAGGAAATCATTTTAATGTTAAATCGATTCTTTTTACGGAATATTTAAAAAAGATTTTTATGTTGCAGTTAATCTTTGCATAAGAATTAGATTTGTATAAGAATAAGATGTTTGTATAAGATTTAACACGATTTTTGTAACGTAAATTTTTGAGTAGGAATCCGAAATATCTTAGAATTAGATTTTTGAGAGAGAATTAACAGTATTTTATTATCGTTAACTTTTGCTTAAGAATTAGAATTTGGGACATGTTTATAATATTATTTTTCTCATAAAAATAGAATTTTTGGACAATTTTTATAATATTAATTCTTGCTTAAAAATTATATTTTTAGATCATTTTTAAAATATAAATTTTTCCTGAAGAATTAGATTTTCGGACTAATCTTATAGTATTAATTTTTGCGTAGAAATTATATTTCTATTCGAAATATATATTTTCACGGGGAATAGCACGATTTTTATAGAATTAATTTTTGCTTACACCAAATTTGTTTATGATTATTTTCTCTCGCCATAGAATTATATAAACGCATCATAATTCTTATCATTCGAATTTAGATTTATGAAACGCTAAAGCAAAATAAGCATAGTAATTATTTCTCTTCGAGTCTTTTATTAAATTTAAAAAGATTTAACTTTTAAAGTGAAAAAATTTGCGTAGGATCTAAAAGTTGGTTTAGTTGCTTTCTCTGTGAAGATAAGAACAAGAAAATCTGTGCATGCCTTGTTAATGCAGACTCGGCAAAGGAAGCGCGAATCACAATTGTTTTAATTAATCCAGTCACAAATAAGAAATTACAAATTAAGGAATAGGTTACCGGCAAGTTAATGAAACTATTAATGAGTTGCTTTTCCCTTGTTACTCTCCGATTCGTCAAAGTGAAACCGACAATTCAGTTCACCCATTGTTCCAACTGCGCTTTCATCATCTGAAGAAACGTTTCCTGCTCCCGGCGTATAATTAAGAAATCACTGAAACAATAGGAAGCATTTGCAAAAATTTTAATTGAAAGCTGAAAGGGACGAGAAAAAAAATTAATTTTCCTTCATCAGGAAAAAAAAATTCTTTACTTCGTTTTCACTCGCCGCCATCTTTGACGAAGGAAGACACAACAAAGAACAAAAATTGTTTCTTCTTAATAACGGGAGGATAGATCGTTTAGCCAATTATCCATGTAAGCCTAAAAAGGTTTACTCCAAGAAACAACATCACGTAATAATTTCTCATCTTAGCCAGTCTTCCCACAATGCTCCATTTCTTCTAATTGACATGCAATGACGGGAAATTTGGCGATCGCCAAACACGAGGCGGGAAAAAAAAGCGCCTCGAAAGAAAGAATCTGGTGGGAATTGGCGTGATTGGGTTATATATATGAAAAGAGCTAAATTAATTCAATTACGTTGCAACCGGATCGAGGGTGTATCTTTTTTTTTATTTGGCGATTTTTATTCTCCCGTTTCGCCTTGCTTAGGGAACGTTACTTAGTTAAGTGCTTCTTTGCTTAATTCTAGAGGGGGTGTATGTACAAGAAAAAGTAGTTGGATGATTGGAGTTGGCTTGCTTCTGTTTCATTGCAGTTTCGTTCACGCGTGCAGGAATTATTACAGGTAGTAGTTTCGCCATCTGGTGGATCAACCTGCTTGAAATATGGGGACAAAAACACCGGGAAAAGTTCTGTTTCATTAAGGAAATGTGATAGGAGCGCGGAAAGTTAATAGATTTATTCCTGTAACGGAAGATTACTATTGCCATTGCAGCAGCGTATGCCTGTTAGAGTTGTTTTGTTGTATTTTCGTCGATGCTGGCGTGTGTTACTGATGGCTGTTTTGGTTCTGAAAGAAGAACACCTATTAACTACATCTTGTTGGCATGTTGTAATCATAAGGTTTGGTTCTGGAGAACTATTTATTTGACGTCGTCTCCCAAAATATTCATTCTGGATGTCATTTGTAGATTGTTTCTCCGTTGAGTTGCATTATCTAATTTGCCTTCCTCTTTTATTTAGCCAGTTTTCTTTTTAAGATCTCCGTGGAATATTAGTGCGATTTGCCAGTAGCTTCTCTAAGGTCTCTTCGGTCAACCAGAAGTATGCCATTTGCTCAAGGAGTTCGTGAGGCCCCAAACACAGCTACCTTATAGGTAAAACAGAAACGATGATAAGATTATGAATTCTGACCAACTTTGTTTCCTTTATTCCCAAATCCACGCACACATAAAAGTTAGACGAAGAGAAAATAATTATAAATGTAGTTGCCTGTAATAAAGATTAAATTTCTGTAATAGCTATTTTAACTTGGAAAATCATGAGTTGTTCATTTGGAATATTATGACTGGGAATAACGCTGAAAAATTAACTCTGTCGTTTTTTTCTTTTAGTAAGAGTTATGCTTGATTAGTGTAAAGTATAATAGCTAATTATCTCTGAAAGGAAGGATTAAATATATATCAAATTCAGATTCTTCTTCTTCATTGAGAAGAAACAAATTTTAAAGAGGCAGTTAAATTTTTTCGACGATTACAATACTTTCTCTTTGTACACTTCCTATACGAGAAAGTAAAACATAATAAAATAAAATAAAGAAAAATCAAAGAAAACAAAATTATTGAAAATAAAATTAATAAATGAAAATAGAATAAAATTTTAGGCTAGTGGCACGAAAACATTCTGCAATATTGTTTATTCTTTTGAAATTCCTTATCTTTACGGGGACAATGCATTATCATTGAAATAAATGTACCAACTGCTTTCTACTTATAATAAATGCATTAGACGACCGAATTATATTAATAGAAAGAGAGTGAATGCTCTGAGTTTATTAAATTCATAACTGCCGACTGTTTCACACAAGAGAGTCTAATTTTCAATGACTCCACCTTTGTTACCGTAGGAATGAAAGTAATTCGACTTTTGAAATAGAGGCAGAAATTCCAGATGTTGTTTATTCAATGCAAGTCAATGGGAAAAAAAGCTCCCTTTGGAAAAGCCAGAAGGAAATCACATCCAAATGTCAATCGCAAAAGGTGAATGGGATGGAGGAAAAAAGACTTTTTTTTCCACAGAAACTTTGAATAAAATTGACGTGACTGTGCTATAGCTCTTTGACGTTTTATGTTTGGAATATAATATGCATCCCACGCCAAATAGAATGCCGAATCCTTTTTTTTTCTTCTGGAAATTTATTGTGCTGTGGAATCACGTTTTGCAAGTATAGCATTGCCAAATTTCGACTACAGGAGGCGTCGTAAATGAAATTGAAGTGAAACTACAACGAATGTAAATTCATTGATTTCCTGTTAGTGCGTTTTCTTTGAAATAATAAGGCAATGTTGGTAAATTTATTTTTATCCGCCCACTTTTAGTTAAATATTGTGCCACTCTTTAACAGAATTTGTCGAAAGCCGAATTATATTTATTTCAAAGAATTTTATTTGAATAGTGTATACAGGAAAAACCTTTATTAATGCGTGTAGGTTGCTTTGTGCAGATGGAGTCAGCAATATTCCCCCAGAGAATGAAAAATGGTGTGTATATTTTTATATTATAGTGAATAGACCACCGTTCTAAACCTGGTAGTTGTTGAAAATATTATTTATTAACTGTTATGAGGAGCTGCAAGATTCTTGTAACTAAGCGGAATTTCATAAACTCTACACAGTAGCGTAGTTAAAGGGGGGCGGCTCTTCCAAAGGGGCGGAAAATTTTAGACTTGCAGAAAAGCAATTTTATAACTAAGAAGGACAGCGGCACTAGCTCAATCATTGTGCGCATAAAGAAATACTAATTCCTATTTTTCGCCTTTGATCTGTAAATTGCCGATATGTGAAAGAAAGACTGATGGTGGAAGCTCGATTTCGCAAACTGTCACAATAAATCGAGGCCGTCACATGGCGAATTACAATATAATTTATTAATAAAAAAATTTCCTGTAATTTATTTAATTTATTTTTGTGGTTTATGTGCCCTTATGTAACTTATAAAGGAAGGGCGGCATGTTGCAAGTTCGCCCCGAGTGGCAAAAGTTGAAGTTACGCCACTGACTCTACAACCATCGCCCTTGATCACGAAATAACCATAGAGATTTAATGAACTGAACTCTATCGTAATTTTTGTTGCTATCTTTACTGAGGGGTTGTCACCGTACTGTCTTCAAGAAGCCATTGTGAAGTGAATTTATAAGCTCTGTAACCATTGCCTAGTAGATAAACCATATAAAGTTTGAGACTTAACGCGCTGGAAACTATTGTAATAAATGCTGTTCTCTTTATATATGTGTTGGTCCCGGAACATTTACTTATTGGGAGGCATTGTGAAATGAAGTCCGTTATCTCAACCGTCGCTCGATAGACTAAATACCGTTAGACTTAATGCTTTGAAAACTACAGTAGTAAGTGCTGCCATCCGTACTAGGTATTTGGTCCCGCGCCATTTAAAAAGAATCATTGTGAAGTGAATTTGTCAACTTTACAACCGTTACCCAATAAGCTTAATATCGTTAGATTTAACGCGCTCAAAACAACTGTAAAAAGTGCTGCTATCTTTATTGAGGCATTGATCCCGGACTGTTTGCAAAAAGCCACTGTGAAATGAAATCCGTTAGCTCTCTAACCGCTGCTCAATAAATAGACCAAATAGCGTTCGAGACGTTGAAAACTACTGCAATAAGCGCTGCTGTCTTTATTTAGGGATTGGTCCCGGACCAACTGCAAGGGCCCATTGTGAAGTGAACTCGAAACAATCCATTGCGCAAAAAGAAAGCAGATTTCTATCTGCCTAGTTGAAAAAACGTGGCGAAGCATAATCAGAAGTTGATTCTCTCGCAATACTTTCACCCTTTATAAGTTGAATCTAGCTAATGAGCTGAACGACGAATAAGTGCTGCTACAAATGAAAAATCCAGTTGCACTGAGAGAGAAAATGGGGACATTTTTATCTTTCCCAATACCTTTCAAATTTAACTCAAAATTTTCCAAATCATTGGGCGAATTCTTTGAAATTTTAATTAACTAAAAGTCCTCAGCTCCGAAGCCGAGGGTTTTAACACTTCGAGGCTGACACTTTCTTTCATAAACGATGACAACTCGAGACAAGAGAGAGGAGACGCGTTCATTTGTTTTTAATTCCTGGATGGTTTTTTACGTCTTCCGAGTGCTAATGCTAAATGCTAAACGAATTCAGTCTCGTGGTATTAATTAGCAACGGTGGGGCTAATTACATTTTAAGGACCATCATTTAAATAGTTAATTACCGTCAGAAACATCCTCAGCGGAGTTTTTAATAAGAAAGTTAGACATTTAAAAATCCTTAGTGTTATCATGAGGGCGGTAGTAATGATTCATTAACTTTCATTTAGGAAGGCGAGATAGGGTGGGATTTGCCGATAATGAAAATAATTATTTTCATGTTTTCTTTTGCTGGAAAAAAATAACAAAGCGCGGGGGGGAAAAGTAGTATCTAGTGTTATCTAGTGACTAACTGTATTTTGGATGCTTTGGAGACAAAGAGATGGAAAAAAAATTATCTATTAGAGCTTATCGCCCCATTAAAAATATTAATGAGAATAAGATAAACAATTTTCATTTTTTCCCGCCTAGTTAATGAAGTTAAGAAATGCTTTTTTATGCTAATTTATATCGTCATTACGCTTATTTTGTTCTTTCATTATAAAGGTCAGAATGCAGTTGGCACATGCGTAGTTATTTTTGGAATTGTTACAGAATTGTATCTTTAACTGCGCATGCGTGTGCGGACTGTATGTCACAAAAATTAACCGAGAACAGTTTATCAAATTAACCAAGGCAAATAATTTTTCAATTAAAATTAATTATTTCCTGATTTATGTAAAGATCTTGGTTAGACATGTTTGAAGAGAATTACTGCCATTCCAATTTGGGTTTATTTTTTTTCTTTGCTGAAACGTACTGTAATAAAATACATTGCAGTTAAATTGTTTATTAACGGCGTTACTATAGTCGCAATTGTAATTATAAAATATAATTGTTAGAGTGAAAAATAAGTAAGTTTAAACATTTTTACATATAAATTTTCATTCTTCTTGTTCCAAACAATATTCTAGGATTTCAAATATTTTATAATACAATTAACTTGTATGAATAACGAAATTTAAATCTATATTTAATAGCAAATAAGAACAATATATACATTTTCTAATGAGATTTCTGTCGCTGAATTTCTTCAGAAAGTTAGTCCAAATTGGATGAATATGTCACCACTTTCATTTTCATTCGGTTTTCGTGATTTTGGGACCAATTGATTGCAGTCGTTAAGAGAAAAGACTTAAGGCTGAACAAGAATAGTAAGTTGTACAAACAATTTTCATGAAATATTGTTAGGAGTATGATTCTTTTACTTAAATTTAATATTTTATTTTTATACGTATATTATTTGCTTACTTAAAAAGAACTGCAAACATGAATTAACAATTATATAGATTAAAACTTCATTGCTGTATCATTCTACTTACTATTTTTATTTTTTACGCGCATGTTTCCATTTAGCAAGTAAGATACTGGATTAGTTGAAGATTATACGAGAAGATTAGAGAGGTGCGTAGTGCAATGAACAGAACGGTATAAACTTGTAAAATAAGACGAGTTGAATGTCTATCAAAATTTGAAGTTCAAAAATGCTTTGCTGAGGGAGATATTAAGACCAAGCTACATATAAAAGATTTAATTAAAAGTTTTCGCACTCAAGTAGTCCTGGCGAACTAACTGGTCGCTAAATGCAGCCAGTTATTTACTAACTTAAAAAGAGCCAAAATTATATTTTAAAAAAAGCCGCAGGTTACCGTCCGCTGCCATAAAGGGACGGATTGCTTACTTCCCCCTTAATCACTAATTAAAAGCCGCAATCCATTTACATCCAGGTTTAACCCTCTAAGCGTCCAGTTAATAGTTTTAATATCCTCAAATTTAGCTTTTAAAGTGAATAATTTGATTTCTATTGCACTGAATCAAGTCTCCGAAATGTGAAGAATATTTTATCCATGGTAGTTTAAGAAGTTATACGCATAGACGTGAATTATCTGCTTTTGAACTGGACATGAAAAGCGAAGAAACACGATATCAAATACTGAGAGGGATTTAATAACAATCCTTTTGTAAGGCCTATAATAACAGTTTTGTTTTAATGTTAATATGAAAAGAGAAGCTACGTCATGCTGTTCTTAAAAGAGTCTTTCTTCCCCACGCCTTTCCGAGGGCAATCTCTTTATCCAGATCCGAAATCTCAAGAAATGGCCCATAGCTGCGCATCTTGGAGTGAAGCATTCTAAACGGAGGAGGAGGAGGTTATGGCGGATATACACACTAGAACAACAACGCTCGCACAAGACGTATCGCGAGCAGCTCTGGAATAACAAATCGTCGCAAAATACCTGGATTTGGTCCAGTTTATTTCACTTCTTATTCAACCCCTTGTGTTCTTTCGTCATGTGTAGAGAGAGAGAGAGAGATGCGGCCGAGGAATGACAAATTCCTCCCTTTAAAGTCTATTTATTTTGTAAGAAGCTTTCTGAATCTTTTTCGTGTTTGTTTGTTGCAGCTGCATTATCGCTTTCGGAAGAACACGGCTGGATGTAAGGGTCTACAAAGACATATTAGCGTTCTGCCTGTTTCCGAAAAAGCATTCATTCACGGGGATATATATAGAGACGGTCTTGAGTCATCTTCGAAAGATTTCTGCAGGAATTGAAGTGAAGTGGTTGGGGGAGGGGAGGATGGATTTTCACGCGTTTACGAGTCTGTCCAATAAATATGTGAAGAAATCGTGGGATAGAGTTTAATGGACTAAATTTATGCTCACGTGATACACAAAAATAGCGAACCTCTTATGAAAAATTACGTGGTCTAAATTTTTATGCAGCCCTACGGTCCTCTTAGTCATATTTAGTAAGATATTTTTGGCACACTAGTGTTTTAAACAAAAGAAGTTCCACTCTTCTAAGACTGAAACTGACCGAGTTATATAGCTTTGAATTTCATGATTATAAACCAATTAGCATTGATTGGCCATTGGAATAACTCGGTCAATTTTAATCGCAGAGAAGTGAAACTTTTATTGTTTAAATTGTTAGTGTGTCAAGAATATTTTACTAAATATGACTAATAGGACCATGGAACTGTATAAAAATTTAGACTTCGTATTTTTTCAGTAGTTCAATTATTGATTTGAACAGCATAAAATATAATTCTTTACATCATTTAAAAAAATTTCCAGTTGGAAGCATACGCCTATCACCAATGGTTTAGAAACTAGCTATTCGGCCTCGGTTAAAGTGGAAACCCCGTATATTCATTTGTGTGTGGTCCTGAAAATTTTTTTCAGCCTGAAACAGGCTTACGAGAGGGAAAGAAAAAATTAAAGCAGCTCCGCTTTAGCGGGATATTCATTAAGCGAGGAAAATCCTCCCGTCAGCGAAATGTTGACGCTCGCTCTCAGAGTCCGTTTGGGATTCCGTCTTGGGAAGAATAAATAAAAGAGAGTAGAAAAATAAATAAATAAGTAAAAACTTCCAACTCGTCGGACCGAAGATTAACGGACTATTGTGTTCTCGACAAGGCCGCTCCGTGTAGAGAAGAATTTATCGTCGTAAATCGACCGTAGTTATGCCAATTACGGGGAATATTTCACTGACCTTTTGCGTCCTGCCACTGTGTCTCTGCTGCCCTTTTTTTTAAAGCGGAAGTGAACTCGTCATAACTTTTAATCAAAAATTGATTGAATCCGGAGAAAAAGACCAGATTTTCTTCGTCGGGCAGAATGCGGAAGTTGGGACGGATCACGGAAGTTTTCGGGATGGATCGGATATTCGGAGGGATATTGATGGGTTTTAGAAAAATCGTGTCCAGTCTTTCTTTAAAATTGCATTTTCTTTTGTTTTAGAATGAAACGATGGATATTCTCGGCTCGACACTTCTACGCCACTGAAGTTGACTTTTTGCTGATGCGGTTTCTTCGAACGTTTTATGAGTTGATTGTGCTCGTTGAAGTTAGTTTAGTAGTTATGGTTTCATCCATTGAGATATAAATCGATCTAAATAAAGATTTCACAGGATCACCTCTTCCTGCTGTAAATTCGTTCTATTGAAGTGACTTGATTATCTGATTCCGGGACCCTGACTTGGGAGTAATGGATAAAATTATATATATATATAAATTGAATACGTAAATTAGCAATTTAAACAAACATGCATTATATTTACAATATATATATATAAATATTAAAATTAAATTAAATTACCCTATCCATAATCATACATTTGAATTAAAAAAGAAAATTTGACTTAAAACTATTAGCATTAATACTTATCATAACTTGAAAAATCCACCCTATTTGAAATTCCAACAATCAAAATAGCCAACCAGCCTTGGGACTGGTTTGTCGCATCAATCTAGATTTTTTGGTACCACACACATATATATATTAACAAAAGAAAACGTTAAAAGCATTTCAAAATTACAAAACAGAACATAACGCTAACGTCCGGGATGCGTCATCAGCATGGAAATCCCGAACGAGCGTATACTTATTATCGGTGTTTTCTAACACAAACTCTATCAATAATTATAAAAAGAGTTTGTTCCTCCGAAACACCGGACTGAAAAACAATATTTTTAAACACAAAAAGTTCATGTCGATAGAAATAAAATACATGAAACCAAATTTTAAAAGTAATAATATAAAACAAAAATGAAGAAAAAGATGTCACAACTCACCTAAAAATCCATAAATAGATAAATAAGTTAGGAGTAGGATTTGAATGCAAAAGCACGCGGCATGCATACATTGGAACGTTCAGAAGTGCTGACGTGTTCTCTCTCTCTCTCTCTCTCTATATATATATATATATATATATATATATATATATATATATATATATATA
>BGPR01000334.1:581691-600746 GCA_013235015.1 Araneus ventricosus | reverse complement strand
ATATATATATATATATATATATATATATATATATATATATATATATAGTTAAATATTTCAATTAATCAAAACGTGTTCTATTTTCAATATATACAAATATTAATCTGAAAATTAAAATCAAATTACCTTATCAATAATCATACAAATGAAATACAAAAGACGAAAAACACTATGAAAAAAGACAATCTGGAATTGGAATTCAAACAATCAAATGCCTTGGGAACTGATATGTGTCGCATTAAATCTAGATTTTGTGTCACCAACCCTCTGGGAAAGCCAATTGTTTGAAAAACGAAAAAATAAGGGAATAAATCCCCAAAATCTTTCAAGATTAAAAACGAGAAAGTATATAACTTATAACATACCAATTCAATAGTTATAAATATTGTTAGGACCTATAGATAGTTCCGCATTTAAAGTGAAAATATTATTCTAAATTAAGCTTTTAATACTATAATAAAACACTATAAAAATATTAACTATAAATTAAATTTAACCTTTTATAATAATATATATATATATTTTAGAAATGTACATAAAAATAAATACATGAATATATGATGCAATCTTATTCTTAATCTAGTGGCGCCATCTACCTATGAAGTGATTTACTAAAATCTTTGTGAATTCCATTATATATACGATCACATCAAAAATAAATCTAAAAGACTTTTAATTTAATGGTGTTAAATATTTTTTATTAACATAAGCATACATGAAATTTATAGGATGCCCATATCTCATAGCATTTTCAAGAAATGTATTAATATGAGATTGCTTCTATGAATATAATTTAAGACGATATTTCTATATATCTGAAGACTAATGTTGCTATTCCAAAAAGGTAACTTGTCTATATTGAACTGAAAAGTGTTTCTTTTATCATAAATCTTAGTGCTTAATTTATTATCAACTATTTTTATTTCAAGATCTAGAAAATTTCCAGAAGAAAATCCTTCATCAGTTTTTAGTAATATCAAATATTTTGGATAAAAGTCAATTTGTGGTGTGTAGTCTTCTACTGTTGAACATATTAATAAATCATCAATCTATCTATACATGATATAGGAATTATTGTAAATATTTTCTTTTTCAAAATAGCGTAAATATAGATTAGCTAAAGCATTACTAGCTGGTCCACCTTGTGGAAGTCTTTTAATTTATTGGTATAATTTATTGTCGAAGCTAATATAATTTTCTTTTAATATAACTTCTATTAATGTTTTATATTTTTTAATATTAATCATTTTATTTATGCTAAAATATTCATGTATCTGTAATAAATTTTTTATCATATCTTTAATATCTATACTATTGAATAAATCTTGAAAATGAAAAGTATGCACAGAATTTATATCTTTAAAACTATTTATAATTTCATAGCTATTGTTAATAATAACTGTATATATATATATATTATATTATATATATATTGAAATAAATGAAAAAATATTTAGAAGCGATTAAAAGTTAATTATTAAAAATATCCGAAGAGATAAAGAAGCATAAACAAGCAAAATAAAGAAGCATATTTTACTGTTACTCTTTACACTTTTCCTTCAATCTGATTCATTTGCAGCATATTTTAAATTAAGGTGAACCTATTCTATCTATAATAAAAATTGTGATGGAGATTTCTTCAGAAACTAACTTTTTATACCTTTCTTTAATATGAACGTTTGTTTTTCAATGAAAAACGGGACAATTTGGGATATTAAATTCTAATTCCGGACACTTTTTCATCTGGGACATAGAGTCGAAAGATTGAATTGTACCCGCTAATCCAGAACGTTTGGTCCCTTTATTCGTTTGGCAGAAGCTGGGAAGCAGAATTCACTTATATTTGTACTTAAAATTTATTAAATCTAACTAAACTCTTTTAATATGAACTATTGTCTTAGAAATAAATATTTGCAGAGAATACGAGTCATTTAATTATAATTCGGGACAAATCCGAGACAAATAGTCAAAAGTCGGGACTCTCCCGACTCATTTAGTTCGTCTTGGCACCTTAATTAAATTCATGTGCAGTTTTTTTTTGTTTCTTTCTTGAGAATCTCGGTCAAAATATTCAAAAACTTTTAAAGTATAACGAATAAAAAATAACAAACATGAGATTTAGAAACAAATTAATTTTTTTATATTGAATATTCCATAGTGAGATTTGATTGGTATAATTTATATGTAGGCATGTAAGTTTTAAATATCGAGTGGTTAAATTGAAGTATTCTTATTCAGAGCTCTGTAGAGTGAAAACCAATGGCTAGAAGAATTCCCAATATAGGTGGTATGCAGTTCACAATATAGGATAACGAATGACGCAAATTGGTTCCAACAATGAACGATAGGGGAATATAGTCAATCAGGCCGTAATGCAATCGTCATTACATAATACTAATTCAGTCACATCCGTGATGCATATTAATGACTAATTGTATGTTATATAGAATTGTAGTAGTTACTAACAATTGCCATAAATTTCCGAATGTGCATCAATGCAATCAAAGAATTCTGAGGCAAAAAATCGTCATTTTTTCATGTGTGATCATTTTTATTTGGAATACAAGAAACAGAACTGATCATTTTACCGCAACCACAGTTGAAAAATTCCCTGAGAATTCAAATTTGGGGAATCTTACATTTCAAGCAATGAAAAGAAGAGACATCAAATCAGTGTACTTTAATTAGTGAAATCTATCGCGAGGAAGCTATTTAGTTGATTTTAAATTACTTCTCTTTAAAATTTAAATATTTATATTCTTGAACTGACGTTCTTACATAAAACGTGGATTCAAGATAATGTGTGTGTGTATTCCTACTCATGAATTTTACTAGGCGTAACGAAACACCGAGGAACATTCTCTGCTCTGTCAACTTGTATTGTCACTGACTATAGAAAATACCTGTTCGAAATTTCACTGGCTTAGATTTTTATCTAATGTCAAATAGCGTGTGCAGGTCCTTGGAAAAATACTATTACTGATCGTCTTATGCCTTTGAATATACTTTCTATTTAAAGAATATTGTTCTGTATTCTAGTAGCAAATTTTTTTATAATGATTTATAATTAAGACTATATGTTTATAATAATTTCCCTTTCTTTTGCAGGGGTTTCGGATTCGTAACCTTCGCAGATCCAACTAGTGTAGATAAAGTGTTAGCTAGCGGCACCCACGAACTAGATGGTAAAAAGGTAAGTAACCTTTCCCTCCCCCTCTTCATACCCAGTGACGTCATCAGCATCCCACGTAATCCTTTTCTAGTAAATGAATAATCAGTAGGCGTTATGATTTGTTCCTTCATATCAAAGAATTTGATTAAATTAGTTTCAGCGTCGACTCGAGCCCGTAATGAGGTTGGAACCGAAATGTTATTATTTATGAAGAGATTAACTCGCTTTCCCTATTCCGGGTATAATGAGTTCATCAAAGTTCAAAAAGGACGGGCACAGTGACGCGCTGCAAAATTTCGATCGCTCGTCATTAGTCGTTTTGGTGAACTGATATCGGTGTCACAGGAAAACTATAAAACAAATGTCACATCAATGATTCCTTCAACTTATTTTTTAATTCATACGCGTTGCTTCAGAGAAAGAAATAACTGTGTTAATTATCTGGAGTCCTCTTTTGTAAATAAGAAAAATATTTTAGGTTGTTCCGGAAGTCACGAATTTCCATTACGGTCACGAAAGCCCAGAAAAATGTTTGAATTTCTGTCTCATGTCAATTTTTTTTAACCACGGAATATTATTTTGTTATGATTCATGAATCTGAGTCACAGGAAAACTAAATAACGATGTTTCATCAATGACTTTCTGTAACTAATTTTTTTTAATTCGGATGGATTGTTTAAGAGAAGTAAATGTGTTAGATATCTAGAGTCCCCTTATGTTAAAAATGGAGAAAACCACATAAGGTACTCCGGGAAGTCACGAACTTCCATCACGGTCACGAAAAATTAAAAATCATTATAATGTTAAAATAATTTCCTTGACTATCTTTAAAGCATTATGTTAGCCCAGCAGCATGATAATAGCATGTTTAAGAAACTTGCTATTTTTATGGGTTTTAAGTTCGAAAAAAATTTATCACAAACTAATTTTTTCCACATTTCAATGATTTATTTTTATATAGAGGTTGTTTTTAATATTTTTCATTGCATAGAAACGATAGATTTTTTAAAAAAATTATTGTAAATGCTGTTTCTTCATTGTTGATAATTCCCAATGTTCATTTTAAGTTTAAAGCACCTGTTAATCATGCTAATACTTGTTATTTATGAATTTTTTAAGTATATAAAATAGTAACTTAAGGCCCATTTTATTTTCTTAATTAACAGTTAATTGCAAATTTAATTAAAATAGCTTATATATATATCATAATTCTAATTAATCAGGCAAAAAAAATGTTGAACACATAGATATATAGAATAGAAGTGGATATAACAGTAACTGAAATTTTGATTACTTCATTTTTGTGGACTGTATATAATTCCTGATATATCATTTGTTTTATTCTTTACAAACTTAGTTTTTTATACAGCAAAACCCCGGTTAACCGAAACCCGGGTTATTCGAAATGCTTCTGAAATTAGAAATCCGAATGACACGTACTGTACTGGACGGAAATAATCGCGAAGGCGAGACTTTTTTTGCAACAATATCCCCATTTTTTTTCTTTTAAACCTCCCTAAGAATGTCAGTGATTAATTTTAGAATACTAAAATTAAAATTAATGAATATTAGCAATATTAATTACGATACTGTTTACCTGTGCTTGTCAGACGCATTGCGCCCGACGGAGTGTTAACTTCAATGAAGAACATAAGTGTAGCTTACAAAGAGAGTTTTGAATCTGTTTTACACTCAAAAACATTTCAGAATTGCGTACTGTAATTAGATACAAAATAGTAATACATATTCATGGCTTAACTGAGAAATCATTATCCTAAACGGCCTCTCCCCTTTTACTTCAGTTAACCGGAGTTATACTGTATTTATAAATTATAACATTGCATTAAATTCTAACATTTAAATATAACATTACATTAAATTATAGCATTTAAATATAAAATTACATTAAATTATAGCATTTAAATATATCATTACATTAAATTATAGCATTTAAATATAACATTACATTAAATTATAGCATTTAAATATAACATTACATTAAATATCATTTGTGTATTTATAAATTATAATATAACAGTCGTATATGATGCTGTGTCTTAGTTTTTAATATTTTCGTATGTTGATTTTTTAGTGTATGTTAATCGTTCTACTGCTTGTTAGTTATGAAACTCATATTTAACTAAGATAGTTATTTAGGGATAATTTGCTTTTCTTAATAAACTGTTAATCACAAATCTAATTAACAAACCTTCTATACATCACGCCTAATTAATCTAGTAAAAAAAAACCTTGCTTACATAAGCTCATAACGCATATAACAGTAACTTGGATTTTGATTACTACATTTTTGTGTACTGCATATATTTCGTGATATATCATCCATTTTATTCTTTACAAACTTTGTTTTTGTATATTTATAAATTATAACATTATATAATATACGCACTGCAAACTTTTTGAACGCTATTATTTCACCTCGTTAAACAATTGTCCTACAATCCTTTTTTTCCCCCTCTTGCTGCTCACGAATAAAATTTTCCTTTATGTCTGGAGGCAATAAATTTGCTCGGCCATTCTGCCTTTTCAAAAGCCTGGATTTATGCCTTGGTTTTGTCCTGTTAAAGAAATAATATTTTCTTGCTGCTTACATAAATTTAAACTAGATTCTCGTTCATTCCTTTTTTATCCTAATAATTGCTGGATTTCATTCATTTTGAACAATTCTTTGAATGCATTATCTTTGGGTAAACGATGACTGCGGATTTTTTTTTTTTTTTGAATTTCTTTTGAAGTCATTTCATGCAGAATTTTTCCATAGCAGATAGTAAAAGTTAGAGCGTGGTAATGTGGTGAAGATAGAAAATAATAAGTAAATTTAAGAATGGAATAGAACATGTATTGCTTGTAGTTTGTGTAAAAAGTAACTTTAAGATATTTTATGTTTTGTAAATTTCGGTAAAAATTAGATAAAATATATACAGGACTTCAAATGTTTAAAATACAAGCAGTATTTTAAGAACAACTCCTAAAAACCTTTAAATAAGTTCATAGAACACGAACCATAAGTGCTTCATGCTCCTATTTTTTTATAAATTTCATTATTTTAGCCTTATATTTAATTTATATCTTTAGGAACGACTGTTATAAACGTTTAATTAAATTCATCGAACACGAACCATATGTTTTTCATACATCTATTTATTATATATTTCATCATTTTAGCCTTATGATTAGTTTATAAAATAAATAATCAATTATAACAGTACTAACAAATGTCCGAATTTAGTTAAAGACATAATTTTGCCGTCATTCATGACTAGTATCTATAAACGAAGGCTGATAAGTAATTTTTCTCAAAAAACTACAAATTTTAAGCAAAGTGTTTTTTTAAACACTTTGAAAGAAAGAACACTAAAGAAAATTTTACTTTTTATTTATAACATGATTTTCTTTCAAAAAAAATCGAGTAATCGTTACAAAACTTCTATCTTATATCATTACTATGGCATATTATCTTTCTTGTAAACTCATTTCACTAATTTTATCTACGATTTTATTAGTACGTGCAGGGCCGGATTTATACATTTCTACACCCTAGGAAAAAGCACTTAATTCTGCGCCCTCTCCCATCTATTCATCGCAACTATAAAGATAGGCAACATAAATGTGCCAACAGTTTGTTTAATAAAAATGGATGTCCCTTAAAAACGGTGTTTTGAATGGTCTTCCCAAAATAATACTGAAATTAGTGAATATTTTATTGTAATTTCTTTTATATTTGCGTTCTAGGCCATGACCTAAGTTAGCCCAATGGGAAATCGGGCCCTGTGTGCATGGCTTGAAAAGCATGTAACATCTTATATTTTGGAATCTTGCGTATTTGTTTGAATGTTGTTGAAAATAATTTTATGACAGATTTTGAAATAAAATTGAAATAAAGGCTACACGTAAGAAATGTTAATCGTCTGTTTGGTGCAGTGCTAACACTAATCAGGTGCGGGAAGGATTCTTATTGCATTGGGGGAGGGGGTCATCAGCAGAGGAGGTGATACCACAATGAGAAACTTTGGTTTTTCTCCTTCAACAGTGATAATAAAATGTGAAAATCCGGTTACAGTCAAATTTTTGCTGAGACGTTTAAAAACTCTTATATAGTCTAGTACTTCACTCGTAAAATTTTCAGAAATTATTGCAAATTTCAGTTTTTAAAAAAATGCAAGAGCGCTATTTATAGTCTTTCGCGAAAAAGAAAATCGTCAAGAATAAGAATAAACATAACTATATATCAAATTATAAACATTTACCAAGTATGTTTACCAAAACTCCGAAGTCGTAATTTGGTTTTGTCCAATTTCAATTATAAATCATTTGAAATATATTTTATGATATTTTTTCAAATTCATTATTTTATTGATGCCTAATGAATAATTTTATTATAAATTTTCATAACATTAAAAACAACATTAAAAAAAGGACGATTAAACGACAAAGAACTCTTAAAATATTTTAAAGAGCAAAATTTTATCTTCCCTGTGTTAAGCATTTCAGGGAGCGATTATAAACAAGCGAGACTTTCCTGAACTTTCATAATTAAGACTTTACTAAAAATGTGTGATGGTAGGAAACGTTCCAATGCTTCTAGAAGACCTATCAATTTCCGAAAACAAATTCTTATAAAAAAAGAAGGTGCTCTATTTCTAAAAACGAACATCAAATTATTCAAACGACCACTAGCCAGAAAACGCTTGCGTTGAGGTATCCCTGGTAAAAGCCTCCCGAACGTTTAGGCAAATCTACTTCTCTAAAAGACTTAGCATTTCTTCCTTAATTAAAACAAGATCATTAATTTCAAAAGTGCACTCGCTTCGGTAAATTTCATTTTTCCCTTTGCTGGGGAGGAACTTAATGGATTCCCTTAGTTTCATTTGTTTACCAACAATTACCGACGGATGAAACGCTTATGAGTCATTAACTCTGCATTTGCATGTTTTGATCCGAAAACTCCATGCATAAATTTTCACTTTGAGCATGATGCCGCCCATCTAATTGTTGATCAAATTTCCATATTGAAAGCCAACCGTCTGGAATTTAATCTATAATTGCGGAGAGAATATGTTGTTGCAAAGTTACTGGGTTGGCACCGAATGGTATTATTTTGTACGAACCTGTAGCTTTGTGTGCACAAAAATTTGGTTTGATTTAGAAGATCTTGGAATTATTTTGTGCTCATAAATCAGACTGATACAGTGTTTGTTCAAGTGTTTTAGTCTTTCGTGGGGAGGCGATTTAGGCCTTTCTTGATATTTATCTCATGTATATCTCATGTATAACATAGCTATCTTAGAATCGAAATAATTGTAATTTCATTAATTTAGCAGTTCATTTAGAACAGTTTATCATCGAAATTTATATTTTTAATTAAATTAAAATCAAGATAAATATTATTCGTTGCATTACCTTTAATATATTTTGATGTTGGCTTTTCTGTTAAACGGTCGTTTTTTTAAAAAATTTCTTAAACTTAGGTAAAAAAAAAGTTTTTTAGGGTTATTTAATACTATGGAATACTATTATTTAACACTTTGTTATTTAATACTATTGAATATTAAATCCAGGAATCGAAAACAAAAAGGTAATTGGAATGTGTAATTACTACTCTGAAATAAATATTCCTAACATTTAAACTTTCAGAGTTATACCATGATAATGGAAATTTTACTTTCAATAAAGTAAATAAATTTATTAAAACCTGCATTGTGTACATTTTTTTACAACAGTTTTGTAATTTTACATATATCAGTGTAATGAATACAGGAAAAATAAGTTAGAAGTTATTTTTGAGTTTAAATTTTTAAATTAAAATACCTAACATTAATAACTTAAAAGTGCAAAATGCTTTTTTCAGTATGCGCCCTATTTTGAATAAATTTAATATATATTTCAATAACCAATTAATTAATTATTCGAAATCTATTTTAAAAAGACCAAAAATGCAATATAATAGAGTTAATAATTTAACACGGATGAATTAATTCATTGCAGTTGTTGCACACTACTTTATGTTGCCATGCTTAAGTTGAAGTTTTCCATTTTTCCTGTCTAAATCAATTAATCGTGATTTTCTTTAGTTTCTTTTGGAAAGCTTAAGCCGAATTGATACTGTTACAACCTAACTCAATAATTTCTGAAGCAAAAGAGTTTTAACTCTGTAAAATCCCTTACGCTTTTTAAAGAATCCGTAATTAAAAAAAGAGGATAAAATGTCACAAACCTTTTCCTGAGCCAGAACTTTTCAAAAAGAACCGGTTTGAGTATAGTTAAACTGAAGATATTATTAAAACGAAAGTTAAATTAACTTTTTTCTTTCCTTTTAATTAAATGACAGAGAACGAACGGTTCTTTTTCCTTAATTTTATATATTTTTTAAAAAATTCTGGCTTGCGGCATTCTGCAGACGATTTCCTTTTTGTTCTAGAAGCGTAAATTCGGCAATTAAAGAAGTTTCCCGAACCTTTGTCGGTTGGGTTCTGTTCTATCAGTTTCTTTTTCGCTTTGGGTTCTTCTGACTTGAATTCAATTACGGCAGCCTGTCAAAATGACTCGGAGTTCCAGATAGATCAATGTTGACAAAATGGCGGACTTGGAATAGGAGTCCACGACGTCGTATTTGTCTTTTTAGAAAACAGAAGAATGACTTTTGTTTAAAAGTTTGGGTTCTTTCCAGGGGTTAGTCTTCAAGTTAAATAATTTAGTTTGCATTAGAATTCAAGATATCTCCTGAAAAGTCCTGGTTCTAGTTATGTCGAATAAAGTTTTAATATTCAAACTCAGAGCACATCTTGTGTTCGGAAATATTTGTTCGTATTGTTCCGACTTCTAACTTCAGTGGTTCGTTTGGTTAATAATATAATGTTTGTGAAAGTAAGTTAGGAAAGAATTGCAATTCGATGATTTTTGATGGCCATTGTTTGATTCTCATTTGTGGTTGAATTTTAAAATGATCAAATTATTGAGCGCAATTTCAAGAATCATTCTTCTCTTTCAGTTCTGCTAAAAATCACGTGGTCACAATTAATCGGAAATTTTTGTCATCCAATTGTAATACTTTATATTATTTTTATTTATTTATTTATTTACAGTAGTTTTTCTGAAACTAATGAATGAACTTTTTTAAGTTCATCGTTTTTTTTAAGTCTCCACTCTGTAGATTCTTTTGACTTGAATTCTATCACAACAGCCTGTGTCCAAATGACTCAGAGTTCCAGATAGAGCGAGTTTGACCAAATGTCATATTAGGAATATGACGGATAGGATGAAAAAAATTTAAATGAATCTGGTTTCAGACGCTATCATAAAAAGTTATGTATTTTGAATTAAATAATCATTTTGTCATTTACATAACTAAATTGATATTGTAAAAACAGTTCTAATATTTGCTAACAGCATTTTGTTTTTCAATGTATCAGACTTGTATGATACAATTTGATATATTCAAGAAACTTTAAAATATCAAGAATCATTTACGGTTTACCAACTATGTTTTGTTTCCGAATTCGTGAGACGTGACACTGATAATGCTAGTGACTGAAGAAACCTTAAAATTAGGTCCTTTATTGGATTACTGACCACTTTGCTCCCTAACTAAAATTCTTCATTGTGATCGCAGTCGAGTCCAACATCAGTAGATCTTCTCTGATGTTTTGGTATGAACCCAGTGAACCCTTTCCACTCTCCAAGTTATTTGTTCCAGTCTCCCAAACATGTTATATCTGAAAACTGCATGTCACGCTCACTCGCAGGTGGATCGGTGCGGGGCGGCAGATGTTGGGAGATGTGGTTTCGCAAGACCGTCTCGCCTACTCAAGATCCTCCGTAACTATTACTGTGACACCCTGTATTTGGGCATTCCCTTTTCGCTGACTGGTTGTCGCTCAAAATTGCGCACTTGCTTTGTCCTCCGGCTGCGTTGCGAAGTCGTGTTGACACGAAGTTCCGAGCCCAGCATATGGGATTTGATCTGGTGATTTTTGGATCTTCCTGCTAGCAGCAAATGAAGCTGTAAAGAAATGATTATTAACTATTTTAATTTTTTTTATTATTCCTTTCTCTCTTAAGTAATATGTATACATTTCTCATTCCCTTTCTTTTCATAACTATTTTATGCTTTACATTTATGTATATTTTTGTAAAATATTGATTCTTTTATTATTGAAAGTTTGGCTTTCAGTTTCCGTATGGTGTTTTTTTCTCCTCCCTTTTATCTACTCCTTTTAATTATTTTACATTATTGTTATTCGTTTTCATTACTTCTTTTTTTTCTTATTTACTTTATTTTATTGTGTTTTTTGAAAGGAATTGTTTTGTACACGGATTGAATTGTTTGGAACACTTACTTCTTTAAGCTTCTGGTTTTACATTTGTGGTTCACGAGGCGTATCTCATGTTCAATAATAAATAAATAAATATAGTAACGAAAGTAAAAAAAAACCCTAGGAATTTACTTCATAGTAAAGTTGCTAATGCCCACAAAGAATAGGGTTTTTCATTTATGGCTAGATTTGTCCCCTCTTTTACCTTTTCAAAGGACCAGGGAAATAATTGTATTTAAACCGGGGGAAAATGCAAATCGCGGGAAACTACTTGCATTGGTAGAAATGTCAGGGAACGATTAAAAATGCCGTAAACGGCGGGAAAATGTTGAAGATGGAAACGTAAATGCGAGCTAATACTGTATTACAATGAAACATTTTTAGTATATGTCTCGTTAGTACCTCAATTTGTTTTGTTTTCGATTCCTTACTAATTATTTCAATGTTAACCCTCCGTAAGTCGCAATATCTAATAGATACGCATACATTATAAAACTATTACTGTATTTAAAACATTACAATTTGAATTTTTCTCACAGAATGCTCATTTACATTCTCACTGTAATAGTTTAGTTTTTACGGGAAAATTATCAAAACCGGTAAATCATAGAATAGATTTTATATCCCAGAGATTACTTTGCGACTATTGGAGGGTTAACAATATCTTTGTAATGTCGCAGGCATTCGATAGGGCATAGTCTAAAACCATAGAAGAAAAATTTGAACAATATAAATTTAATTCCCAGAGATAAAAATTCCAAATCAAACGTCATGACAATCTAAACCACCCGAACAAATAAATCAATTTATAACCTGAGAATTTCCTTACAGCCTACACTGAAAAAAAAAGAAAAACCTAAGACTATTGCAATAACAATTTTAATTTCTATCTATTATAATGAAATGCTCAAAAATTTAACAATGCTTCGAATAATCAAAATTACCTTTTATTGTTATATGTTCTATGATAAAAATTCAAGAAAGACTAAAGGTATATATGGCTACTCAAGAAGGGTTATTGCAATAATAATACTGTGATTACCGTTACGTTTTGTTTAATTATTTTAGAAAAAAATCGGAATTTTAAAATATTTTAAATTTTATCAATATTTCTTGAAATTATGATCCTAATAATATATTAAAATGATTATAAAATCTCGTTTAAAAAGTAGACTTCAACCATTATATTGTTCGCTTAACGTAACTAATTTATTGTATTTCCAACCAAGATTCGATAGTAGACTTAATGGGGACAGATTACAGACCGGCTTAAATGGGGCCGAGGGTAAGCCGAATAAACGAAAATCCGGTTAAACCGGAGAAATGAAATAAATTAAAGTTCGGATTTGTCTTATAAATAAATGCACAATTAAAATATTGCGTCATTTTATTCAATGTATTAAAATATTATAAGTTACATACCATTACAAAAATGAGTAACCTTTTTTTGTTGAAGCCTAGAAGTTCGGCAACTTGCCGCGTAGTGTCGCCATTTTTTTTCAACATCACATCAATGGGGGAAGCTGATGACTGCTGTCCACATAACATAATGCAGCTTCTAAAGCTTTCATTCCATCCGTATGAGATATGAGGGATGTGATATTTTCAACGACGTCGTCGCCATCATCATCGTCGATCAAATTTTCAACTCTTAAGACGTCTGGTACAGCCGAGAACAAATAATGATTTAAATGATTTCGTCGTTCATCCAAAGTCACTTTTCTTTCCATCGATTGTAACTGTATTGGGATCTTCTGACCAATCACCACAATCGTTTCGTATGGGACACCTGTGCCCTTCTATTCTATTTTAAAGATAGAAAAAATTCGGCCTGTTAAAGCGGAGATCCGGTTAAACGAAGTCCGGTTAAGAGGGAGTCTGTACTGAAAATCGTTGTTGTTTGGACATCGGTTTGGAATGGTCCTTTGAAAGACGTACTAAAGAGTTTCTACTGTTTTAAGATTTTAGGTCCGTTGTCGCTAGTTTGATATATATAGGAAGTGCTCTTTTCTCGACTTCTTGGCATTGTCAAAAATTTTTGAGCTTGCGGCTTAGGTAATCATAAACCCTGTATTGACATCAATAAAAATACAAAAGCATGTAAAATTACATTTTTCGTAGATAGCTTATTACAGTTTTTAGCTAGATTCCTTATAGGTAGGATAAGGAAGTATTACTGTTTGTCCCGTTTTCTGGAATGGGGAGAAATAGATAGTACTATTGCATATTTACAAGTAAGAAACATCGACATTGGAGATGAGATTCTATTCAACCAGTTTGTATATCTAAAAGATTATTTAGAGAAAATAATATCAACTAAAACTGCGAAGCAACTATCAAATTGATCATGGAAGAGAAAGGGCTGAAGTTTTTTGTAGATACAAAGTTTATTGATCAGAAGTCATGTCTTATAAAACTCTGCGAATACGTAATTGCCATTCAGCCCACAATGCAAATTTTGAGAGAATATTTTCCCTAATGTCATTGTCAACTCAATGGTCGGATTAAAGAAATAGGTTGTCAGTGGAGACAAAGGAAGCAATTTTGATTGTCATTATAATTTTAAAATTTCTTGCGTCCACCTTTATAATTATGTGAAAGACGAAAATGATATAATTAAGAAAATAACACCAACTTTAAAATATAATCTGGCTAAAAAGGATTGACCTTGCATCTTTTTTTATTGCTCTACCCTTTCATTTATTAGATTGCTTAAACTTTATTGATTTTTTGTCAGAGGAGAATAAACATTATATAGCCATTTTTTTCATATTTTATTTATTTAGCACTTAAACGTCCCGTATCAATACTTGGCAATTATGGCAACCCTACTTATAGGAATACTACCTATTGCAATGATTCTCATGACACGATTTCCGAAAAACTTCTGCTGATCTTCCCTAATCTTGGCCTTAGAACACAAAACCATCCTTCATTAAAATGTTTGAACGAACGAGGAATATGTTGCAGGGTTGGTAAAAATCTCGGCCGAGTTCATAGATGGGCCACCCAGTTCAAAGGGGATGCAAACTTTCCTTTCTCCATAACTCCCTTACGATTGAGGAGAGAAAGATAATTACAATAAAGCGAAATGTCGCCTCATCATAACAAACAACCTTTTGTACTGAAAGTTTTTCGATAGCTACAATTGTTTAGAAGTAAGGGGCTTAAAAGTGATTTTCAACCTTTAAATTCTACTGCTTTTTAACCTTAGCTTGTGACACCTTGCTGAAAAGCTGTCATCAGGTGCAATCTCTCCCACCCTGTTTCATCCTCAGAAGTCCAATCCTTACGAAATTGGAGGAAGAAATGGCAGGGGAGGGGCCCTTATATCTCCGGGAAAACGAAATCTACTTCCGACTTGCCGACAGGATTTAATATTATTGTTATTATTATTTCAATATGGGGATATTCGAGGAAAATAGGTCTCTCCAAACCGTTCTAAAATACGATACTCATTTTTGTTCATTCCCGATTCTCCTGTTTCAACACTATATTTACTTGTATTTCAGTTTCTTTAACACAGATGTTAAAATTTAAATTGACTATCTCTCACGTGCTGAAAAATTCTACCATTTTTCATACTAGTTCATTGACCTTTGAAGCATTTGATATATCCGGAAAAAATAAATGAATCGATATTTTTACTTTAAAATTTCTGTGACTGAAAATATCCCGGTAGAGCCCTAAAGACATGGTCTGACATTTCGGTAGAAGTGAAGAAAACGATTCTTCTCACAGCCGAATAAATAATCGATATCCAAATTCTTTCGTATAAATTTACAAATGGAATGTGTTCTGTCGCTGTCAGATAATAAAATGTTACTACATCGTAGAGAATTCCAAGAACAAGCATTGTTTGAATCTGCATCATTGAATAGTTAAACGCTTCGGCTTTAGATTGCGAAAACGCATTACATAATGTTAGTGCGTCTGCGTTGTATTTCACTCAGACGTATATAATGTTGATGCGTCTGGGAAGGTGGTGGTTTCTTATATAGGATTTAATAGATAGGAGATGGCATGCAATGAAGTAATGCTCACCCATTTATACACAATGATGCTATTGGCGGAAAATTAACCAATTTTTTTCCGTTTTCATTCACTTTTATTTAACTTCATTTGTTTCTGTTCTGTTCAATATGTTGATTGTTAACATGTTTGTAGAGATGGAATCTTGGACCAGATTTTTTCACCCACTTCCTAATGCACTAGAGTTTTCGAATTTCGAATACTTATGTGCTCTAGATGACAACACACTGTTTTAATATTTTTGGAGCTTAACTATAAGTTAATTGATTAAATTAAGTAAATTTTATTTATTTACTAGTGGTGCCACCTGGTAAGGAATTTGAGAAATATTTGATTTCAAAAATCCATAATATTTATTATGTTGAATTATGAATTGAAGTCTAAAAAGTTAAAAATAATTAAGATGAAAAAAGTTCTTATTTTTAGTACACAAATAAAAGTGGGTTTTTAAAAATTGTTTCGATTAAATTCATTTCTAGAATTAAAGGGAGTTTGAATTTGATAGATGAGAAATCAGGAATAAAACTTTTGGAGGCGGTCGGTATGCGATATTTCTTTGTGAAACTAAAGACGGTTAATGACAATAATAATCATCGATCCAATGTTGTTTTTTAAAAATTAATAATTTTCGGTATCTGCTTTTAACGGTTTTGAATAGTTTTTTTCACAATTCGCATTCTGATTAACTATCGTAATTATTCATATGTTTCTTTAGAATTTCATGGATTCAAGATTGAAAACATTTCATTTTAGATCATATCAATAAAAGTATATTATGTTACAAACTATAATAAAGAAGTTCTAAAAGCAATTAGTTCTCTATAAAAATCATTTAGAAAAGAAAGAAATCCTGTAAAATATTTCCCTGACATTTTTTTTCTAAATATTAGTTGGAACTAATTTCCAAAATCAGAAGAAAATGAAAGCAAACAAAATTTTACATTCCAGTTTAAATACTGATTTTGAAGACATTAATTTGTATCTTGACTTTTGAAACATTTCTTATTAGCGATCTCTTTTTGTATGGACAAAACTTTGACGGACCCATTTCTAACGGGAAACTTTTGCCGCGACTCTAAATTTGGAAAATAAATAGGAAAATGAAACCGTATTTAATAAGGTTTGTTAGAAAACTAAATTATTAAAAAAATTAGTATATTTTAACGAAATTTTTAAATTAAGATGATTTTTTAAAACTATCTTTACTTACAAAAGTTGAAAAATCTGAAGAAAGAAAGCCACGGGAGAGTTTTTGTGGTTCGAATTTGGGTTTGCGCCACCCAAGTTTTGGTCACGACTTGCAGCTTAACCCTCTGTTAGTCGCAATAATTTTCATTCTTAAATGGTTGCACTGTATCTTTGATATAAAATTATTCTGTGACATGTTCATCTGATTTCGATAGTTCTCCTGTTATAACTGTAATAATTAGTCCTAATGAGATGCAAATGCGTATTCTGTGAGAAAAATCCAAATTGTAATGCGTTAAAAACAGATAATAGACTCAGATTGCATGAATATCTATAAGGACTAACGTAGGGTAAAGAGTTTTAGATTTAAATACGTTTTCCTTTTTTTTTAATGAAATCATTTCATGTGATATCTAACATCCAACATCTAACTGCATAGTGTTCAACGTTGTGCTATGACTTTACGTCCATTTTTTTCCTCTTGTAACCTGCGCAGTCGATTCCAAAATAATTTTGTGCAGTGCAACTGATGTGTCATGGTAGCTTGATCTGAATTCATTAATCTCTTAACTTGCGAATTAATTTAACCTTCTCATAAGATGACACATCTTATCCGGGTCATCCATTGTTATTTCAATTCGATAATTCGAATTTCTAAATGGATATATATTCATGAAAAAAAGGATACCTGAGCTATTTAAATGTGTTCAAGTGATTTTAATCTTTTTTAATTAATTGCTACTTTAATTTTATGACAGATTTCTATATAAAAAATTCTGTAGTTCAATGCAAGATTATATGCGAAAGGGTTCACTTCCATTAGAGCTTATGAAATCCGAGATTTTCAAATTTTCTTTCCTGACTAATTTATATTTATGCACAATTATTTATGTTGCTCATCTTGCCTTCAGTTTGAAACATAATTTTCTCGGAATCGCTGAAATCTTGTGTAAACATGCAAACAATGGTACTGAAATCAAACAATAACGGAAATTAGACGACGATATTTGATGCGAATGTTGAAAGCGAGCCACTGAAAACAATTCATTTTGCTCAATCGCTTTTTATTAGAATTCCTCGCGTTGTAACTTTTCGTCCCTTGCAGCGCTGGAAAGATTAATTTTATTAGTTGAACTTGCTCGATAGATCTTGAGAACGAAGTGGAATTAAGGTTATTGAAGTGGCAACATTCACGCAGTTGATAGGCAACGGGCGGTAAAGTTTCAATGACATGCGTGGGTTTCGGGACGTTTCGCAATTTGCGCGGAAGGTAGACTCGATGTAGTGTTTTTCAGCTGTTACCGCATTGCATCACACACGCTCGAGACCTTTACTTACAATAATCCCTTTTTTACCCTCAGTGATTATATGAAATTTCATGGTACTGCTTTTATTACTTTTATGTTCCCAAATTGCTAAAAAATGGCGTTGTGTATTTCAAAAATTCATAGACTTTTCATGGTTCGTTCACTTAAAATTTTCAGGGCATATAAAAATATTTACGTAAAAGGTTATTAAATTAAATTAAATTAAATTATTTTACTTATATTGCGGAATAAATGAAATTAAGTAGAAATTGAAATGGATATGTTAATACAGAAATAAATTGGGAGTATTCTCTCTTCTTTTTTCTCGCATACTTTCACAACCTCAAGTGAAATTTTGTATTTAGATTCGTAGTATGGTGAAGAAAATCGAGTATACATTTTGGGCCTCTCTCTCCTTTGACCGATGGAGTTCAAGATTTGATGCAGATCTGCAGCTTTGGTATCAAAGCCACATACCAAATTTCATTGATGTAGCTTGCTGCCTTTTAAACTTCTCTCGTTTGCATTCACACATATAAACAGATCGACAGACAGTCAATTTTTTTGACTGACTTGGCTTAAAATGTGACACAGATCCAAAATTTTGGTGAGAAAGCCATATGCCCAATTTCATCTATCCAGATAGATGCGCTTTCTAGTTACTGTGCTCACATGCACACAGACGGAGAGACAGATAGACTTCAGGATGATGGATTTCGTCCAAAATTTGATAAAGATCTGCAGCTTTGCGAAATTTCATCTGTTTAGCTAGATGCGTTTTAGAGTTATCGTTTTCACATGCACACAGACGGAGAGACAGATAGACTTCCAGATGTTGGATTTCGTCCAAAATTTGATAAAGATCTGGAGTTTTGCGAAATTTCATCTGTTTAGCTAGATGCGTTTTAGAGTTATCGTGTTTACATGCACAGAGATGGAGAGACAGATAGACTTCCCATCGATGGAGTTCCTCCAAAACTTGATACAGATCTGCAGTTTTGCCAAATTTCATCTCTGTAACTAGTT
>BGPR01000334.1:472239-581408 GCA_013235015.1 Araneus ventricosus | reverse complement strand
GATCCTGTATAACATTTTTATAGACTAGGAATATAAGCTATTGACATACTTGACTGATTGAAACGTCAATATTGTGATGAAAGTATTCGAAAAATAGTCATCATCTTCATATTTTACGTCCGTATCAGAGTGTTGATTAATGACCAGAAGTGCTTACTCTTTAAATGATATAACATTATTTAAAGATAAGATACACCAGATATCGGATAATATCGTAATTAAGCTTTAGTTTAAGTAGATAGATAACAAAGAATTTCAATATGCGAAATGTATTAAAAGTATGTTATATTTCTTAAAGTTTCTAAAAAAACATAATGAATAACAATCTGTCTATGTAATGATTGGTAGAAAATAAAAGTTTTATTAAATTTTACAGATATTTTATCATTCCTCTTTCCATCTAATATCTTACTTTGAAAAAAAGAACTTTATAGAGCTCATTATTTTAAGAATGACTAAGAAATACTCATTCATTAAATTATATGATCTGCTTTAAAGATTTCATAAGATGATCCATCGTCTCACTCGGAATTGCCAGAAATGTGATACGTACTATTAACTTTTTTATATATTTTAATGTGCTGGATTTCATAGAAAATCAAATGATCATCTATATGAATAAATATTTAAGATTTAATTTCTTATTCTATATACTGCACTCTGATCATCATGATCAGCGCAGTATAGATCAAATTACGTAGTTCAATATCAACGATATATGCAAATTCCAAAATTTATTTCAACACGAGCACAGGTAAGGACATCTGCAAAGCCGATTTGATCATCACAAGACAAGGCTTTAGAGTTCATTGGTCCACCTCAAACTTCTGATTTAAAACCTTTTGAGCATGCATTAAGGACACTCTCTAGTCCTCTCCTCCTGTTGATTAGCAAAGCTGAAACAATTCCATAGCAACTGTTAGTGCGCATGATTCAGAAATTGCTTTGGAGTTGATGTGCATTACTGGATCTTTGTGCGTCATGTGATTTAGTGAACACATATAAAGAATTTATAGTTTTCTGTAACAAATTTCAGAAGTTTTCTTATAATCCGTGAAAAATATAATATCTTAAATTGTTTATATTTCGCAATGTCCTAAAGAGTTCTTTTATATTCAACATAAATTATGATTACAGAGTTGACAGAATCCTGTTAAAATTATGGATAAAATGCTGCCAAAATAGTTAGGGAATCAAATTTAATCTATCTATCTGTCTCTTTGATCTGTTATTGTATAAATAGACATTTTGCTCCTTCCTGAGGTAAGCATTGTCTATAAAGTGGCTATTTTGTATATGGAGGTGAACCATTACCCCTTATTTCTTACCCTAAACAATTCCTTTCATAATTCATTCTGTAGCAGCACATCCGAAAAGTACCTTCTAGCCAGACGAGAAATTCGGTGCACATTCCAGAGGGGGTTCTATCGACTTTATCTGCTTTTTTCCTGGCACAAAAACAAAGTTTCAGGTGGCGTCATCTTTTCGATACCTCGCCGGAGACACTGCGCGATCGATCATCGATTAGCCATTTTGGAGAACTATTTTTGAAATCTCGGCCACTCAAAGTTAACTGAGCCGTCCTTCATTCCACCTACCCTTTTTTTCTGCTTCTTTTCCTTCTCTCTCTTTCCCCTTTATCGGTTGGAACATCATGATCCATCCCCCCACCTGATCTGGAAATGGAATTTCTCTGTGACTTTCCGGGCCTCATTTGCAACTGAATGTAAAAGTCCTCTTCTCAGTTTCCGATTCATTCGACAGTGAAATCGATTGGGTTTCTTGAGCACCTTAAGGGTCCTTTTCTGGTTTTAAAGAAGCCCCATCTGGGGCATGCAGAGGCAAGTGCTGCGAAATCTTTCATTAACCTTTCTGTTAAAACAGAGAACCAACACAATTTCTGAATCTTTACCTTAAGAAAGCTATTACAGCATCCAGTGCTGTGCCAAGAGTTCTTTTTGCTTGATTACTTTAATGTCGCAAGAGCCAGAGATGACTACGCTGAGCCAAAGGCAAAGGGGAAGAACTTTTACCTTAAGAAAGGCTATTATAGTATTTATTACCTTTATCAAGCGTGCGTTTTTTTAAGATGGCTTTCAGATATTAGTTCTAGACGGTTACTATAGAAACGTTAGTCGTGTCTGACTTTTATCTTAAGGTAAATTGGTGAGTTTTAATCAGGTAAGAGTCAGACGTTCTTATGCCGTGTCAAATGTAAAGCGAGAGAACCTTTGCCTTAACAAAGGCGATGATGGTCCTTAATAAATTTACCAAGACTGCCAAATGTGAAACAAAAGAAACAATTATCATTACCAAATAAAAAGCGCAAGAGCCATTTACCATGATCCAATATGAAAAGAAATCATTTTTATCTTAAGGCGATTACAGTACCTCAATACATTATACTCCATTTTACGAATATTTCCAGGTCTTAGTTTTAAAGTGAAACCAGAACTCAACAGAAAGCAAAATTATATTACTATTCGTTTCAGAAAACCGCGACTATCAGGTTTTTGACGATTTTTCTCCGCAGAGGGATGATACGCAGTGAGTAAAAAGAATGCTTTTCCGGAGTTCTTTGTTAGGCGCGTTTTTCCTTTAGTTATTCTTTTCTGATGTTTATAATCATTTTCGTTTTCAATCATACTATTTTTTTGTTCGAAACCTTTCTATTTCATTCAAATATGCTTAAAAAATGTAAACAGCTGCTCCTCTATCTCTCACCCCCAGTTTGGAGAAGTCAAAGTTGGAAATGACATTGCAGTTTTCTGGGGAAGCTCTAGTTTATCAGTTGAGATAAAGATACTGTAATTTTAGATATTCATTTCATAAGCTTATTATATCTTTTCTAAACAAATGAATGTCTTGAGGTTGGTGTGACGCAGAAATATGGAGAGTGACGAGTCGTCTTCATCATTAGACCACAGTTCAAATTGATGACATCCGTCCCAAAATACCCCTCGTGTACCTTCTAAACGGGACGTTAAACATAACCTAACTAAACTAAACAAGTAGAGCCTTTCTAAATATAACTAAAACGAAGATAATATACATGGTATTGGTCTTCCATGTTTTCGAAAATTAACTCAGATTACAATTACTTTCCAGAAAATTTTACAAGTTTCGTTTGTTTTTATGGTCGTTTGCTGTCAAGAGCTCGCTGCCTTATCTAACTTACCTACCTACTTGCTTAATGTCATATCTAACATTCTCAGACGGAAAGTAAATGTAGTGTCTGAAATTTTCTGCGCCTTTTCTCACAGTTTATTTATTTATATTAAATCAGTTTCTCCCTTCAAAATCCTGTTCTATTCTGAAAGAAATTTTCTTTTTTTATTTACATCCGTGTTTATTAAGTAAACGAGACTCAAGGTGAAAGGAGATAAAATACATACACCTTCCTATTGATATATCGGGGCGTTAAATCTCAATTTCTTTATCTGTGTTTACTTTCACCATGGATTATTCTTACTAATAAACAAATTTCATTGTTGAGACATGATCAGAAGCTATTTTTTACTAGCCGTATTTGGCGACCAGCTTGTTCATCTGAATATTTTGGTGTGCTTCAATACGATTATATAGCCACTACCGTTCTGGTCATTTCGGGCGTTATTATAACTTACGAAAATAATTGGCGAAGCTATGGTCTATGGTTACAGATATCCCCGTAACAAAAATGTGATTGCATTGTGAAAATACTTCGATCTAGACACATAAAGCGACCAGTTAGCTTGTCTGAATAATTGAGAGGGGGGGTGGACATATCAACATAATAAGTTTGCCCCTCTCGTCTCATCATTGTTAGGCGGTTTTTGTAATTTACGAAAATATGATTGGTTTTCCTACAGAACATTTGCAAATTCAAATAATCCTTATTCTCTCTAATTATTTTCCCATTATAATTGCATTGAGAGATCAGCATGATTACAATGGAAATCTTCTACAGTGTTTTATCCATCCTTGCATTCTGTTTATTTATTTTCTGTAATTAAGTGTGTGCTGTCCTTTAATTGCTAGCTTTCGTCTGGAGAATGATACTATTCAGACTTCAACGTCGTATCTCCTACATTTTTGAAATAGTTAACATTTCGTTGCCTCTTCTTTCCATTTTGAGTAGAATCGTTGTGAAACAAGCATATATTTCTATTTCATTTCTAAATGAGTTCACTCGCGTCCATTTAATCTAACCAAAAACCGTCTCGTCGTATTCAGTAAATGATTATCATTAAAATGATTGAATGACTTGAATATAAAACTATGGAATAAACTTATTTTATCATTCTGTATGTAAACCACAAATCGAGTGTGCTCAATTATCTGTCATACAGACGTTTGCCTCAACAATAACTTGGTTCTAAGTTTACATCGTGGTAATGTAGTTATATAGTAGCATAGTTAAAACATTATAGTTTTTAAAATCTCAAAAGACTGTTCAATAATAATAAAACATACGTGTTTAAGCATCGAATTTTTAACACCGGAATTGATTAAGACTGTATTATAGAGCGGTAAAATTTCGAAATTTCCAGTCAACTTCAATGTATTATATTTTTTTGTTCCACTATTACCTATTGAATTAAAAAAAATTTTAGTATTGCTGATCTTAAAATCTTTCGAAAGTGATTACAGAGAAACTAATTTAGAAAAAGCTAACGATCAAAAATGAAAAATTCATGCATTTATTTAAAGAATAAGGCAACGCACAGCCTAGACGTCCACAAATACTTAGCAGAATGCAAGTAAACAAACAAATCTCACTAAAGAGGCGCAGCCACGGTTTGGTTTGTATAAATACTTGGTCTGCTAAGTAACGAAGTTCAACTTACATTTAGCGCATCACAATTCAGAAATAAGCCAAGAATTTTTGCCGGTCCCCTTTTAGCGTCTATCTAACACAGAAAAAACAGTGATGTTTATTACAATTTTCATGAAAAAATAAATCCCGTTATGGTTCGAGATATCACTGTCAGGCTTTTTGCAGAGAACACTAGTCTCTACCCTCCAGGCACACTTCGCAATAAGTCTGATTCTTCAATTTGCCTGTGCACCTCCATGGTAATAAAACGCGCTATCATTCGATTATCGCCAAGCTTAGCCATATCAGACGCCAAATCCGCGTTAACCTTCATTTCTGCACTAAACCTTGATTCATTAACATCTCCCTATAAATGTCTTTAGCATTTTTGTGAGAAGAAAACCCTAACGCAAGGGATGAGGGATTTTCTGTTAGTTGAAGGCAAATGCAATAAAAGAACGACAGCTAAATTAACTCATAATGTCTCAGACAAACCAAAATACATACAAAATTACATTGCAATATCAATCTTAACCAGTCACAAAATTATCATGATTCAATGCTACGTATGCCATGATATCATCTATACATTTATACCATGTTCGATAACTTGATACATCAAGTTATGACTGCTACCTTTACTTGAGTTTCCAACTGGAAACTGCCACAGTCGAACTGGTATCGACATATGTGCTTTACCAGTCACGATTAAAATAGCTCGCTCTATCCCCTGTTGGGCAGTGAGCATGGATACATGTTACTTAAGTCAATATCCATTAACTAGACTGGACTTACACGCTACTGCGCTCATCGGAGACATCGGTGGAATGTCTTATTGGGCAATGTCCATTAACGCTTGTGGATCCAGAGTTTATTATGTAAATAGTAGTCACCGAGTTTGCATGCCTCTGGAACCAATATCTTGAAAACAGATGGCTTCGCGGGAGGTTGCATTTATTACTAGAGAACACAGATGCTAAGTTGTAGATTTCAGTTTTCCTTTTTTAAGGTATCACATGGCATTGTTGGATAGCTACTTTTTTATGTAAAGGTTTACCTGTCGATTACTGGTTGCTTAAAACTACAAATAACCTTTTTATCCACCACATCGAGATGATTTTAATCACTGTTATCTGCAACATTTATGAATAAGTCCAAATGCTTTTGTAACGAAGTCAATTGATGTTTTCTGAAATTCTGTAGTAGTAGAATATAATTCAAAGCTGTGAAAAGTGATGATATAGAAAGTATCGATGATGGCTTTGTTTTTATGTAATTTTATATTTTTTTAAACATGTTTCCGTCATTTCACTTTTCATACATATAAATTATTAAGATAATTTTTGCTTATATGTGTAATTTTTTGTAATTGTATCATCTCTATAGCTTCTGAACTTTTATTTTTTCGCAATAAAAATCTATGTGGTCTTGCGGTACACATATTTACATAAATTTTTTCCACCTTATAGTGGGATAAAAGTTTTGTATTTCCTTTTGATTTACCCATCGCATTAAATCGTTATATCGAACGTTTTATATCTTTTTAATGCCTCTATGATCATGGAAAAAAGTGCATTTAATGCATATTAGTATTTTGAAACCTTTTAAGTAAAAAGTTCTTAAAAGCTCTTTTTAAAATAAAAAAGTTTTGAAAGTAAAGCTTATGTTTAGAAATTATAATTTTGCTTTCAAAGCCAATTACTGAATTCTTAAAATTTTACAATGTAAACTAATATTACGAATTTTTAGCAGTCTTTTAAAATTATTTTACAAAAGTACACGATTAAGAGAACGATTGTAAATACTTTGCAAGCTTTAAAGACTATTATTAAATTAATTTGATCCTTACAAGCACATTTAAATTGATACTGCTTAATTCTACTCAAGTTTAAGCCAAACGCTTTACAAAAGGAAAAGGTACAGAACGTAAGAAAACAAGTGTATAAAATATTGTACCAATTGAGCCAATTCATGTGACGTCACAGTCACATGAGAAGTCTCAGTCACATGTCATCTACTTGTCTGCTCTCTTACGCTGTGTTATCATGTCGCATCTGTGCTCGTATAGTGTATAACGGATTCCAAATTTGAATCGGTGCCTGACATTTAACATATATCATGTCAGCATGAATAGACTCTATTATTTTATTAAGAATTCCTGATATGCAAGAATAAAAAAGTTTTTCCCGTATAGTAACTTTGTTTGGTACAGAATGAAGCATTCATAGGCAAAGCTCAAAGTGTAAATCACAAATATTCTTCTAGAACATACCTACCACAACGATTTTAGAAACATCCACCTCTGTCGGACAGATTCCATTGTTTCAATCAGGATTCTTAATATAATTTTTTTTTAAAAAGCGTTCCATTTGGAAATATTGTCCTTTACTGGATGACCCAATTAGTACAACATGTTGTCCAATATTGTGCAATATTTTTCGATATTATATATTATTTGTACAATATTGCGAATATTGTTCAATATCGTACAATATTGTATAGTATCTTTGTATTACTAGAGGATGCATCTATATGCAAAGTTCAAAGCCTACATCGCAAATCCACCACTAGAGCTCACCTACCGCAACGATTTTAACATCACTTCATCCACCTCTGTCAGAAGAGACAAATCCGATTTTCGCCCAGGGATGCCTGTTTTCCCCTTTCCTCTCTTTAACCGACAGATTATTTACTCACCAAGAACAACGAAACGAAGTAAGCGGGGCCCGTCAAATTAAAAACAACATCGTCGTCCCAAACAAGCCGTGGATTGTTATCCCAGAGCGAACGACGGTAGGTAAACAACGGGGTGGAAGTGCGAGAAGAATGAAAAGAAGACGAGCAATTCCGAGAAGAAAACACTACAGGAAAATGGTCGGATCTTAGGTCCGGGTGATTAGGGGGAATCCGGCAAGAGTTCTATCTCTATTCGGGGGAATTATCCCTCGCCCGCCTTATGAGGTTTATTTTTCCTATAAGGTTATTGGGGGATTCCCCCTTGATTGCTCCCCAACAAGCGCCGCCTTATTATCTCGGCAATGAATGGACAAGTTGTTGCTGCTGAAAAGGAGGTTTACGTGGTACGGGCACTTTCGTGATTCTGTATAGGAGGAAGAAATATATTTATTGTTTGGTTAAGGAGGTTCTGCCTCTCAGACTGGTGTGGGTCTTCAGTTGCAACCCAAGTTGCAATAAGATGCTGTATGATATTACTCCATATTTTATGATATCGTGATACCGTCAATATCGTACAATATTGTTCTGCTAGATAATTCATGATGCAGTTTTTACTTGTTTTTATTTGAAACACATGTAGCATAAGATGCTATATATTATTCTATATTATAAGGTATTGTTTGATACTGTCCATATCGCACAATACTGCACAATATTTTTGTTCTGCTTGAGAATTTATGAAATGAGGAAAGTGAAGACTTATTTCTTCAGTAAGTAAAGAATAGTTTCTATATTATGTGCGTTGGAATCAGAAATTTCCGAAATTTAGCCCTTAACTGCTTATTAGATGACACATTTTTATCCTGGAAATGTGTTGTCGTATTGATTCAACTGAGTCCATACAACATTATGGACCATTAAACTTAATGGATCCCACGTAATTTTGGTATTGACTTCTAACGTCTATGAATAATTTAATTCTAGCTTATAAACTTAAAAATATTGTCATTCGAAGCACGTATAACAAACGGGCACGATAGTTAAGGGGTTAAATCCTAGAGTATGTTATCTGAGAGTAATCTTTCCCACTGTATATTAATAGAACTTGTAAATTGAAGTATCGTTATGTATAATTAGTATTAAATAATTCGAACAAGATGAAGTTATTCGCATCATGATAACTTTTAATGCAATGAAGTTTTAACTAATAGTTTATTTGATATTGGACGGATTTTAATATAAAGCTTCTTAAACTATGGGTCACGTAGAAAATATTCGGGTCTCAGAAAATTCCACTGAATCTGTATTTTTCAAATTCTTTAATGTTTATAAGCAAAAACTGCTAAGAAAACCATCCGGAGATGAAGTATTTCATTAAAAGTTTTTAAATGACTATTTAAAAATTAATTCCCTTTATTTATCATTAACTAATGCTTTATTATTTTATTTATGAAAGAGAAAAATTTGTAAAAAATCCTGCGCTAACAGAAATTCGAGCTATTTTTTTTCGTCTATGATTTTAAAAGCCTTGAATTGCGTAATTCTATTTTATATTCTATATTGATTGAATTGTAATGCTGTATAGTTCACAATCAGTATTTGTTATAAACATTGTGAATTTTTTAAGTCATTTGTTTATTTTAAGTTTGATCCGCAACATCTTAGTTGAAGCGAAAATTAAAATTAACACCAGACGAACGGTTACATTTTTCTCTACAGAAAACATTTTAGCGTCATTATAAAGCTGAAGAAAAATTATAAGCTTTTAAAACTAACGAAGTAAATTGGAGTGTTTTGTAGTCTCTAAATGTAAAAGATAATTATTAAAATCATTATTTAGTTGAAACTAACAGTACGCGCACGGCATTGCCCGTGGAATCAGGAATTCAACAAAATGAAAAAAAGCCCACAATGACATGAAAAAGTTCTGAAAACAAAACAAAAGGTGCACATTATTGATTTTCCCGCTTATTTTTCTTCGCGGTAATGACATTTCAACTGTAGAAAAACAATACAGAGTACGTTAATCCGAAACAATATTAAAAAATTGCAACGTGAAAATGATTATTATTCTGCAAATAGAGACTTAAACACGTTAAGACACTGCCAAACGCGCGACGTTGCCCGTCGAATTAGGACAACGAAATGAAGAAGAAGAAGAAGAAAAAGAAAAAAAAAAAACGGCTACAATGACATGAAAAAGTTTTGAAAACAAAATCAAAACAAAATTTAAAACAAAAATAAAATTTAGATGGCAAAACTTACTATTTTTCAAAAATTTCTCAAAATTCAGTAAATTACGTTAGACGTTCAGAACAAACTTAATTAGAACGAAAATTGTTCGTTCTATCCGATGGTGCATGGATTGTTAGATGGTGCATGGATTATTAGGAAAGATACTACAGCCGTAAACGTGCCAAAAATGACCCAAAACATTACAAAACATTAAATAAAAAAATTTCTAGGTTAAATTTTAAAATTCCGGCTTCGAAGTGCATTCAGTCACCATTACGACTGCCTGTATCCCAAATTTCATGGCTGTAAGTGGGATAGATTCGTCTGGACATAGCAGACAAACACACACGCACACAAACATTGCCTTTTATAAGTATAGATAAATTATTTTGTTAAAATTCAAAGAGTTTTACCCGATTTTTATTACGTTTATCATTTTATCTGCTCTCTATTCGTATCAAAAACTATTTAGATTTTTTTTTAATTTTTCACAAGTTTGAATTTTCGAAGAAATTATGGAATTAAATTTATGCTTAAGCTAACTTAATCAGAATACTAATTTGCCAATATTTTCTGCAATACGTTCCCGTTCTTTGTTATATGAAATAAGTCTTTTCTTCATCTTTAGTTCTTCTAACAACAATTATTTGTGAAATTAGTTGATTGAATATTTTTGCTTCTTCAAATATACTTAGTGAGAGAATTTTTATAGATATTTATTATTTGAATTCAATGGGATTAGAAAAATATTCAACGAAAATAAATCATTTTAGCTTGATCTTACGGTGAAAAATGAAACTCGAAAACAGATTTAAAAAATGTAAATGGCTGTAATTATCGATCACTAATTGTTAACTGAAAATTTATAAAAATGACTATAAGATTGCTAAAATATTGGAAGATTGAAAACACCGAGAAAACAGTAGTCCAACGGAAGAGAAACTATTGTAAAGCACTGTTTATACGTTTTTCAAGAGAGTGACTTAAAACGACGTCCAAATGAAAAGACGTATAATCAAAATTAAAAAAACAACTTTGATTATTTCAAATCTAATGCTACTAGTGCAAATTCATTTAAAAATAATATATTTTTATTTTTTAAGATAATAGTACAATATTACTTTATAGTATTGAAAACAATAATCAAATCTTAAAATTAAGCATTTATCATAAAAGTTAGAAAAATAAAATCTTTATTGGATATCTTGAGTATTAATTATTCATTTCTTATTTTATAAGCTTTATTCGCATGCAGGTAGACTTTTAATTAAAAAAATCTTTAATCGACGTCTAACGCGCTGATTGTATCTGAGTTTTAAGTATAGCATTATGAATCGACTTAAATTCATTGAATGTTTTTTCACTAGCGTTTTGATGAGCAAAATAAGTTCGAAGTTTTTCATTTCATTTAAAGGAAGGTGGAATAACTCATTTTCTTTTACATCATATTACTTCCCCCTACGCACACACACCCTCCCACGCTTTCTGGGAAAAGTTTCTACCTTAAAAGGAAGAGAGAGAAATAACGCGATAATAAAAATCTGCGAATTTTAGAAAGTGGAAGAAAGACGTATAACCGAAGTGTTGTGTCGTATAAACGAAGTACTTTATCATTGCAATGGTGACGAATGAATCGGAGCTGTGATAAAACGACGTATAAATGAGAAACTTTTAAAAGATGCTTTAGTGAATATCGTCATACTCGTAATCTTTCTTTGGGATCGCGATGGAAGTTTCTTGAATCTGGTATAGAGTACTTCTTCATAAAACCCAACTTAATAGTCTATTTTCAAATCGATTGTAAGTTTACGTAATTTTTTTTATCATCTAAGCAATATTATACAAATACACGTATATATAAGTATAATTCCTCAATAACGATCCTAAAATTAAGTATGCATTCATCAATAACGTTTATAAAATTAAGTATGAACTCATCAAAAACGTTTATAAAATTAAGTATGAATTCATCAATAAAGTCCCGAATAATTTTGTTAAGAACTTTTAATAGTAATAGCAAACAATGTCCTCATATTTTCTAAAGAAAAAAATCCGGAAGCATTTAGTTCGATTCATTCGTGCGAATTTCACTCGCACATTTCATTGTCTTTTCTTCGGATCCTAAAGAAAGATGGATCGTCCTTCCTTTAAAAATAATTCTTCAACGATGCAGCCAATCAGAATGACTGAATCCGCGCTCAATTGATCGCGCTATTTTTCATAATTAAGAAGAAAAGAATACATTAAGCGAGTGGAAAACAATTAAAGATTTAATTGGAGACGCCATAAATCCCTCAGGAGGATGGCGTGACCTTTAGGATGGCGGTAAAAATAGGTTGTGTTTGAGTTGTGAGCTGTCTGACCATCGCATTGTCTGAAATCACGAAATGTGTTTGAATTTTACCAAGTGAATGAATTGTATTTACCAATTCTTATCGCTTTATGAAAACTGTTTTTGAACTGTTGCATATGCAAGCTTACATTACATATCAATTCAGTTATTTCGCTAATTGAAGATGGCATTTTTCGAATTTGTAAGCTAGGGCTTGTAAAGTTTGCTCACTTCAGATCTTTTTCAGCAAGACCATTCAATATGGGCGTTGTCATTCACATGGAATGGAAAAAGGGTTTTTATAAATATTATTTTTTTTACCTGCATTGCCTCTCACATTTAAGGAAAATCATACATTTTCAGTTATTGTATTTATTAATTTGCCACTCAGATCTAAGGAAAATATTTGAGATTTTTAAAATTCGAAGATGGCGTGAAAGTCATTTTCTTTTGACAACATTTTCCGAACTTCTTGCTGAAAAACACTGAAATTACGAAATTACTTTCGGTGAAAAAGTCATTTTAGATGCTTTTATGAGATCTTTAAACGTGTGGTTGCATAGCACTTAGACAAAAGCATTTTTCACCACGTATTATAAACGACAACTTTATGTAAAATTTTACAAGAAATTCTAGAGGATAACCTTCCCGGGTTTTTTTTTATAAACTTTTCCAAATTGACGCTGATTGTTGGTGAGTTTCCTAGCTTGGTTCTTTACTAAGCTAGGAACACGCTTACTTCTTATATTGCTCTTTAACCAAGCTGTACATATCATCTTAGAAAACGTTATCGCTATTAGCTCTTGAAATACAATAAAACCTCGAGAATCCAAAGTATTAGGGGCTGACCTCTGTTCGGATTCCAGGAAATTCGGATTATCCAGAAGATTCGGTAAAATACTCTTGATATACCAAAAGGTTCGGATCCTCGAGACTCTACTGTAACAGGAGTAGAAACACTTTCCGTAGACTCAAAGAACTTGACTCAGGTGATTTCTATTTCTGCTCCCTTCTTCCTCTTCATCTGAGGAACAAGATTAATGATTACTAGAAATCCAAACGAAAAACATTTCTAGTCTCATTAGTAAATTTTCTCTTATCCTTAGATCCTTTTTATTTTTATCTCCTGAACAATATCTGTTAAGAAAGCGCTGTCTGAAGAATGACTTTTTAAAGCTTCTGGCGAATAGTAATTATATGGCATGCATTTTTCCTTATCATTTCAAGATCAGAAACATATTCTTTTATAAATATAGAGGACTTGGCTCGCTAGCCCTTATAGTTTTTGTTCCATTCAGTTCTTTCATTGAATGATGCTGGTACTCAAACACAATGTGCGTGTGAAGGATTTTGATATTTTTTTCTTTCACAAATAAATATGTTCTATTTTGTAACCACCTAATTATTAAAGTTTTTCTTCTATCTAAAATGTTCTGTCACCGTGTCCATATGCCGAATCCTAAGCTAATAATTATTTCTCGGTGTCTTGGTGGAGTTAAATTATTTTTGATTCCACCAAGTGCAGTTTCGTTAGTATTTTTATTCTAGATTAATTTTTCTTTTCATTAATTTTAATTTGATTTTTTGCGAACATTCTTAACATGAGTTGGTAAAATTACATTTATGAGAAAGTAGTTGTAGTTAATTCATCAGGCATTAATTTATATTGTTTCCACCTAAGAATCATTATTTTATTTTTAATTCAAAACTATATCGACGTCGTTTTCATATGGCGAATTCTAACTTAATAATTAAATTATTTTTTACAAAATCGTTTGCTAAGAATGCTTAACAGAGTGCAATTTTCCCTTGCAGTGTTTATGCTCTAATTTATTTCTGCATTTAATTAATTATTAATTTATTTTTTAAAAGTGTTGCTTCGCACTTTCTCAGTATGAGTAAGTAAAATGATAAGCATAAGAAAGTAGATGTGGTTAATTAAGTAGAATCATGCATTATTAAATGTTGTTTCCGCCTAATGAATATATTTTTCTTTGATTTAAAGCATATCGTTTCCATATGTCGAAAACTAAGTTATAAATATTTTTGTCATAATCTGCAAAATAAAAAGAATAAAAATTATTTTTGTAAAATCGTCTGTTAACAATGAATCCGTACCAGGTGCAATTTTTCCTTGAAGTGTTTATGCTATAATTTAAAATATTTATGCTCTCATTCCTTTGGAGTATATTTTTGACAAGAAGACCATTAAGGAGAATTAGATTTTATATTATTAAAAAAAATTATAAACGACAGAAATAATTATTTCTTCTAATGGAAAGTAATTACAGTGAAAAATCTGAAAACAATGAAGTGTATTTTTTTTTATCTTTGTTGTTGTTGAAATAAAAAGGAAGAAACTGCAATAAATTAATATTTATTTATTTTTTTGTTGAAATTAATTATGTTTTGCTTTATTAGTAATTTCAAATCATAGTTCTTTTATCATAATTTGCGATGATCTTGCTCCTCTCTTCAAAACGTAATTAGAAACACGCTTTATTAAATTAGTTTTAATACCTTTTGATAATTAAAAACTCATAAACGCATTTTTCAGTGTGAAAGAGGAACAATAATTTGAATATAACAATAAATAAACTGTAATTATATTTTCATTAAATTAAATATACTTCCATTCATTATTAATATTAAATAGCACTCCTTTTTTATTTTCAAGAACTCAATTAATCAACGCTAAAAATTAATTAAAAAAATCGTTTTATGCATTTGCCTTAATGTTTCTGCTCACATTTTTTTAAATATAAATTTCAACAATATCGTAGACTCTGTGCATTCATTACATTTGTTAAAACAATTCCCATAAGATTAAATCCATGGCGAAATATGTTAGATAAGCAAAATACTCATGTTTAATTTAAGCAAACACAAAATATTTTTTGCTAATTTATTGGCGCTACATTTTTAGCGGAAATTAGGGGATTACACCGACGACGTATTTAACAACCTGGGGCGTTGTTTGACATGAAGGATCTTAATCGCTGTACCACTTCTAAGAATATCAATTTTGTATGAAAAATCTGATGACTGTATTTCAGCCCCGTGTTTCGTTTTACACTTTATTCCCTTAGGCGTTGTTCTTAAGAATGAATAATTATGTATTTCCAAGGTCCTTTGTTTCTGCTTTCTTTTTCTTTTTGGTTACCTGCCTATATCTATTGATGGTTTCGAGACTTATGCTTTTCTTTTTCTTCTTTTGCAGATCGACCCCAAAGTTGCCTTTCCAAAACGGGCACACCCAAAGGTAAGTCTAAAATTACTGTTCGCCTTTTTTATTTTTATCGTAGTGAACTTTAAAGTGTTCCTATTATCGTGTTTCGTTGGCTGGTAATTGTGTGCAGTTTTTGTTGTTAGTTTAATGCTGTTATCTTAAGCCGTTTAAAATTTGCTTCTAAAATTAGTCGTGTAAAGATATTAGCTACCATTTAAATTTTCTTGACAAATTGGCTACTGCGTAATGCTGCTGAATTTGCATTAAATCGGAGTTTTTTCTTCTTTCTCGCATACGAAGCGCGATAGCATAACCGCGATAACTCAAAAACAGGAAACGATAGAGACATGAAATTTGGTATATAATCATTACACCGAAATTGCCGACCTCTATGAAATTTTGGACGAAATCCGTCCTCGGGAAATCAATCGATTCGTGATCATGCGAACGCGGTAACTCGAAAACGCAAGGAACTAAATTTCAAAAAAATGGCATATGGTTTTAAGTTTAGATCAGAATCGGAGTGTGTATCAAATTTAGGACTAAATCCGTTTAGATTGATTGTCTTCCTATTTGTGTGTAGGTGAGCGCGATAACAAGCTAGATAAATTAATTTTAATATGCGTCCTTTACCCCAAATCTGTAAACCTGTATCAAATTTTGGACTAAATCCGTCCAGTGGCGTAGAGATCGGAAGGCAAGGGGAGTATAGATGCCCCGGGCGCCATTCTTAGGGGCGCCACTGATTCAAAACATTACTGCGTTTATGGCAATTTTTAAAGCGAAACATGATGAAGAGGGGGGCGTAAAAAAATATAATTCCCCTACACCACTTACATTTACTCAGCCTAATGGCAACTGATGCGTGGGGGGGGGGATCATGTCATGCCCTTGGCTCCACTTAAGCCCGGTGCACACTAACCAATTCGTGTCGTTGAGCAATAAAATATAACAATAGTAACCCACGTGCCCCCTTTGTGGCTCCACAGGGGGCATGATGGCTACTATTGTAATTTTTATTGCTCCAACGACACGAATGGGTTAGTGTGCACCGGGCCTTACCCTCGCTACACCACAGGCCAAAGTGACAATATGTTAGAGTATTTATGTCACTTTTTAAAGCCAAATACTATCATGGGGCGAAAAATACCATTTCCCGGGAGCCTTTTACATAAGCTAAGCCCCTGCTGATGATTGGGAGGGACGCGAAAAATCGTGTTATGACCTTGGCGCCAATTACCTTCTCTACGCCATTAAATCCGTCAAAGGGACGTCTGTCTATCTGTGCATATGCGAACATGATAACTCAAAATTGCAACGAGCTAGATAACCGAGAAAGAGGATTAGTTATTCGCTTTTTATATTCTTTTATAGCATAATTTTCGTTCTTGCATTAAAAGTTTTATTAGATTCTCATTTTTTAAAATTTAATTTCTATAACTTTGTCTAATTTATTTGATATTCCTTTCAGTTCATATTACAATCAATCATCTTCGTTAGATTTATTAGAAACAGTCTCGTGCAAATTATATTAATTCTTTTTTGAATTTATAATATATAAGCTTATTTTACTTAAACTATTGATTAGATTATTTTTTTATTTCTGCTTGTTAATTAGAATTATCAGAATACAGTACTGTCTGATGTAGACTTAAACACTCACTTCGAAATTTCTGAGCCTGTGTTTTTAGTAACTCATTATTATTCAGATGAGAAACGTTTTCATGCGATAACATGCATTGTAACAGCCAAAGGCCGAGGTGTAATGCATTTTTATCTACCTAAAATGTAAACAAAGCGTTAAATGTTCATGACAAACGCATTTGCACTAAATGTTGCTTACATATGTACGGATGACATCGGCAGTTACGTTTGCCATCTAATGTGACGTCACATGAATTGACTCCATACTATTTTGCTTCTTCGGTTTGATAGACATAGATAAAAAATTAAACTCAAAATCGAAAATTCAAATTAATGAATTCAAAATCAAACTCATGTGTGGCTGGTTCGTTGTATATTTATTCTTTTTGCTTTCTAATTACAATATTCTTCTCACACTCAATTGAACTTTCGTATGGAAGTAAAAATAAAACTTTTTGTCGATTTAGACAGAAATCTTCGTTTTCCCCACCAATTACTTTGTGACTGGAATGTCTCTTGCGAATGGTGGGTGCGGCACAACGTGCGAACGGAAATGGAAAGCACTTAGAACAATGCGCAAAATTCCATTTTTGGATGTTAAACGGTTTGTTGCTTTTGCACCTATTTGATCAGTTGATAGTCAGCTTTTGTGGTTCTGAAGAAATAACGAAGACCAAACATTAGGTTTGACTTCTAGGAAAGATACCATTGATCTAGTATCATTTAGTGCAATGGATAAGTAAATATTAGTGTTATGAATAGAAATTTTCATGTTTATGTAATCTCTTAGCATAAACGAAGATAGTATGCTTGGAAATATTTTGGAAAAATGTAGTCCATTTCATTGCTTCAGATAAAATCGATGAACTTATGCTATGATATGAACTTATACTATGATATTAAATCTACAATCTTGTAGTAAAAGCCGTATCTAGTGCTGAAATGAAATGCTATTCTAAATTTGTAGAATTCTTTTACTTTTTTAATCCTTTTTCGTAGTTTTATAGGATCAAATGAAATAGTAAGCAATGTTTAATGACTAATGAAAAATAAATTTATATTAAGGTTCCGATGTTAATACTCGTAAATATAGTTTTAATGAGATAGGGAGTGTTTAATGTTTGTAATGCCATCATGAACTAAAAAAAAAACCATTAACACCTTTTTTCAGATTAATACTCGCATCGCATAGTAAATTTTTAAGGCGAGTACTAGACTACCAGATTCGTAAATTATACTAACACATTCCATTGATAGAACACACAGCCCACTCTGTCCAATTGGCTGACTGAATGTGACCTTATAGCACTAGAATTCGGGTAATTCCTGAGAAAAAAGAACTGGATTGTCCCTCAGTAAAACTTAATAATGTTTCGAGAGCCGTAAATGTATTGTTTGAAATGAGGGAAATGTACCTCAATGTTATAATAGGTAGTAAAATTTATTATTCATTTTTATGAAAATAGCAAAAATTCACTCAAAAAATACTTTTAATTTGTTTCAGTCAACCTGGGAAATGGACTTATATTTCCTTATTAAAATGTCTGTATGTTTGGTTTGTAGCTATAGTATGTTTCAATTTATCAATCTGAAGTTGGTATCAATTCATTTCTCTTCAACCTGTGTTTCATAGAATTCATGTTGGAAAACGATTGCTATAATAAAAATGTACTCGGGAAAACATTGCGTACACAAACTAAATACATGTGTTTTTCATTGAGAGAAAATTCACAGGGGTTGAAATGGAACTGTATTGAACACAAAATCCCTTTTACTTGAAAAATGTTGCGATTAGACAGTACGTGTTGAATTTCGGTAGAGTTCGAAGGTGACGGGACCACAGTAAACTCTGATTTATCAAAAAATTCGTTTTCTAAAAGACAGGATTTATAAAATGAATACACTACGACAAAACGGCAATTTTTAGCAATGGTAGTAAATATTTATTTTTAATATTTAACAGTTTTAATAAATATCACATAATAAATAAATAAATAATAGTAAGAGATTTTAATTTTTTGAAGGTTAATTAATTTTAAAAATGGTAATTTCAACATATAAGTAAGTAACTTTAATAAATAAGGAGTACGCAGCTCTGTAAATACATTAGTTGTAGAATAGAACTTAAATAATAAACTTATACAATTTATATCTAAGAGGTTCAAAGTTTTTTTTTAATGAGGAATTTTTAATTGTTTTTTGTGATTGAATATTGTGCCAAATAAAATAAAAGAGCCACAGTGGACACAAAGTGCGGATATGTTTAATAACAAAACCTATTCAGAAATAAAAACATTTTTTTTTTACAATTTTTAGTTTTGTATTTGAATTAACCAAAAAAAATCGAGTTACAAACGATATTTTAACATTATGTTAATAGGACATTCAAGAGACCAGCGAAAAAATTTCGATTTACCGACGAATCTGAATTAAAAACATTCGACTAAACCACTGTAGAGCTCATGGAACTGGCCTTAGTATATCACTTTTTGATAGACCTACAAAATTATTAAAATCGCTGTTATGAGAAAAATACCTTCTGAAAATTTTATAAATAAAACTGTGATACTTTATTTTCAGCTTCAATTTTACGTCAGATTCACATATACTCATCTAAAGTTTCACTGTTGCCAACATCTGTCCGATGTTTATCCATTAAGCTGAGATCTTTTAAAATTAAATTTTGTTATATACTTATGTGATTTGAGTTTTAGTTTAGTTATATTAATGTCCCGTTTTGTAGCAACACGAGGGCTGTTTTGGGACGGACCTCGTGTGATATTTAAACCGCGGTCAAATGGCAAGGGCGACACCTAAGCTGGCACACCTTCCCCAAACTTCCGCACTACGCCATTGCGTGTGGTTGAACCCATACGCAATGGCATGTACAATTGGCCCCATACACGGCGGACCTTCAGTGGAATCGGGTTTCGAACCTGGAACTCTCCGTCCCTTAACACTAGGCCACCACGGCCTGCATGTGACTTGAGATGGGATTTCTGAATTTTAAATTGCATGATAATAGCTGTTTTTGTTAGAAATTTAATACATGAACAACCCATTTTTGCATTAGGACTCGTGGACGGAAAGGGGAGGGGGCTCTAAAGGAGGATCTTTGTTAGTGAATTATCTCTTGTAATGTTGTTATTCTTGCCTCTGGTTTGTTGTGCTATTGTAAATTTGTATTCCATAAAATCTGTGTTGTGCATTTTTTCTGATGTACCCTTTTATTTTACTTAATTCATTGACGAAGAGCCCCCTTTACGTCTCCGACCTCATGTTCGATTGCAAAAATGATTTGTGTTCTGTATGCCTGATCTACCCTTAAAATTTGTAAACGACCTTCCGAGAGGGTATATTTTTCTAACAACGAGAAACACCTGTTATGTGATAGAAAAATTTTCCTATTGTAAATCTGCGTTGGGAGAAAAATTATCCCGTGGAGCGTATGTATGGAGAGCCATATGTATTAGAACATTCTGAAATGTTGTGAATTGTATGAAATGAATTGTTTCTTTTGCCTTTATTTCAAGTCTAGACAACTCATGTCTAGACTTAGGAAGTCTCCGGGGCGGATTTTCCATCAAGTTGTATCATGCACTTGGAGAAAGAAGAGATGCAAAGAGGCTTAGTATTAAAAAAAGATGTGACATTCCGGAAAAGCAAGATGATAAACTGTATATTTTTGCTGTTGAGACTGGTAGATATTTGGTTGGAAATCCCACACTGCGTTAGAAAAGTTCTACTATTTGTGATGCAACGCCAAAAACCGGCAAGCTTGGAAGCTTCTCAACATAACTGAGCATTATATATTTCTGAATTTTTTAATAGTAGGAATTCACATCGTTTCGGCTACTTGAAAAAACTCTGGGTAATTTTATCGAATATGAAACAACAGCGACGTAGTGGCGAATCTTGGTTCAAAATCCAATAAACAACTTTAAGCATACAATATAATAGTATGACTAATTTTTCACGGATTTCCTTTTAGTATACAGTAGAACCTCGAATGATCTCGATGAACCGATCCTTATCTGTTAACCGAGCCGTTGACAGAAAATCGAAATGTGTTAATTCAAAAATGAAAATACAACAAATTTTCCAGAAAACGGTGTCAAAATTGGAGGTGTGAAAGCATGCAAAATTTTACCAGGAGGGGATCTTTTATAACTAAAGAGGTTATTTAGAGAAAAAAAAACACGTTCCATTCTTAAGCACTTCAATAGTGATATGAGCAAATTCCATACATTTTCATGAAAAAATGGTACTGTAAATGTATCCGAAACTTTCGCGTTGTTGAGCAAAGAAAAAAAATTCTTTTGAAAACATTCTTACAGATTCATTGGGAAAATGCAAAGGAAACAGTGAAAATCGGTAGCATTCGCGAATCCGCTTATCAAAACTTTTTCAAAAAAGGCATGTAAGAAGTTTGATAACCAATAAAAGAGTTTGTTAAAATGTTAATACGTGGTAGTATTCGCGATCTTATTCTTTTATAATTTCAGATAAACAATTTTGGAAAACCAAATCGAAAGAAAAGAAGTCATTATTTAAAATTTACTCTCTATTAATCGAGTTTTCGATTATCCGTGATGATTACGGTCACAGTCAACTCGGATAATGAAGGAACTTTCAAAGCTATAAACATTTTTTTTTCTAAAATTGAAATGAATAGGAATGCATCGGGACCCACACAGCACGACGTAATAGGGAGCGACGCATTAAAGAGGTTTCACGGTATAGACAAAAGGCGATTGCGCTTTTTTTAAAAATATTTATTTTTCTAAGATCACGCTGTCTTTTAAACTAAATATCTTAATCAGAATTTCAATATGATTTACTGTTCGTTTATAATAATGTGAAACATACATGGTCTTATAGGATTTAAATTTTTGCTGTCCTACAAAAAATTTGCAATTCATTTTTGCAAATGAGTTGTGCTGCTTGCTCCCTGCCGCGTTTTTTTTGTTATTTTTATTTTTTCCCCTTCTACTCCACAAAAGAAAGAAAAATAGTGCCTTTTAAATATGCACGATTTAAATGTTTTGTTGAGTTTGCAGGAATTTTAATTTTTGCATCCTTTCTTTTTACTTTTTTCCACATCCTCCGCCACTCTTGAATTCCAATGTTTCTTTTCCAAAATCAGCTGTACGCCCTTGCATTTAAGAAAAGTGAATTATACAGAAAAAACTTTTTTTTAACATCTGAATAATTTATAACTAGCCTGCTTTGGGGAAATGTGGACCTTGCTGTTATTATTTTTTCCCCATAAACTGCCACTCTATTAATAATAAGGCAACTCTTGAAATAAAAAGAGGGAAAAAGCGTTCTTATTTCTGTATTTCCCCCATCATTAATAATTTGTGGAAATGCATATCTCCCGCTTCATAAATCTCTGTCGGTTTCTGTTACTACATTTTAAAACCCCGTTTAGCGGCAATTTAAATGCTAATGCGCAACCCTTGTTAAAGCGTCTACGGTGCCTACAGAAAATTAACGTCATTATGAATGTGTTTTCTAGATCTGAACCTAAGCAGTTAATTTTAGAAAGCTAGCTAGTTAATTTAAAATTTTCAACGAATGCGTTATTTTGTTTCGCTTAAATTGATATATTAGTCTATAATAAAACTAATAATGTAATTATTCCTTTAAAAAAAACTGAAGAAAATGAACTACTTGTGCTATTTTTGTGGAATTAACTAAAATTTAATCTTTCCAGTAAAGCTTAGAACATGATTAAGATGGGTTAATTAAAAGTATATTGTTGAAAATTGATTTTGTGGATATTCTGAATTGTAATTAGCGGGTAAATATTTTATGGTCCAATTAAAGCATGCTAATTCTTCGCTATCCAGAAATGAAAGTTTTTCTTTTGAAAGCAACGTCTAAATCGGGAGTTTTTATGCCTCTTCCAAACGAGATCGCTTTCCGAGCGAAAAAAAAATTACGACTGCAATCAATAAGGAATATGAATAAGACAATGAAATATTACTTAAAGAAAATTTAATTTAGAGAAATTTTTCTGAAATTTTGAATGGAGTTTAAATCGCCATTTATCCCTTGATGCACATCTACACCAGGTGTTTCATCTCGAAATCCAATTTTAGGGATTGCCATAATTTCTGCTGCTCTTATAACGCTTGGTATAGGTTTGACCACAATTTTCTTTGACCTTCGTAGACCACGCCAAAGTGAAAGGAAACCTTACTGTAAACAACCGCTTGGCCGCAGCTTACTATCGCCAAGCAGCATTAAACTGCGTCAACATAACAGCAATATGCAATTTGAACGCCTTTTTTGTAAACTGATTGAAGCCAAAGTATGACACAAGTCTACAATCAAAGTTATAAGACCGCATATCAAATTTTATTTATCTAAGTCATTGCGTTGGGAGTAACAGCGTTTACAAGCGTGAGATTATACAGACCGCCATACAGTCAACCCTTTGACAGATTTAGTTCAAAATTTGATACGGGTCGATATTCCTGATGATAAAACTGTGTACCAAATTTTATCCCCTAGCTATTTTAAGTTTTTGAGTTATTGTGTTCACCTGAACACGTACAGACGGACAGACAAACTTCCCGTGGACGGATTTTGCCCAAGATTTGATAGAAACCTACACATTATGTGTAACGACTATTATGACACATGTGCACCAAATTTCAATGAATTTTAATGAATTAGTTTGAAGATATCACATTTTTCGTGGACCAATTTTAGTGAAATTTTCGTTTTTCAGAAAACTTATTTAAAAAAATATAATAACACGTTATTTTAAATAAATATGAAGAAATAAAATAATCAAGGAAGGAGAATAAAAACAATGAATGTTTTAGAATCTTAAAAGTTGTGGCTTTATTTTTAGATCATAAAAAGTTTTTGAATTTTTCTTCGAAAATCGCTTTTTTAACCTAGCCAGATACCTTAATGCTCAGCTTCGTTTTATAATTCGTAATGGAAAATTTTGAACCTCTTCGCTTTTACCGGTCTGTTTTAAAATTTGAGACAGATGTACAATTTTGCTGCGAAGACCACATGTCATCTTTCATTTTTCTAGCTTGCTGTATTTTTAAGTTTTCACTTTCACATACACTCTAGTAGACAAACCGACAGACAATCAAATCTGTGATGAGTTTGGTCCAAAATTTAACAGATCTAAAATTCGAATGATAAAACAATATACCTAATTTCATCCATCTAGCTGATTGAGATTTTGAGCTACCTTGTTCACATGAACACGGACAGATAGACAGACTTCCAGTGAAGGGATTTCGTCAAAAATTTGACATAGATCTAAAATGTCTGGTGTAAAGACCACATACCAAATTTTATTTGTCTGGCTTGAGTTCGTCTCACTGTATCCGTCTAAATTCTGACCTCCCTTTAAAACTAGTCAAGTGCTCAAAACCGGCTTTCCCGGTCATTAAGTGAAATCGTCTCAACGCCCGAAACCTTCCGAGCCGTCTTTATAGGGCTAAGAATAACAATAAAGGTATCCTTACAATATCAGTGTTCATATCTGGAGAAATTCCTCACTCTCTTTAATATAAAAATGATATAAGTAAAGTTTTAAAACTGAACATATCAATTTCATCCAACACTCAAAACAAAAAACATTCCCCTTTTGAGCGAATAACTCCTTCAATTCCGCACGAGCCGTTCCAATAACTGTAAATACATCTCGTCCCGTCCTCCTGGTTATTTGTGCGCAATAATAAGACACTCCTTGTCCGCAATTTCTCTGGAAGATCTCAACCCCAACTGGATATCTAACACTATTAGGGATTATCACGTAGCAGAAGCTGCCGCTGCCTTCCAAAGCCCCCCTTTTCTTTGTTTGGGTTCATCATTATGTGAAGATGAATCGAATCGAGCTACAAGAAATTCCGCCTCGTCTCAGGGATTTGTTCGATGCAAGTCCGTCTGTCTCGTCGTGGTACCTCAAATTGAGGATTAGATCCGCGGTATCCTTTCCAGAGAATCGTGTTATTAATCGTTCAAGGAGAAGTGGTGTTTGTTTAGTGAGCTATGATGGTTTTTTTTCGTTTGGTGGAGTTAGGTCTCAATATGTTTTATAGGCTATTTGTGCGACAGTTATTGGCGGTCTTTAAACTATAGAGTGTCTGGAAAAGAAGCAGACAGTGATGGAGGATGGGGCGGATTAATTTTTACGTTGAGCATGAATTGTGAGGTTTTTGTGTCTGGTTAGTAGTATTAAAGGGATGGATGGACGTTGCTTAATACTTTCATGCTCGAATTTTCATGTTTATTTTGATCAACATATTGAAGCATGATGAAATATGTTCTAGTCTGACAGAGACATCTTAAATTCTTTAATTTAGGAGAGCAATTTTTTTCCTTATTAACTATTTCGAGTATAGAATTGGAGTGCGAATTACGCACTCCATTCTAGTTTCGTTTCAGTGAAATATGCCCTTGTGTTTATTAATAAAACTTACAGCCAAATGCACTGTAATTGAGATGGATAAGCAATGCATTAAATTCACAAACTAGAAAGATTGTTCTCCCCTCGAGTTTCACGTATATGTAAATAAAGTGGCACTGTTTGTGTTTAGCTTCGCAGGACGTTGAAGAGAACAGAGTATGCATTTTGTCCCCCTTCCATTTGGCCAATTGAGTTCAAATTTGATTATGATGTCAGGAACGCGAAAAGAAATACGAAAAGACAGATCTATAGACAGTCACCCCTTTGTCGGATTTGGTCCAAAATTTGATTCACATCTACAATTCTGGTGATAACACTATATTCCAAATTTAACCTATCTATCTTGTCGAATTTTGGAGTTATTGTATTCGCTTGGACGCGGACGGAGAAATCCTGTTGACGAGTTACCCCCAAAATTTGATTGAAACTTGCGAGGGTAACGTAGAGACCAAGTGCCAACTTTAATCCTTCCAGCTCGGTGAGTTTTTGAGTTACCGTGTTCACAATCAAAATCTTTTTTCGACTAGGGTTGGTCAAAAATGTGGAAATCTATCAAAATCTCGCGGTCGAATTTTTTGACGATTACAATATTTTATCTTCCTACTTCTATACGAACAAGTAAAACTGCCTGTCGAAGTACTACATTGACTTCAAATATTTAAAATTCCGTTCATTTCTGTATGCAGTATCTCTAGGCATTACACACTAACAGCAACGTTTAAACAGGGTGAACAAAAAGTCCGTAGAAACTTTAAAAATTCGTAAAAACCGGAAAAATGGCCGAAATAAAAAATGGTTAGTATCGCTAGGTAACGGGAATTTTTTTTAAGACAAGAAAAAAATAATAACTGAGAAAATAGCCGATAGGTGGCGCTGAAGTACACAACTCAAAGAAAAGATAAGCAAATAACGAACAGAATGTCTCCCAAATCGTTTATTACAGCAGTATGTGTTCCACATGACCACCACCACACATTGCAGGCGAGTCAAAAATCCAGCAACGGCAGAGTTCGCCAGGTAATGTTCGCAGTTTCCTGGTTCACGTAAAACAACTTCACCAACAAAGCTTTATCCTTCGCACTCAGCATCCATATTCACTTGTCGTTGTGGGTTAGGAGCGCAAGTTCTTATAACAGTCTCATTTGCATATTTCCACCGAAGTCGCTTGTACCAGCGCCATCTATCGATTATTTTTTGAGTTATTTTTTTCTTTTCTTAAAAAACCCACCCCTGCAAACCGTTTTTTTTTTTCGGTTATTTTTCTGGTTTTTATGAATTTTTAAAGTTTCTAAAGACTTTTTGTTCACCCTGTACATATTCTTGTGTGCTGAATATTTATTCATATTTTTTAACAAAATCATATTTTTTAAAAGTCATATAAACTATGATAATGACTTGTACACATACTCTTGTAATGAAGAGGCTGCATGCGTATAGAATCTATAACAATATTCCTGCAAAGAACATATTTATTCATATTAAACAAATTATATCCATTTTTGAGGGGAGATACGACAGAAAACTCCTGAATGATTTCTTATCGAAATTTATTGCATATCTACAATTTGGGCACAAGGACCGAATGCCAAAATCCATTGATGTAGCTCGAGTTATGTTGTTCACATACCTACCTTTAGATCAACAGATTTACAAATATAACTCCAAAAATGACTTTATCGAAATTAGAAGAAGGTTTAAAACGCGTATATTCACCAAAATATCTTGCTGAAATTTTCTCTCTATTTTCATTGTGTTAAGATCACTCTATTTTCTTTGTTCTTCACATAGAATAAAGTAAAAATTTTCTGGCACGTTATTTGTGCCACCCATATGAGAAAAGGTTAAGTCAACAAAATGTTCCTCTTAATCAAAACCTGCCTTTATTTACACAAGAAGAAATAAAACCTCATTTCCTAATATTCCAGCACTAAAAGGCAGATCTCGAATTGCTATGTTTAAATAATAGATTCTCTTTCCCAAATAGTCTAAAGGCCGCCATTACCGGAGCTGACAAGGCTTTGAAAATATTCCCTTCCCCAGAACAACACCTAGACACGTAGAGACCATTTCTCATCCGACACACACGTTCTCTTCTGGGATACGGCCACGCGTGCTGCTCTTTTTTTCTTGCTTTGTTTTCTTCCCCGGTTGAAAAATGCCTTTGCCCGATAACAAGAGACGGCGTACGAGGTATAATATGTCGTCTGGTCTCACGACAACTGCCGTCTAAGATAAACTGCCCCGAGTTGAAAGTTCTCTCAGTTTTCCACCCCACGCCGAGACATCAAAAGACAAAAACCGCGCTCGGGCTTCTGTTCTGTGCGGCACTTGTTCGGTAGAGCTGAGGTGGTGGTTGGAGGGAAAGCTCGATATCTGATAAATATGTTGTTATTAGATTCAAAAAGTGGTGAGTTTTTATTAAATATAATTGAGTTAGTTTAATTATGTTTAATTGTTAACCTTATGCCAATGAATTAGCTCAGCGGCATAGCGAGGATAAATGGTGTCCGGGTTGTACAATTTCTTCCTTTGCCCCCACCCTTTCAAAACAAAAATGTACGCAAAAATATCGTCTTCTTAGAGCCCCATCCCCACCCTCCTAGATTGGCATCCTCTAGACCGGGGCATCTGTACCAATCGTGCTGAACCCTCGCTACGCCACTGAGTTAACGACGGGGGAAGGGAAGAAGGGGCGTAGCGTGGTATGGGCAAGGAATCAGAGGTCTTGGGGAGCGCCTCGAATGCAGCATTTTTTTTTAAGAGCCAAAATTCGACGAAACAAGACATTAGGAGGGGGGGGGGATACTATACCATGGTGCCGTTTACCCTTACTACGGCATGAGAAAAGGGGTATATATGCCCAGGGCCAGGCTAGGGGTATCAGCCCTGCGAAGACTGAGAAAGTAAAGCAATTATATATATATATATATATATATATATATATATATATTATATAATATCAAATATGACGAAGGGGAAAAAACACTGAGCCCCGGGCGCTGTTTAACCCTCTTTAAGCCCCGTGAAGAGTGATATGCATGCTCTGGCTTTCTATCCATCACAGTACCACGAAGATAAAAAGAGTAGGGCATTTATTTCATTTTCTAATACCAAGCATGTCACAGTGATGAAAACCCCTTATTCCTATGCTTTATTACTTTGTTAATACGCCACTGCCTTATGTTTTTTAACTGGTAGACAAAGGCCTTTTAAACTCTTCCCATTCGAGGGAGTGGTGTGGTAAGTATAAATTTGGCCTGGAAACTGTTTTGTCTCCTTGACGGCACAGAAGATTGGCGCCTTGGACATTTGTATATCCATCCCCCTTGTATTAACTTTAGGTCTGCCTCCAAAGTTTTCCACGATCGCAGAACTATATATGCATAGTAAAATAAGTTACACAAAAAGAACCATCAATTAAAAGTAAATAAACTGCAAATCTAATATAATTATCTGTTAAATTAATCAGAGAAATTTCATAATTGATATAAATAATGAATTTCACGTAATCACTTAATATGGGGCATTTTTGGAACCCACCTTTTGCTAGGCCGTTGCGATTCACAGTTTAAGAAGTCCTGCATGTGTAAGAAATCATAGATAAGAGTGTGGAGAAATCATTTTATTAATTTGTAATTCCGATTTAAGCATCTTTAGATACAATCTGTGATGCGGATCTCTATTATAGTGAACATACGATTTCATATGAAAATAATTTGTCCACTGAATAATTCTAATTTGAATAACTACATATGTCAAATCAATTGATTACTTTCAATTTGTTCATGTTAACTTGTAACTCGCCAGTGGCTTAGTGAGTTAAGGAATGGCTGGGAGTTAATAATCAGAGGGTGAAGGTTGTGGTTTTCTATACTGGCTGTGTTGTTAACCAGGGTTATTCTAAAATTCATAGACTGATGTGTTCTTTAGCAGTGAATATCTCTCTGTGGCTGGTTGCTGGAATGTTTTCCTGTGTTTCCTGCCAGCGAAACGTAAATATGAACCAGTTTTTTCTCCAAAAAGGCAACCTGCCTCCATATATTGGGTATAAGTCTTCTATCTCAAGTTTTACGTAGGTGCTCCAATTCCGCTTTGGTCAACAAGAGATGCCACATTTCCCCTTTATCAAGACACTTCATTTCATAGGTTTGGTAGATATACTAGGTTACCATATTAGCTTGTATTGAAGGACTAGATATTGCTGCCCAAAGAAACTTTATCAGCAGTCACCGTGGCTCCGTTGGTAGAGCATTGGAGAGTTAATCTGCTTATCAGTGGCTTGAATTCCTCCCATGGTAATTTAATCCAAGGAATAGTATTTTAACTCAAAATGGTTATTCATTGTTTATTTATATTATAGGTAATTCTAGATTTGTTTTTAATTTTAGATCGTTTTTTTTTCCCTTGAATATTTCTTAAATCTGTAAATGCTGAGTTGTGGACATGTTCTCCGTACGCTCGTGTTACGAATTACTTCAAACTAATAAATCTGCTCTATCATTAAATTGTGTTCTACAATTTTTTTTTTGAGACTTTGTGACAATTTTATCAAAATTTTTTGGTATTTAAAATTTTCAACTGCAACTCCATTTCTGCCCTTGAGAAACCTTATATTCGTTGTTTATAATAAATTTTTGATATAATCATCAAATTTCCGTACCTTATGGTTCCTACTTCCCCTACCCATAACAGTTTTGGTGAATAAATTTCTGATGTAATCATCAAATTCTAGAAACCCAACTGTGTCGTACCTGTTAAACCCAGCTGTTTCATTCGGACTTTATTTCGATTTTATTGCCTTCATCTTAGTTTCTATTCTTAAGAATTCTGAAAAGGATTCCATTTCTCAAGATCCATTCTCATCCAACCAGTCGATTCCATTAACACTCCATCCATACCTGAACTTTCAAGAGATGGCTTCTTTCCTGGCCAATTTTTGTACATTATGCATTTAAAACCCGCACATCCATCTGTTATCTGCTCTTTGCAGCACACGTAAGGTAGCATCCAATAAATTAGGGTGTAGAACGATGTCCCGAGATAGCACAAGCGGAAGAGGGGGGAGGCTTGAGTCGTAAAGATTGAAAGGTGAGAAGGAAGCCTTGTAAAAAGGGACATTTTGATACCCGTACCTTATGAATTCTTGAATCGGGATTTTCTTATCTTGTTAACGGATAAGATTTATCCTCTTTAAAAAGAAGAAGGGGAGGGGTGAAAAAATTGCGCCAAAAGCCAACAACGAAAGCGAGGCATTCTTTACAAAAAAGAAAGGGGGTGGCATGTCTATTGAAAGTTTTTGTGCTTAGATCTGTTTCGAAATTTTTGCTGTCTGTAGATTTTCTTTCATTCTTTCAGGGGGAGAGCTGATAATAAAATAGGTTGTTCTGTTTTACCCTTGCTCGTTTATTAGCCTTACAGTGTATGAGTTTTTAATAATAAAAAATACTTTTTTTGCCCATATTCTTTCATTAACTCTACAGTGTATGAAATTTTTTAAAATAATCTTCTGTATTAGCCTTATTCTTTCATTAATTCTACAATATATGAATTGTAATAACAAAACTGTTCTGTTCTACGCTTGTTCGTTTTTGAATACAATGTACGAGTTTTTACTAACCAAACTCTCCTTGTTTACCCATATTCGTTCGTTAAAAAACTTTTCTGTTTTACCGTTGTCCATTCCCTCTACAATTTATTAATTTCAAATGATAAAACCGTTTTTTCTCCTTGTTCATTCATCAACCTACAGAGTGTATGAGTTTTTTATTTATTATTATTAATATTTTGCGGAAAAAATAACGTGTTTTGATTTGTCTAGTAGAACACAAGAAAAATAACGAAAAATACATTTGCATAAATTGTATGGCTTATAAGTAAAGTGAATTTTAGCGCCATTTTATGAGTTTGTGCGTACGTTTCAAGAATATTTTATAAGTGATGATTTTTAGGATAACATCCGCAATTAACACAATCCACGATTTATTCAGAATTAGAAGCACACCTTCAGTGACAGATTTTAAATGCCTGCAATTTTAAAATAAGAAATATCTATCATTTATTTACTTAACTTAAAACTTTCCATGTTTTGCCTTTCACTTAAGTAAGAGTACTTTCAAGGAAATCTTGAAAATGATTTTCTACCTTTTAGTACACTAATAAAAGCGTGTTTTTTTTTTAAAAAAACTTTTTTGTATTCTTATTGTTTTTTTATTATTTTTTGCCCTTAACATATTTCATAATTCATTATTATTATAGAATCTTGTTCTCAGTTTTTCACAAATTTTCTACCAGATGACACCTTTCGTGTGGAATCAAATTTAAACTAATTTTGTTATTAATTAATTAATTAAAATTGATTCTTAAGTTAAGAAAAGATTAAAATATTGCATTTTTTAAAATCGAGAATACATAACTGTGCAAAATTTCTGAACTCTAGCATATCAGTGTGAATGATAAATCGATTATGAAATGTCAACTTTACATGCATGAAAAAAGTCAAGTTAAATAAAATGCATGCTAAAATACTGAACAAAATTTTCTCTCTGGTTTTTTAATCATGTTTCACTAACACAAAATTTTAAAAAAGAAAAAAAAAGTATGAAAATTCAGTTTTTTACTTGTTTGATGGTTACCTATCCATGAAAAATTCTCAATGTAATATGTCGTGTTAAATGTTTTATAAGAAAAAAATGTTTGTTTTTTGATATAAAAAAGCATCGAGACTTACGGATGATGATGCCTGTTTAAAATTAAAAAAATTCTTAGTTAATGCTGAATACTTCATGTATTATTGCTCTACATTTTGAAAATATATAATCACGAATCACACAATGATTTGCCTCTAACTAAAATCCTTTTTTTATTTACTTTTTTTCAAACCTCCACGCGTTTCTATCTATACAGATACAAAAGCCTAAAGAAAAGAAGAATAAATAAACGGCACAAAATGAAAGCGAGTTTTTGTAGTTTTAAAAACTGCATCGATAAACTCCTCTTCTCGAAGATACATCGAATCTCTTTTTATACGTTCCAAACACTCCGCTGGAAAAAACCGATAGAAACTTTTAAGGGACTTTTACTCCTTCCTACAATGAATAAACAACAACAAAAAATTGAAAGGAAAATCAAAATAATATCTTGCTGAAAGAAAGCGAATGGAAGAAAATCAACAGCGAAAAAGCTTAAAAAAACTAAACAAATATATATAAATATATTTACATTACAAAGATGTGAGTTGAAACACAATTTGTTGGTATATTTTGACCGACCTTAAATTAAATTACTAGGAAAAGTTTTATTTTTATTTGCTGTGTTATTTCCCTTTCTTTCTCCTTAACCGAATTTCATTTTCGTGCGATTATTGTGCCGTTGTTATTGCCGCACACAGTTAAGGGATTATTCAATATTTTATTCCTGTGCATTGTATTTCTTTTTGAAACTCCAGTTTTCTGCTTTTTTTGTTTCGCTGGAACGTTTGTAACGTAATTTATGCTTTTAGCGATACGACTGCCATATTGATTTATTCGGTGGAGTTCAATTTCCGACGTTTTTTGAGCGAAACAGGCTACCGTGCAATTTTTAGAGTGAGTGGAGTTTTAGAGAAGTAATGCGCTTTGCTTCTGCGAGCAATCCGTTTTTGCTAGATCGCCCACTCGACTGGAGTGAGTGTGTGTTTATTGAAACATTGGTTGCGCCATTAAATTGTCTTTGAGAATGATAAATAAGCTCGCATCTCCGTAAAGCTGGAAAATATTTCGCTTGGCTTAAATGCTTGAGTCTTATTTGATGTAAATTAGATCATAATTTTCTTTTGAGGAGTAACGTGAGCTTTTGTTAAGCTAGCCAAAGAATACCAATGATAATGCGAATTTATAAATCAACCAGGGAAATATTCTCTCTTGTCTTTCTCGTATTCTTATACAATATGGCTCGTTTTGTGTTTAGCTTCGTAATACAGACTAGAGAATCAAATATACTGCACTGTATTGCATGAAGTATGATGAGTCTTCTTTATAAAACCAACACATTTATTTGGAGATTTTTCACAAAGAGTATTTTCATTTTACTCAAACTATGTACAACATCACATAGATTACAAGCCAATGACATCGAATTCTTTTTTAAAACTAACATTTCTTCTTCTGCGTTGTTAGGCAACATTCGTTAAAGACAAATATCGCGTTGCCAATCTATTTTTTTTTATACTTTTAGAAATATATTTTTTGTTACAAATATTACAATACATTTTAGGTCTTTTCCCAATGACCGATTGGATCAAAAATTAGATTCAGATCTACAATTTAGGTGTCAAGATTACGTACCAAATTTCTTTAATCTAGCTTGTTGCACTTTTGAGTTATCGTGTTCACTTACGCACTGTCCGACAAACAAAAAGTTTGCCCGTTGATGGATTTTGATGGCATTGCTCCGTTTTTCTCTCTTAAAAAATGTCTAAACTTAAAAAATTGACTTCTAAAGAATTCAGCATCCCAACTCGTGCAATATAAGGGATTGAATATCTGAAAAAGACAAAACAATAATAATAGAAGCAATTTGTTTGGTGTGCGGAAGTGCTGCATCATCCAGAAAAAATTGCGAAGTACGTATAAGAATAGATACGAAATAAGGGAAGATTTAATTGTGAAAGAGTTAAAAATGCAAAAATAATAACAAACAACGAGGAGGAATAAGAATCTGGTGGATGACGTCATCACAGGCCTTCATCCATGCAGATTCAAAACCAGAATGGGTTTAATGAAGAGGAAAAGGACTTTAAGGTATAAATTTAATTTCAATTTTCCTCTATGGCCTGAACCCATTCCGGAACAAATTGGAAAGAAAATATTTATCCACAAAGAAGAAATTCAAAACAGTCTTTTAAAAATAGTCTGAAAAGAAGGGTCTTACCTCTTAAATAGTGGAATGGAAAAGAAGAAAGAACGACGTTCAAAAGTCAACTTTGTTTATAGATGTGAGCACCTACATAGCAATACGTAGAGTATGCTCACTATAACACATAATAGCAGTTCAGAATCTTAATTGGTTTGAATAATGGGAATTTCTGTTATACATAAGCTGGTACTATCTTAGTGCCAATATAAAGCGAGCAGATGTCCCGCATTAGACGGGACAGTCTTGTTTTTACCCTCATTGTAGCGGATTGACCACTCCCTAGCCACCCCCAATGTTTAGAGTATCGCAAATTGAAGTTCATGAAGTAATGTTTCATTTACTTTTTTTCTATTCTTATTATTAATCCATGAGTTTTTATTTTAATAATAATGTGTTTCTTTTTTTCTTGTAAATAAGTTTCGCAGTATTTTATTTCAAATTGTCAAGTGGATATGAGTAATTTGGTACGGAAATCAATAATTTTCTTATATTAAGACTTGAAAAGATATTCCTTTAATTTTGGTCTGTCATTTTAATCTTCGCGGGAAGAACTATTATAAATACTATCAAAAATGCCATTAAAAATAAGAAAAGAGTTAATATAAGGAAATTTTCTAGTATAATTTATATAGTAAAAGGTTTATTTCTAACAATCAATATTAATTGCCTCCAGTTTACTACAGTTACCTTCGGCGACCAGCTGTTCGCCCATAATATCCGTAGCCTCCAGTTATGCTTGCAATTTGGTGAAATTAATTGGCAGTTCTAAAGTCTGAGGGATTCTGCCAAAGTTTTATTTTTCGATTTTTGCAGAAAATGAAGGGTGGTGGGTGGCAGGTAAATATTGATGACATATTTAGAAGTCATAAGCTTTCATATGAAATAAAAATCGTCGAAATTGGCCCAGTGTTGGGGGCTGAGAGACTGTCTCATGTTTCTTCCCCTTTCAGAATGTGAAGTGGAGAAGTATTTTTTCGATTTCTCTCGAAAATGTAGGGTGGTGGGTGGCAGGCGAATATTTTTGACATATTTAGACGTCGTAAGCTTCCATGTGAAATAAAAATTATCTAAATCGGCCGAGTGGTTGGGGGACTGGTACTCTGGTTTTGCCAATTATTTTAAATATATAAATACTGAAAGTATAGCATTAGCTGAATTGAATTGTCGCTTAACTAACAAAAAAATTGTACCGTTCTTAAAGACAATTGCAGTATTACACCATCGAGAGTGTTCCTACCACTGCCTGGCGCGTTTGTATGTATCTGCTGCGTATAATGAAGATAATCCAGTATATACTTCAAATCACTTTCCCTTCACCAGTTGTGTCCAAAACTTGACAGACGTCTAAAATTATGTCCTCAAGATCACATACTAAATATATGCTTATCTTTTTGCGTTTTAGAGTTAACGCGTTCATATATACACGAGTAGACAGACTGACAAGCAGTCAACCAGTTAATATATTTGGTCTGAAATTTGGTACAGATCTACCATTCTGGTGGTTAATCCATAAGCAGAATTCCAGCTATTTAGCTTGTTGTGTTTTGGAACTATCGTATCCACAATCTCCCGGACCGACAGCCTCGTCTAAAATTTGGTACATATCTACCATTCTGGTGGTTAATCCATGAGCAGAATTCAAGCTATTTAGCTTGTTGTGTTTTTGAACTATCGTATCCACAATCTCCCGGACCGACAGCCTCGTCTAAAATTTGATAAAGATCTGCAGTTTTAGTGAGAGAAAAAAGATATCGTGTTTACAGGCAGGCACTAATAATTCCAATTTTTTCTGGATTCAGGAAGGTCTAAAATTCGGATATTCATCGAAATCTCGATGCCGAATTTTTAGCGATAACTATACATTCCGCACAGGAGATACAGATGCATGGTGATAAAGTAAAAATAGTACCTTATTGGATAGTTTTTAACAAAAATTTGCATCTTTCTCTTCGCACATTTGAAACAAACATTCTTTTCGATTCCTGAATATTTTTAAAAAATCAACAACATCCAGGAGCCACCCATTCCATTTACTTTAATAAATAAATCCATCCCATCGCGTGCGAACCCCCCCCCCCTTCCTTCATTCTTTATCAATATATAATCGTCCCGCTCTCCAGGCCCAACATTTATTCAAATAAACCTTAATAGAAGTGACACTTCTTTGTATCTAGATTGATGAGCGCGCATTTAACAATGTCTCTACGATGCTGGAGGAACAGCTCTATCGTATTTACACACCGGTCCGAGGATTCTGAGCTCTCATTAATCCATTAATTTATGGGAATTTGATTCCTTTTAGGCTTTTTAGGAATGCTTTTATTTTCTCATTTGGATTCTCTGCGTCTGGGAGTGGTTTCCGTTTCGTCAAGTGAGAATTCGTGTTCATATTTACTGGATTGTTGAAATTGCATTTTTTAAATCTCTTTTTTGGGTAGTATTGCCGATAATCAAGCCAAGTGCTGTAGTGTCTGGCGTAGTAATTAATGCAGATTAAGTGTTAAATGAATATAGTGACCTGCTGAGCATAAAGTAAACAAACCAGCAGGATTTTCTCACTAGTATACTTACATCAGTATACACGTGGTTTCTGTTAAGCTACGTAGTACAATAATGAAAATCAAGTATGCATTTTAGATTTCTTCCTTTTACCGATTTGGTCCAAAATGTGATATAGATATGCAATTTTGGTGCCAAGACTATTACCAAACTTCATTTATTTAGCTTGTTGGAATTTTGAGTTACAGCGTTCTCATGCACACGGATAAAACAGACCGACAGACACTCAACCTTTTGACAGATATGGTTCAAAATTCGACACAGATCGACAATTTTGGTATGAAGATCATAAACTAAATTCACTCGTCTAATTTGGTACATTTTTGAGTTATAATGTGTATATACGTACAGAAGTTCCTCACCACAACAGAGGGAAAATGTTTGCCACCGACGCAATCAGTCCACTAGGGCCTCTCTTCATGCGCAGATTTTTTTAAAAATTAAAATAAGGTTTTAAGCTACATGAGGTCTATTTGGAGACCGACCTTCTAAGTCTGGACCGTGGTTATATGACGAGGACGATACCTTATCAGGTATCCCCTTCTCTATATTGGCACAATACATTAGTGGTAGGATAATTGACACCGACAAATTTATAATGCACGAACTTATCTTTGGTGGAATCGGATCTCAAATCTGCGCCTCTGACAACAGACCTACATGGATATCTGTATTCTAACAGGATATCAGATGTTGCAAAGCACCTTGGCAAGACGTCTTTCTGTTTTCGAACAGAAAATCAGGGATGGAAAAGCAGCACGGGTATTACAAGTGAAAATAAAAGAATGGAATAAAGTTAAAATCATGGAATAAATTTATCATGTGTGCATGCATAGTTTAACAACATTAAGAGTATATCAGTGTTAGAAAAAATTGATAGTGGCTTGATAAAGCTGGCGGATGGAACCTATGCAGTTGCAACGAAATAAATATTTTAGATGACATCATATTTACATTTGCAGCAATTGGTGACATCATATTTAAGTTAAAATGCAAAATTGGTATCCATAGGATGCTTTTTATTGTATATTTGGATTGTACTTTAAAAAGGAAACCTTAATCTATTATTGGACGACTGATTAGTTAATAGACCTTAATATCGTGCTTTATTTGCGACCAAGTGTCTCTTAGAAGAAAAAGGAGATAATGTGATGAAAGAAAGTAAGATGACGTTGACCTAACCGTTAAATAATTAAAGTGTTAAAGTAATTCTTGATCAAATTAATTTATTACTTTTCCTTTCTTCTGAGATCAACAACGTCTAGTCGTGAGTTCATTGAGCTCAGTTAAGTACAAATTTTTATTTCCTTTCCAATTTTTTAAAATTCTTCATCGTGCAGACTCGTTTAGTTATAACAACCAATCTTCTTAATATAGATGATGCTGGAAACAAAATTTCATGTCTGTCACAAATTTTTGCTCCACTCCTTCTGATATTTTTGTCAGCACATGATTTAAATGTGTCCATTTCTATACGGGCGATACAAATGCTGTACCAGTAGAATTTTTTCATCTGCACAGATAGTATTTTTCCGTCTGCGGATGCGTTGGTGCAAATGTTGTATTGTAAAATTAGTTATTCTTTCGATAGATGATTTAGATTATCGATCGTTATATTAATTTATATGTGTTTGGTCGATAGATATATAGCTATCGCGAGAAAAAACCAATAGGCAATCCCACTATTTCTCTTTTCTTCTCCACTATGTCCGTTTGGAAATGTTTTCTTCTAATCCTAAGGTTAATAATATAACATTCAAAAAGTTTCGCAACTTATTTTATTTCGAGAGAATGAATGAAGATAGAACCTGTTTATTTGGTGTTTCCTTCGAGGTAACTACCTTATGCAACTATGTATTTTCCCCATCTTTCATGCAAAGATGTAAATGCAGATTACAAGCCTCCTTTCGCCACCTCTTCCAGTGCCTTCGTCGGTGCACTTCTTCGGAACTTGAGAATCGTTGTCTTTTAAGCAAATTCTTCATCCGAGGAAAAAGTCATAAAGGGCGGGATCAAGAGAATAAGCCGGTTGTGGAAATACTGGAATGTGATGTTTTGACAGGTAATTTGACAGCAGGAGGTACCCGTGAAACGGCTTATTATTGTGACGGAGTATTCACACCTTCTTCGCGAATCCAATTCCTGTAATTTAATTTTGAATGTCATCATGAGCTGCTGTACATATTTGAACTGGATGAAACCTGTTGTGACTAGTCGATCGCAGGATGATCTTCGTCTGTTCTGCGGGAAAGGGCATAATTCATTTACAGTTGGAAAATATTTTTAAAGTTCCGGGACTATTTGATTGTAGTAGCACATTTTACTTCGCTTCTTAAGGCTATAAAAAGATATCCATGGAATTAAAGAGCCTTCATTTTAAATATAGAGTTTAATTACCTATAATATCGATTATTGATGCTTAGAAATAAATTCTTTTAAGGTATATCTGTAATTTTTAGATACTTTAGGCCTATATCGTGGTCGTTCAGACAGAAGGCACTAAGTGCACAAAACTGGGACGGAAACTTTTGACGGACCATTGGAAGACGACGGAAGGACAATGGAATTTGCAGTTAATTATCTCGTGATATAAACCTTTTATCTAAACATCAGTAAATCAAACGGCAGCAGCTAGAAATCTGTAAAATAATTTTTAATATTTATCATAACGACTGGAAATTAATCCAAGTTTAAACTGACCACGTCTCGAAACTAAAGTTTTGCGTTTAGTGACTTTTGCCTGAAGCACGACGATATTAACTACTATTTGTTTAGGCTTAGTGACAGACAGAACGCCGCCCCAAGTCCCCGTGGCTTAGTGACAGACAGTGCAACTTTCTCCGTATTGTCAATTTGAGGTGTCATTCATTATGGAACAGTCCACTGACACCAAAATAAATTTCTGTTCTCATGACTGTCATTCAGGAAAATCCAAAACTCGAGTAGAAACACCTTCGCTATTGATCCCCCCCCCCCCCCCCACACACACACACTCGATACCCACCAAACAGCATTTTCAAGAGCTGGCCAAAACTGAATTTCCACCGAAAAGCACTGAACCCATCACCCCTCGCATCAATTAAACGGAAACACTAACAGAGGTATGACAAAAGGACTGAATGCAGGCCGCTCAAAAAGTCATTTAAAGTTCCAGCAGCCAGCAAAAAGTTTCCAGCAAAGTGCTTTTGACACTTTTCCCACGCAGGAAACTCATTGAATATGTATTAAGAGGGAGGAGGGGATGGAGGGGGGTGAATGCAGTTCTGAGAATCAATTGATGGGCCACTGCGGAAACAAGGCACTGGTAAAGACTGAGGGAGATAGTTTGCTTAGAAATCGGTGCAGACAGTTCAATTAGTATTAGTCTGATATCTCTTTGTGCGATACGGGGAGGAAAAAACTGCTTGAATCGGGATTGTATTTTGCAGCTGAATTAAGATAGGGAAATGCAAACCAAACCTAACTAAACTGCATTTACTCGAGAAGTAAACTTTAGATAGTTTTGAAAGAATTCCAGATTTCTGTTGAAAGCGGAATGGAGAGGAAGGAGGAAGTCTTTGGTGAAGAATTTAAAATGTTTGTCGAACAGAGTTTGGATAAAACTTTCAACAAAGAACAAATACATGTTCTTGGACTAGTAGGTTGCGTAGTGAAAGATAGCATTATCCACCATACCATTGGCGTAACAATGAGTGGTCAAGGGGCATAACTGCCCTGGGGCCTGTGATGAGAGTCGCCTCTAAGACAATATTTTTGAATTTATTTTATATCTTTAAGGCCAGAAGTCGACGAATGACGACAGGAAGGAGGCAGGAAGGAAATTCTGTGCATAGAGTATTTTTACCCCAGTAACGTCACTGAATTCAGGGCATCATCGTATTTCTTGTCATTTCTTCGATCTAAATCGAATATTACAACAATCTTCATATTTTGTCCACTTATATTTATGCTTATTTGTTATTTGAAATAAATCTTTCTCAAATCAACCTAGAGATGAAATAAAGTCGAACGTAGACCAGTTATGAAGTGGACGATGTATCCCGCCGGGGAAGATACGAAATGTTTTTTTTTTTTTTTCGTGAATTTTTGGCATGGCTCAGTATGGGAGAGGGAAGGAGGTTTTGAGATCCTATTTTGGGGGAGGGGGCTATGGCGAAAACGAAATACTATTAGTGTTTTTTTTTCTGGTTTTGAAGTCAAATATGAGGAAGGTACGAAAAGAAGATACGTTTCTCTCCCACAGGGAGCCATTTATGCTTGCTACGCCAATGCACCAAATAAAAATGCTAAACAGAATTACGGTATTTTATTATTCATGCTGTGATTTTCTGCAAGATTCGAATTTCATAAGTTCCAGTGGATGTTTTGGTAAACTCCACTGGATGTTTGGTTTCACTGATAATTTAGTTAACAAAGATTACACTCTGATCTTAGCCAGAAGGTTGAGAAGCAGGATCTTGTTTCTGATCCACTATTGACTTTGCATTTCTTTAGAGTGCACGGGCTCATGATATAGCTCTGCTGATCTTCGGGGATCATCAACAACAGGTTTAGAAGAAACGATAATTATTAATTAACAAGAGCTACAAAATCTGACTTGAAAACTCTGAGTGACTGTTGGCCAAGATTTAACGGAAAACTCTTTCGTTTAACCGGCCCTCCTCTTAAGCGACCGACTTGTTCTAGCGGAATTCACCTCCATTCGTCATGAGCCAAACCCCTCTGTCACCCACTGCACTTTTCCTTATTTATCTTTTTCCTTTTCCTCAGATGATGATCAGGATTCGCAACTGTTCAACACTGGATGAGAGGAAATTCACTCTTGTACCGGAGGGAGGGGAGGGGTCGATGCAGGTGGGGGTGTAGAAGGATCCCCTCGTAAGCGAGAAATCGAAGCGAAAGTGCTAACGAACTGTAATTATTGGCTGAGAGCTGGGAACTAGCCCCTGGAGGGTGTTTTAGCGCGTCTCACGGTTTCAGTGAAAAAAAATAAGGATAAAGAGGAAAAGTTGTTGGGCGAAGAAAGTGTCCCTTCTTTTTTTTCTTACTTGTGTTGGAGATGATATGGATGGTCTCAGTGCTTTTTTGGTGAAGAGTTGATCTATTTTGACATTTAAGGAAGTTGTTTTTAAAAGGCAATTTCTCCTTTTAATTTCTACTCCTTGTTTGTTCAGTGGCGTTTGTTTCATTTTGAATGAGCCGTTAAATTTGGGATAAATAACTTGATTGAGAAGTCATGAAAAAACTTTGACTGCGGTTGTAAAAACTGGGGTTTTTTTTCATACTTCCAATTCATACGTACCTAGGACTCAATTCAGTTGACAAAGGTAAATAGCATGTCGTCTAACAGCACGTTATCTTATTTCTGCTGTGACATGGCGCCCTTTTTTCTCCAGGAAGATGCAAAATTGAGTCTAAAATTAAATTGACTTTCGATTTGGCCATTCATCCGCATAGAATGACATTTCCTGTAAATGAACAATTTTTTCATCGACTTTTTGTTCCATTTCTTCATAAGTGTTGAGATAGTGTGTCCTCTCAGGTAATTGCAAATTGTCTCGTTGTGTGGTTCATACGCATTTTCCTGTGTGTAGACACCACTTTTATAACTGTAGCTACATCCCTTTATAAACCAAATGGCTGCATAATTGTATCTTATCCATCTTGTATATACATCTTCTCCGTGACTTACGGCCTACACGAGTTGCGACCTATGTGATGTAAGACCAAAAACAAATAATAAATTTCAAATTTCAGAATAAAACGTAATTTCAGGTTGTATTTTTTTTCTTTACAATCCACACAGCAGATTACATAAGTATTTTTCATATTATGTACAGTAATTATACGTCCATAGATTGCATTTTTGTATTTATGTACAATTTTTATAACCCGTTTGAATGGAAAAAGTGTTGAAAAATATAACGACCAATTCTACTTATGACCCGTCAGTTCGGAACGGAACTCGAGGAGACCCTGTACCTTTTTCGTAACAATGTGCTGATTTTTAAGGAGCATAGTATGTGAGAAATATTTAAAATAAAACCGAATAGAATAATTGCTTTCAAAAACTGTATTTTTGGTTCTTAATTATTAATTTCGGAATATATCGAGACTTTCTTTCTCTCTCTCTTTTCCTCTTTATTTTTTTCCTCCTAATGACTCGAGCTACCAAGTTTGAAGTTCAAGAGCTCTGAAGATGAATGACGTATGACGTGATATGTGACGTGCAATGCGGTTGCAAAAGAACCGCAGTGCACATCATTAGTTTCATTTTTAACACACACTCCATTACAGAATTTTTCCGGTTTCACGCGATCAAATTATTTTAGCGTAACATCTCTGATTAGTTACCCTTCTAATCAGGTAGAGGATAGTTGCAGAGGTGGATTCAATAGTAAAAAGTTGAGTTAGAGTTGTAATATTTATTTTATTGTCTATAAAAGATAGCTTGTAATATGTAGAGGTAATGATACCCCAACGTTTTTACGTTTCCAATTTCCTGTCCCAGACGACTTTTTTCACAGTACATGGACAACTAAACTCATTCCCCAATCGCTATCATTCTTCTCATTTTTATGTGCTTTCACTTCTCGATTTGCTTGAGTTGTTCTCTGATACGTTCTCTTCGAAATCTTTCGTAATTTCTACTTTCCGAACTGAGTCACTTGTAAACGACACACACCTTTTTCAAATCGTCAAGTACCAACCGTATTATTTCTTCATCTTTTTCTTAAGCTAACTTGGGTTTTTTTTTTTTCTTTTCATTTAGCCGCCATGTATGGGTTTGGCGAGATTTCGCCAAAATTCAATTTCGGGTTTCATTTTTTTGGCATGCATCTCTCTCGAATAAAGCTGGCGATTTTGCTGACTTTCAATTTTTGATTTTATTTCATCTTATCGTTAAAATATTTTTTAAGTGCATACTGTGGCCAGAAATATACAAAAGGTTTTTATTTTATTTATTTTTACTCCAGGAAATGTCCGTATTTTATCCCCGACCATTTTCTTTTTTTCTGAAAACATACTGTAAAATAGAAGTAAGTTTTGTTTCTTTATTTTCCTCCTATTATTATTAAATAATTAAGCTTGAAAATAGAATGCCAATTTTTAATTTCTTTTCCCATAATCTAAAAAGTCACAACCAGCTTAATTGTTTCACCTTCGATGTTCTCGTATACGTAGACAATACGTGACTCTTTCCTTTGGCCAACTGACTCAAGAACTTGACACATATTTATAATTTTCATGTCAATACCACATAACAAATATCATTTATGTAGCTTATTACGTTTTTTGAGTTACCGCGTTCACATTCATATGAATAGATAGACCGTCAAACAGTCAGGCCTTTGATGGATTGATTTTGATTTTGTCCAAAATTTGATACACATCTACAATTATGGTGGTAAAACTATATGTCAAATTTCCTCTTTCTAGCTGCTGATAGTTGCAGGGGATTTGCACATTTCTACGCCCTAAGCCAAAACTTGTTCTGCGCCCCCTCCCCTCTCAAAAGAGTTAATATATAATTTTCAATTTAATATACAATAGTTTATTTTAAAACATATAAGCACCTGATACAATCTTTGTAATCTTTGAGCCACGTTAAATTTGTAATTCAAAATGACACTACTAATGAAGTAACAAAACATTAACACCTACAAAAGTACTTCATCGTATTTCTTAAAATCGCAAGAAATAACTAATAGAACTTCTTCGTTCGCACTTTTATCCGTGAATAGGTTTAAAGGGTCGTTGAAGTAGACAGATCTTTTTTTCAAATCTTTTTCAATGCAAATAAGTTCAAAGGTAAGAGACGATAAGCCCCACAGAAGACCAAAAAAAATGTATCGCTCAATATATTTAGTGTAACGAATGTAAATTTTAAAAACACCATTTTATACGGCCCTTTCAAAATAACACTGAAAAGTAAGTAAATATTTTGTTGTTATTTCTTCTGTACATGTGCCCCCAGACGGCTGGGCCATGGCCTGGCCCTATGGGAAATCTGGCGCTGGGACTGACAGACTTCTCATTGCCGGTTTCCTTAACCATTTGATGAAAATCTTCAATATTAGTGTAAAGACTGCGTATCAAAATTTATTCTCCTAGCTCGTTACAGTTTTAAGTTTTCATGTTCCCAGACAGACAGACATAATTCCAAAAAGGTTTTTTTTCGGGGGACTTGGGGGGTCTTCTAAAACGTGTAAATTCATCAAAATCTTGAGGTCAAAAGTTTTGACGATTACGGTATTCTTTTTCCGTATTTGAGAAAGTAAAATACGCATTTAAGGGTAAATTTAAAATAATTACTCAATGGAATAACTAGTTATTCTAAAAATTAACTAATGATAGTCTATTAGATTTTAAAATAAAAAGCACAATTCTTTTTTCAAGAGAAGAAAAACTGTTCTCCTTCACATCGCATTTACTTAATAAGGATTCAAACTTTTCTTTTATTTCGTCTTTTTTATTCACAACTTTAAATATTCCATCGGTTAAGTCAATTTACTGTTTTAAATATTTTGTACTTAAGGTAAGAAGCTTAATTAACTTAATGTAAGAAACTATCTTGTTGTTTTACTACATGCTTGTTGATTTAAACTTAAACGAGGATACAGTCCGCTATTTTATGAATAAACTAGTTTAAACTATAGAATACAATTATATTTTATGCTTTAACTACACATTATTTTTTGAAATATCTAGATATTTTATAAAATGACAGATTTTATTCTTTCACGGTAACATGACAAGTTTTATCACTTTGTACTTCATAGTTTTCATAATCATAAAATTTAGGAAGACACATTCAGACGTGTTTTTTTAATTCATTCTGAATTCAAATTAGAATTTAAAATTTGAACTTAATTTTAATTTTTTATAAATTTTGTTTGCATATATTAATGTCTCTGAAAATGTTTGTTTTTTAAAAGTATTTCTATGTCCCAAATCCATTAGTGTACAGCGTGTTTTTAGGAACCTATACATATTCCATATGGGAGGGGGATAACGGCATTCAACTTAAAAATGGCTCGCATCCTTTCACGTAATACAATATTTACTCTATAACATCCTTTTAACAGATACTCACGAAAACAAATTCGACGAACCCACTAACTAATTCTGGACGAACACGTTGTAATATTTTGAACTCGAACAGATGAAAGTCCATCATTATTGTTCTTACAATTATCAACACCAAGCAAAATCTAAGCGTAAAATTTTGTTCTTACGTTGATAATTTTTTTTTTTAAATTTTACGCAAATACTCCAATAAAACACTACCTTAACTTTGAGGAATGAACACGGAAAAGCACGTCTGTGCTTCGCAAGCTCCGTAACTGAAAACGTCATTCATTGGTAATGCGGTCCTCTTGTAGCCATTTTACTTATTGTCGACGTGAAATGTCGCTGACTACTGTAAATCTTTCGTAATGAAATTTCTCTATAGAAAATGTGTAATTTTCTTCCGTTTTGCATGGATATACTTTTGCAAATAGAGCATTTAAATGTTCTATAGTAAAGTTTTTGTAAATTTTAATTAATATAAATGATATGAAGACATTTGTAGGGAATCAACAAAGATTTTACATCTACGTATTGTTTTCAATGCCAGAATTACACTTTCCCTCATTGCTATAGGCAGATTTTCTCCAATATATTTATTCGTTGCATTTTTCATAACCGAGATGGATAAGCAAATATTACTGAAACTCGTAAATCTAAAGTTAATTTTAATTTCAGAAATTTCTTCATTGCTATTTCTTATATATTTGAGTTAACCGTAAATATATTTCTTGTCTTAATAACTTTCAGTGTTGAATCAGTTTACTGATGAATAGGATACAGAATTTGAGTTAAATTTATTGTTATTGTAGAGCGTCTGAAGGAAAATTCCATGCTCAATCCAAAACAACGTCTGCATAAAATTTACTGAAACGCTGTTATTGCTAAACAGTTTCAGAATTTTCGCGCATTAAAGACTTGCGATATTACGTATGTCTTACACTCCAATCTGCTTATAATTTTCGCTGAGAAAATTTTCAGTTCAGACTTAATTACTTGCTAGCTTTACATATCTTTAAAATAATTCCGAATAAGCGTAACGAATTCCTTTAGTTCACTTCCCATTTATATGAATTATTTTCTTAATCATAACTTCACTTCACTTCGCGGAGATTATTTTAATTATGGAATGAAACCTTTCAATAAAACTTGGGGAAGGAAAGGGAGGGGGGCGATTTTAAATGAAAGAGCGCGCGAATGAGAATGAATTCCTTTCCCTCCAGTTCAATTCAGTTCAGTTCGAAGTCCAAAAATCGTTTGGGAGCGCGGCGCGCGTATTCTATCTAGCGCACAAGAAAATATCGGGAATTGTTAAGCCGGTGAAACATTCATTATCAGCGAAGGAACCTGATAATTTCAAAATCTGTTGTGTTCAGAATGAAAATAACGCCGCACCAGCGAAAATTCTGTGCACTCTCCCTTTTCCCCACCTTCCCCTCCCAACCTCCCCCCTACGGTCGTCATGGCAACCGCTGACACAATTGAGCCGAAGTCGATATCAGCAGCTTTTACTACAATGATGAAACTCCCTCTCTTTTTCTTTTCCCTATTACCCTACCTACAGTCTTGCATCCGGTACGAAATGACAAGGCGGAGTTAGAAGCGGCCATCTATGGCCACCCTTCAATTCTAATCTCATTATAAATTATTAATTAGACGCTAAGAAGTATTGATTAATAGAATAATCAGCGTTGGAATTTAATAACCTCGCGGAATAATTCATTTTCGCATTAGGTGCATTGTAGCGATGAGGGTTTTGTAGAACGGTAGTGTGGTGTGGAGGAAATCGTTTGCTGCCGACTCGTTGGACCAAGTCGTATTGTGTGCTTTTTATTGCTTCAGAAGAGAATTGTTGTCTTCAATAACTGTTTAATATTAGACTTCAAAAGAGTGTTTAACTCAACTGTGTGCAATGATGGCTGTATGCATCATTCATATTTTTGCCAATAATTAAAAACACAGTTCTGATATAGGCATTAAGATATGATCCTTGAATAAGCTTGTTCCCCCATCAACTGGTGTATTTTGAAGAAAGAGCGTGCCATGTTAGCATATACTGTATTTTGGTCATGTATGTGCCTCATGTTGTTCTTTCAAGCAGCTATTGTTGTAATTAGTTCGTTAATTTATTGAATATAAATAAAGTTAATATAAAATTTAACGGATAATATGACTTAGTTTATAAGGTTAGCTTTTGACGAAGTGCATGACGAAGGGAGAGAGGAGCTCAGGTGTCTCCTTCGTCACCTGACCACGTTCCAAAATGATATGGTTTCTCCCAAAACTAGACATCATAGATGTTAAAAAAAACCAAATTAAACGCTCATTTCGATACATTACTCATATTAACTGAGAAATTTTAAAGAGCAACTTATTTGCCAGAAAAATCACTCGCACGACTATACTGTATCTATACATGTACGGATAAACTCTTTATATAAATAATAATAGTAAATAACCTACGAAGAGTTTGACAGTACATAACTAGAATTACAAAGTCCCTAACCCATTTGTATACATAACATCGTTCCAGGTCTGTCCAGTTTCTTCGCAATCAACACAAAATATAACTCATATTTACATTTAGATGGCAAAGTTAAAATAAGAAATATAAAGAAAAACTTTAAAAAAACGCTTTTAACAATGCATTAAAAAAGAAAATAATAATTTTTTCCTCAAAAATATGGAGGTCAAGACAAAAATCGGAAAAGCGTGAAGCGTATGTAGAAAAGCTGTAAGTAAATTAGAATTGTAATCACATTTATAATATATTTTATATGCTGAAAGTTTAATAACATTTCGTTTCTTATGATAGTCATTGTGGTTTTATATCTTTCTACTATTGTTTTCAGAGCCTCACGCTTTTAAGATTTTTGTTTTGACCTCCAGATTTTTGAGAATTTTTTTTTAATGCATTAGTAAAAGAGTTTCTTTAAAAAAGTTTTTTTTATATTTATTATTTTATAAAGTCTTCAATTTATGTCATAATTCAGCATTATAAATATTTTGGTATCTTAGAATCAATTTTTCATGAACCAATTCCAATAATTATTTTATTGAAAAGATCTATAATAGGATAAACTTATTTTTATTGAAACATTTAAATTACTTTGTGAAGTATTTTAGTTCTCAAAAATACTATAGATGGCGCCACTGGAACCTACCGAGTGCAAGCGTAATTTTGCGATTTTTTTTAATTGATAATTGAGAGCTCCAAAATTATAAAAATATTGCATTGTCATCAAGACCCAATAAATATGCAAAATTTCAGAACTCTAGTGCACTAAGAAATGAGTGAAAAATCGATCACAAAATTCCAACCTTACATACATACAAACATGAAACATTTCGAACTTCGTAAAAGCATTTAAAAAAAGGCACCGATACCATGACAATTAACAGCTGCATGTTTTTTCATTCAAAGAATGCTTTTGAAAGTTTTTTAAAAAAATACGTAGCGTGTAATTTTTGTCCATTGTCGTCCTTCACCTTCTGCAGGTACTGAGCAAGATTTCATTTTTGGTCTAAGGTAATGTTTTCCGACTTTAAGATTCATGCCTTCATTTCTTTTACCTGCGTTACCTTCTTTTTCCTTGCCTGATAAGGCGCTTATAATAATGCGCGGAAATCCTGACAAACTTGCTTTTTACAAAATATGCGTGAGAGGGAGAAGACGCTAAAACTCTGAGCCAGAAGTTATCGAAGAGAATCTTAAATTATCTGTATTCGAAGGCAACTGAAATTGACACCACAAGAAATGATCGCATATCATTACGGCTAGATAAACAGTCCTGCATATAATCCCAATATATTAAAAAGTAATTAACATATCTGAACAAATTTATTCGGAGCACCAATGTTCTGTATCGTAAAACTTTTTGCATCCAATGAAAACTGTTTAATTTCCTATATATATTCTTTTAACTATGAGAAGTATCGAAACGTGTATGATGTCATGCTTCGGTGTTGAGGTCACTCTCAGTTTTCTGTATGCTTTCACCTTCAGTTGCATGTAAATTGACACCACAATATTGAAATTCGTGAACAAGACTCTTTCGATTGTTGCCAAAGTTAAACACCAAGTATGAGTCAAAGAAATTCAAAGTCAAGATCATAGCCTCACCTTCCCCTCTGAAAGAAGATATTTGTGTGATGCTACTAACATTTAAGCATTTCTTAATTCTGCCATAGAATTTGGTTGGAGGTGTGTGAACGAAACTCGAATCATGACACCAGCTAGCTTTTATTTTTAAAAATCATTTATACGTGTTACTTTCTTTCACAAGATACCAAATATATACCCAAAGGGTAAACATTACGTTAATTGCTAACAAACTTTTTTTTAGGTTGAGGACATGGGTATATATTCGCTACTTCCCAGATAGCAATTTTAGTTTGCAGCAAGCTTGCAACAAATTTGACATGACAAGAGTGCAAGCTTGAAACAAGTTCGACATGACAAGCTTGCGAAAAGTGTGAAGCAATTTAACGCAAGCTTCGAAGTCACCATGGGACGAACTTGCAGCAAGCTTGCCGCGTCAAACTCATTGCAAATTATAGCAAAAACAGAGTACGAACACAACCCCGATCAGAACTCTCGACCTACCGGTTCGGAAGCTGACGCGTTAACCACTCGGCCAATTAAACTCAGAGAGGAGAAGATAGATTTCGAAAGAGAGAGCGATTTTCGCTAATAACTTCGTTTTGCTAGTAGAATAAATTATGAAGTTAGTTAGTTAGTTATATTAACGTCCCGTTTTGAAGCAACACGAGGGCTATTTTGGGACGGACCTCGTAATTTTGAACCACGGTCAGATGACGAGGACGACACCTGAGCTGGCACCCCCCTCTCCAAACTTCCACGCCACACCAACGGGAGGACGTTTGGCCACTACGTATGATTTAACGTGCAACAGGCCCCATACACGGCGGATCTTCAGTGGAATCGGGTCTCGAACCTGGAGCCCTCCGGCCCCAAAGCCGAGACCTTACCACTAGGCCACCGCGGCCATATAAATTATGAAATTAGAGTTCAAAAGTAAAAATGGGACAAAATGTATAAATTTATTTTTCAACAAACATTGACTGTTTTTTAGGATTAATTTTGTTTTTAAACGCTAAAATTTCAACATTCAGAAAAAGGCGATATAGTTTTCTTTAAAGTGCGAGTGATATATTTAGTAAAAATATGGAAAATGTTTCAAAAAAAATTTTTATAAAAAAGTTAGTTTTTTTACAAATTATTATTGATTTATTGAATTAATAAAAAGAAGGATGGTCTAGGAGATGCTATTAGAAATCGGATGTTTTTTTAAAACAGAGACAAAGATAATTATCTCTTTTTGCTATCTTTGCATCAAGCTTGTTTTGCAAACTTGCAGCAAGCTTGCAATGCAAGGAGGTGGCGCTATTTATCACGGCGGACTTGTGACAAACGCGTTTTGCAAGCGAGGGTGGCGCTAGTTGTCACGGCGAACTTGCCACAAGTTTGCTTCAAGTTCGACGCGTCAAACTTGCTATGACAAGGTAATATCAAGTCAAAATCAAACTTGCTGCAAACTTACGGGCTATCTGGGTTGCTAGCACAACTCTGACAAATCGTGTTGCATTTCGTGCCTTTCCACAACAGGTGGCGCTTTCTTCGCATGCGCATTTGTCACGGTATTCTTTAAATGACAGAATTTTGTTTGATCTCCAGAATTTTTGCTTTAATTTTTATTATGATATTTGGTTTTAATTTCATAGGGGGTGATCATACTTCTTAGGGTTCCCACAATGTTTTAACTTAGATTTCGAAAATATATTTCTTAAAAGCTAATGAAAATTTTTACATATGAGAAGCTAAAACAGTTTAAGTTAAAGAAAATTATCACGCATTCGAGCGCATTTTTATTATTATTATTTTCATGTTTAAACAAATAACCATGCGATTATTTAACTGTGCGATCGTTCACAGATTTTATTAAAATGAAAAAATTCTAAGCATATACAAAATACGAGATATAAATTCATATAATTGAACTGTGAACGTTTTTTTAAAAATTAAATTCTAGATAATTTTAATTTCGTTTTCTCGTTCCCTGCATTTTTTTTTAGCAAAATATTAAATTATTGTCTCTAATTCGAAATTATTTCGGTTGGTTGGAAGTAAAAAGTAAAATTCGTGAAAAGTTATATTCATTTCTGAATTGTTTCGTTACTTTAATATGTTGGAAACTTGCCACCATCGTGCCAGTTTTATTTTACGTGGTAGTCCTCCCGCTGGTGTGGTGCGGAAGTATGGAGATGACGGCTTCCAGCTCAGGTATCGTCCTCGTCATTTGACCGCGATTCAGAATTACGAGGTCCGTCCCAAAATAGTCCTCGTGTTGCTTCAAAACGAGACATCAGTATAACTAAACTATTTTACGTGGTAATGTATTCAGAAAATCAATAAAATATTTTTCACTTTTTTTGTAAGAAAAGATTTGATCACGTTCGATGTGAATTGAACTGCTTATTTTTTGTAGTTTTATTGTACAATCGGTTGTATTCAAAAGGCGTTCATTGTTTATTTAATACAATTTCTTACTTATTTATTAAATTTTTAAAAAAACTGTAAATATTATCACTTAATTTATTATGATGATTTACTGTTTTTATGTTGTATCATTTTCCATTTAGTTTGCATAATTGTCGTTTCCTCTTGTTGCATTCATTTCAGACCCAGTTTTGCTTAATTCGAATTTTTGAATGAATTGAAATCCTATTATAGTCCCGTCAATTTCGAATTCATGAAGTCCCACTATGTATCAATTGAACGTATCAAGGGAACGAAGTGCAAAATACGGATTTTGAAATATAGTTGTTCTGCAGAATATGATAAAACGGAATTTAATGTTGCATTTTTCTGTAATTAACTATTCTATTTTAAGTATTCTGCGTTCTGTTTGTTCAGGATTGCAGGGCAAAATACATACTCTTGGACAGTTATCATTGGTTAGAGAATCCGAGAACCATATAATCAGTGCACCCCTGTAATTGATGAGGATTTTACAATAAAATTTATATATGCTACTTTCAGATTATCATTGTAAAAGTATAAGTTTGATAAAATGAGGTCAGTGGTGAATCCAGGATTCGGGTCGGGGAGGGGAGTTGAGGTCATAAAAATTTTGTATCGTTGTGACGAATGTCAAACCTCATAGCTTATGTAAGCCAAAACACTTTAACTTTACAGACTTTCCTCACCTGACAATAAGAATCATAAAGAACACTACAATACTTTCTATAATTTAATAAAAATTACAATGAAATAACTAGACAAAAATGTTTTCGACCGCGTCAACTCTAGAAGTACCAGTAAAATGACTCGAAAAGTAGGAACATTTTCGAGCCTGTCAAGCCAGAAAGCAATGTTGTCACGATTTTATTATTTAAAAAAATGAAAATTAAAAACAAACAGTTGTAATGATTTTAAATAAAATCAAGAGTTTTGGTTTAGCTCTGGGGGAGGACTGCAGCCTGATAGCCCGCCCTCCTGGATTCGCCACTGCATATAATGGTTGTGGATTCCCTATTGACGAACTAGTCAAATAAGTTCACCTTTTCTTTATAATAAGTTCAATATAATAAGTTCAGTCAAATAAGTTCAGTCAAATAAGTTCACTTTTTGTTTATAATAGGTTCAATATAATAAGTTTAGTCAAATAAGTTCACTTTTTCTTCATAATAAGTTCAATATAATAAGTTCAGTCAAATAAGTTTACTTTATTATGTTCCAATACCTAAAAGTACAAAAATAAAGTTTTATCGTAAATTCTTCCTTTTTATGCCTAAAGCCGGCATGGATGTTTGACTAGATGCATTTCCCAGGCACTGCGAAAAGTATGTTTCAGCGTTAGAGTAAAAATAAATAAACCTCAAACGCCTCCAGCCGCACTTCTGCTATAAAATGGCAGACAATTTAAAAACCATTGTTTTACACTGTTCTCTGAGGATCCAGAACATCACAAAACAAACTAAAAATCCATGTATCAAGATTTCAAATCAACAGAGTCGGTTTCTACATTTGTTGCAAGTTTTGTAAATGTTAAAAGGCCGACAATATGGGGGAGGAAAATGTCTCACTTTTAAAAATAGACAGCCCTCGTTACGCCAAAAACCTCGTTTGACATGCCAATTTTTGTATTTAATTTTAGACAGAACGTTTCCCCCTGCACCTGTAAAATTCAATTTTGCACTTATCTTTCCAAGAACAGCATTCTCATTGTTTTTTCAGCTTTTTTGAATCATTCATGTGGAATAACGCTCACACGAATGACTTCTTTTGTGCGAATGTTTGCTCCACTTTTATGCGAGCGTTTTGGCAACGGTAGAGTATATGAAAATGAAAAATAAACATATCGTTAATCTTCATCTAAGCAGACAGAGCAGGAACCTCGTAAAATCATTCTTTAATTTCATGCAGTGACATTAGTTTGACAGTGGGGCGTTTTTTGAAAGAATGCACGTCTCGAGCATTATTTTGTGAAGACTTTATTTTTAATTCCAGCTTATATGTGGAACAGAAACTATTTGTATTTTAGAAACTTTGTGAATAGTTGACTTCAAATGCGCTCAGGCACTGAATTTTTCTTATCCAGAAACAATGCCAGAAATACTTAACTGAAGATAAATTGTTTTGAATATATAATTGTACTTTCCATAAAATTCTTTAAAAGTAATTAGTACAATGATAAGAATTGAATCGCTTTGTAAATTTCTATTTCATATATCATTTGGCTTTTTGTTTTTGTTATTTCGTTTTCTTTCTTTTGTTCGTTATTTCACTTCATTTTGTTTATTTATTTTTTTTAAAGAAATTATGGTTTATTTTTTTTATTCAATCAATAATCATTTGTTCACACACATTTATTTGCTTCATTTTTCGTATTAATATTTAACTGATTTTCGAAGTTTCATTCGCTCAACTTAAAAAGATTTTATTCAACTATTGAGCTGAACTGTTTCATTTGACGCACTCAGTTGCGTTGCAGTTTTTTTCCCCCGCAATCTTGTTACCTCCTTCTCAAAATTCCGTGATTCTTATTTGACAATTGGCGGACTTATCGCGAGATGTTTAATTTGTTCCCAACAATATGTATTTGTATACAATAAAAGTTGATTTCGGATTACTCCCAAAAATATTACTAATTAATAACATAAAATAAAGTGATACCTAGTGACGGATTTTGACAATGCGCGGTCGCAGGCACAAAAGGCCTGTTTTAAGGCACCCCAACCCTATGTCGTAAATTCGCTGTTGACTTACCACTGCGATGCATGTCTAATATATAGATTTGGTGGCCCCCAGAATATCGAGGCACGAGGCGAGCGTCTCTAGCGCCTGTGCGGAAAACCGGCGCTTGTGATACCCGAACCACATCAGATAATTCAGAAGAAAGGATAATGCTGGTAACCGTAAATACAGCCCCCGTCCTGCCAAAGCACCCGGATTTTCACTGAATGAAAGTCGTGCGATAGCGACGAGTACTGAGGTCGGGTCCTAATGGCCAACACAGCCTCACGGCCCAACCCCTCCCGTAGGAGGTACGTACTATCACTGGAGGAGGGCTGCCGCCCCCCCCCCCAATTCATGTGCCCCGAGGCGGGCGAGTTCCTTCATATGCAAACCTGAGCAACTCATCCACACTTAGTGGTGCCCACTTCTATCGGGGGTGGATAATGCTGGTAGATTAAAACATTTTATATGAGCAGAAAAACAAAGCGACTTAATTTGAAAAAAACTGTTGTGAAAAGAATAAAAGAATCCAGCCAAGCAGACGTTGTGAAGGGTCACCTGCTGCTTGAGTTCAAAAAATGGGAACCTTTTCTGTAAGAAGCTTGACTTTCGTCTAAAATCTTCTTGTGGTCCGAAAGATCCCAAGATAAGAGAAAGACATAGGAAGGACTGACAACAAAACTTTTTTTACACATCAAAACAAATACGCAACTAAAATTCAGTTTAAAAAAGATTTTAAGAATAAAAATCGTTAGCCATCAGATAGAATCATTATCAGGTGGCCCTTGACAACGTTTGCTTGGCTGGATTTTTTTATTCTTTTCGCAACAGTTTTTTCAAATTAAGTTGCTTTGTTTTTCGTTTCCAGCAGCATTTTGTGCGCTACAGGTACAATGTAATATTTTCGGCTTTTTGCTTTCAGATACTATAATTTGATTTTTGTACTCTTTATATGTTGGTAGATTAACGTGGTTTGAGCAATAAATAAATCTTAAGTAAATTTAAAGATAATGCTAACAACTAGTAAATAGAATCTTTTATATGATTACTCTTTCTGTTCCTTGGTATCATAAAATTTACTGTATTTTCTTTATTTTTGTTAAAATTTTACTGAATTGCCATTAATAGTTCATAGCTGATAATGATAAAGGTATTTAACGTAAATTTAACTGGCTTTTAATGTAAAAAAGTAACAAATACTTTAACTATTTTTCGAGAGATTAAATTATATTTACTGATTTATTTAATTCTTTGAGCATATTACTTCGACGGACAGAAACTAGTTTTGCTATATGAACTGAAAAAGAAAACTGTCTTTTTATATGCTGCATTGTGCGAAATTTTTCATTCTATGCTTTCGAAATGCTGCATTGGTACGAAAAGACTGGTCGAATGCTCTACGAATCGCGAAAATTCAGACGTGAAGCTTCGGTCGGATTTTTGTTGAATCTTCGACATTCATCTACTGTACTTTCACTAAATGGATTTTTGCTTTTCAGTATTCCTGTCATGGTCTGGGCGAAACTCCGCCATCTCCATTCTTGATATTTCCTGGCATCAATAGTAAAATTTCGTTCACTCTGATACGGGAATTTACAAAATGACATTTTTATCGATTATATAAGAAATTTCGTTATTGAAATTTTGTTTTAATATTGAATTAAATCGATCTATCCATCTATTTTTATCATTATTGTTTAAGAGTGACCATCTTTTTAAAAGAAGAAAATTTTCTTTCCTTTTTGTTTTTTAATTCTAAAGTGCATTCTGTTACGTATCGGGTAACTTTATTCAAATAATCGCAGTGACAGGCTGCAGGATCGCTGATTGGAGACCCGATTCACTAAAGATCAGGGTCGGATTATTAAATAGGCAAAGTAGGCAACTGCCTATGGGCCTCGCAACTTTAGAGGCCCCATTGGGCTCAAGATTTTTTTTGCAGTATCTTTTTAGGATTATCTAATTTTGTTCTTTCATTTGATTTACAAGGGCACTGCACTTGGACATATCCAAATAAAAACCAACTATCGATTAAATTTCAAAACATTTTTCTCATGGTTTTTTTTTTTTTTTTCATCTTTTCAAAGTCGACTGCAGATCAGTGTGGTCCTTTGTTTTATTCTCAGATGGAGGACTGACTCACAAATCAACAGCCCTTACAAACTTTGTTTTTGAGTTTTTAGAATACGTTAAAAACGTTTTGTACTTTTTTTTACCATTTTCTTTAGAATTACTTTAAAAATTTTGTATAGGCGAGATGCTGAAGCCACCTCTCTTTAAGATCAACCGCAATTAAATGTCTCGTTATTTCAGTTTGTCGTTACATGCGTTACTTAAAAACTGCTTATACAGAGATTAAATTAAAATCAATAAAAAAAAATCCGGTTTTGGAAGATCAAAGGAGGTCCCGAAATATGCATTGCCTAAGGGCCCCTACAGAACTTAATCCGGACCTGCTAAAGATCCATTTTGTACACGGTCCTGTGTTACGCTTTAAATCTGTCGGGGCCAAACGTCCCACAGTTGATGCCGTGTGGAAGTTTCTAATTTGGAATGCCGGATCAGGTTTCATCTTCATTAGCAGATCGCGTCCAAAATCACGAGATCCGACTCCAACTATCCCAAGTGTAGCTTCTAAACGAAAATTAACCTAAGAAAAGAAATCAATACATACTGAATTTTGGTCAATAGCGACGATATGTTATATTTGGAACTTTTCTTGTAATTTAACACGTTCGCGGACACCCAGCTTATGTTATTTGCTGGGACACCTAAGCTGCTTGAATAGCATTTCGTGTACAAAAATGTGCGGCGTACGCCGCTTTGCGTTTTAGCTTGTCGCGAACTTAGGCGGGATAACGCTTTGAAGCGATATATGCCGCTTTGTACACGAACGTGTTAAGCTTTTAAAATTAGTAGAAATTTGTTAGAGAACTTTGGGAATAGTTTCTTTAGCTCCATAGTTGGCATTTATTTATTTGAATATAAATGGAGAATTTAAAGTCTTAAATAATTTTTATAATGATTATATGTACAATTTCGGTTTCTAAATTCATTATCTTGGAAATTCAAAAGAGTTAAAAAAATAGTAAGTTCGAGAATTTTTTCTTTGGAATTTAATTTACTCTATAATAGGAAATGTATCATTTCATAAAGGAATCGAATTGAGAACTTATTCAGTTCATGTTGCCGTGAAATACGTGGAATGAGATGCAGCAATTTAATTTTGGAATTCTTTGCGCATTTCGCAAGAGATGACTTCATAGTGCAGCATAATGATACATGTAATGATTTAAAACTTTTCTATTTTTTAAAACACTTCTTAACTTTTTAATTTATTCACTTATGATTTCTGTTTAAATTCTAGCATAAGAATAACTGCCACTTTAACTGGAAGTCCGGATTCAACTGGCTGTAGTGTGTAGATCCGTCGTGTATGTGCGCCTGTTGCACGTTAAATCATACGCAGAGGGCAAAATATCCTCTTGCTGGTGTGGTGTGGACGTTTGGTGAGAGGGGTGCCAACTCAGGTGACGTCCTCTTCATCCGACCGTCCCAAAATAGCCCCCGTGTTGCTTCAAAACTGGACGTTAATATAACTAAACTTAACTATGTAATCTCTTGATGTACTTTTCAGAGAGAGAGAATCGTTAGAAATCGAATATTACTTTTGATCAAATGTTTGTGAGAGTCAAAATTCGGTCTTGGCTTCAGTTTCCGCTAATGTCTTTCTCTATCGACAGATCTACTTGCTGTTTGAAACAGTTTTAAAAGTTTTTTTTCCTAGATTTTTCCCCACTTTTTAATCATACAAAATTCGACAAGTTTTTTTTTTATTAAATCGTATTAGCTTAAAGTAAAATGTATTGATGCTGTTTCTAAATTTATATGTTAAAAATTTTCCGGTATGAAAGCTTACGCAACTGTCCTAAATTTTATGGAATCTATGGTTGTAAAACTTACTAAAGACTGAATTTTAATTTGAAATGGTTTAGGTAACATTATCAGAGAAAATATTTTTAATTGACGGCTAGTACAGGATAGTAATTTGTTAAAGACATTAGCATGTGCGATCAATTGTAAAATGTGCTCAGAAGCTCCTTTTTCTTCCTCAATGAGTTGTAAAATGTGTACGAAGAGTTAATTCGCTGGAGGATTCTTGGATTGTGGAATGCCATGTGACAATTATAGGCAAAATGTGATGAATGCGGATGAACAACGAATGGTAAAGGATGTTATTTTGCTCAGAAGCTCCTTTTTCCTTGCTAAATCAGTTTCAAAATGTGTGCGAACAATTCAGTTGTGAAATTCTTGAGATTGTAGGATGATACATGCCAATGAAACACGAAACCTAATGAATGAGTATGAGCTATAGAATTAAAGAACAAAAGGATCAGGAGTTCACTTTGAGAAAGTTGGTATTCATGTGGGTATGAGTGTCGTATCTCAGAACTAATCTGACTCTATAACATAATAACTAACCTTCGATTTTTAAAACGTTTCGTAGATGCATTGTCAATAATGATGCCTAATTTCTACGTTCATCATTGGAAAAAAGTTCAGGATCGCAAGAATTTATTGAGCCGTTTTATTAGTTCTCTAGTTTTCAATATGAGACCCTATTTGAAAATTAAAAGTATTTTTGCCAAAAATATTTTCGGAAATTTTTATTGAATGAAAATCAATCGTTTGAGGTAAATAGTTTTTGAATAATTACATCCAAGCATTCATCGTACATCAAAATTTACAATATTTGTTTCTGAAAGAAAAAAAAAGTTTTACTTAGTTACCGATATTTCGTCATGTTTTTTCCCATGAATTGGTATGTGGTATGTGCAATTATTACTCATTTTTCAGCATTACTACTTTTCTTCATCTCATCTAAACGAAATAGAACTGTCTTAAATTTGTTGCAATTTATAATTGGTTTAAGTTCACGTTGATGCATTTTGTGTTTATTTGTAGAACTCTTGAAGGTATAGGAAATCCATACCATTTAGCAATCCGATATGCCTTTATGTAATTCACTTTCACACAAGTTCTGCCCAGAACGATGTATTCTATAGTTGAGGTCAGATTTTGCCAGAACGAGTAAGAATGTGCCAGCGTGGTTTTTGACCCACACATGTGCGTTCTACTAGCTAACAGTTCATAATCATGATGACGCAAATTGGTGGTAATTCGCGAAATTGCTACTTTTTTTTCTCTTAACTAGTAGAGTACACGTGTGTGCTAAAAGCCCTGTTGCCATTTTCTCGCCTCACCTGCCATAATCTCACCTCATTCTAATCGGAGATTTTTGTTATCAAAAAACTAGGTGGAATTATGCCAGTAGAATATGAGAATGTGACAACGATGTTTTCTGCACTCAGACGTGCACAGTGAGAGCCAGCAGTTCATTTTCATTTTGCTAATTGGTGGTAACTTGAGAAGCTGCTGGCTTCCTCTGTTAGCTAGTAGAATGCATATGTGTGCAAAATCCCCTGGCAGCATAGTCTCACCTCAATTTATGGTACCTTATAACAACAACCTCCAATTTTTTCTGAGGTTAGTGGGGCATGAAAACTTGAAAAGAATGATATTAAGTCAATTGTCGTCTTGCAATCAGTCCATGTTTATGATTTCGATTTCCGTGTCCAAAAGCCGTAATATAGTTATTTTGACAATTCTTTGTAGTTAGTTGTCTACGTATTTTCAATTGCCATTTTTTTTAGAATGTAAGACGCATGTCACGTTAAAGTAGCTTTATGCTAAAAACCCTTAAAACTATCACTAAATTGTCCCCATTTATGAGTACTTCATCAATCACTATTCATTATACTGCGCTGTGATTCACTCGTAACTTTCCTTTCCTACATGCTTCTGAAAAGGGTGTTTAAAAAGTGTTTCGCATTGATACATGGAAGCAAATAATGTTTAGGTTAATAACCATTATTTTAGCAAACAACGCCATTATTATTCATCGATTCTCATAATGGCCGCCATCCATCTCTTCTTTCACTCTATTTCCACCCTTTTCACTGAAAAGAGTTGATTATTATTTCTCTCTCTCTCAGAGCTTTAATAAATAAGCCGATAAAAAGAAAGAAAGCCCTGATGAAAAATCCAACCCCATTCCCGTTCTAGTTTAATTATCGGAAAAATAATAAGAAAATCACGCATTCATTCATTCAGTCACTTATTTCCCAAGTAGTGATTAAACCCAGGAAATTAAAACGGTGGCCAAACATGGCGTTTTGTTGTGTCACCCGCATTGTCAATCCTCTGATATAACCATGTCCTGTTAGGGAACCCTAACTCGGAGGAAATCGAAATCGCTCCCCCGACCCCTCCACCAGTTCCCGTCATTATTGCACACGCCTTTGTCACCAGTTTTTCGGATAATTACTTATTTGTAAGGATGCAGGCTGGAAATCTTATTATTGGAACCCTCTGAACGATTCACGTGTAATATTTATAACCAGATTAAAAGACATAAGATCTCTTCGATATCTTGAGAGGGAAAGGCTTTTCTGTCTTTGACTTTATATAGATACTTTTATTTCTTCCTTTTTTCTAGGGTTGTCTTTGGGGGGATTTAAGTAAGGTATTTGAGTTTTATGCAACTCTTGGAGAGGAAAGTCCGATGAGTAATGTATTTATTTATTGGCACTAAATGGGGTTTTGGGGGAGAGATAAGCAGATACTGACGAATGCTTTGTGCTGCGGGACTTTTGGAATCTTTTTAAGACTTGATCGATGGAATGCACGAGTTGAGATGCGCCTCTCCTGCTTACTTTTCCAAGCAATCGTGCGCGGGTAATCGCTTAAATATTTATTTTTCTCTCCAAACGCAAACATTCCCCCTACTTTATTTTTTTCATTCTGCTATTTTAGCAGACGATTTTCGAGTTGTTCGACTGTTGCCAAGTCTACACAGGAATTTCCTTGCGAAATAAATTATATGAACGAATAATTTTGATTCTCTATCTCTCTTTTTTTAATCAAACTGTTGCAGTTGCACTGATCACTTTCGTTACAAGTAGCTGGGACTATTTTAGGTAAATAATAAATTGAAATCCTTTTTAATATAGAATATGATTTATTAATGTCAAGCGGTTGAAAACTACACGCAAGATCCAAGTTTCACTATCCAATTCATATGGCCTGATTTAATATCGTTAACATGGTAATTAAAGCACTTGAAATAACGTAGAAACAATGTAACACACAGAGCTATTATAAAATCCTTTGACAAACTTAAAGAGTCGATTAGGCTTACAGAAACTAGTCACTTTTACAATAGGACATTAGATCGAGATCGCAAAGAGCGACCGCTGCAGGGGGATCTTTGCCAGCGAATTAAGTAAAAGAAAACGATAGACCAGATAAAGTGTACAACGCAGGTTTGATGGAATTCAAGTTCCCAATAGCACAACAAAACAGTCGCATGATTAACAACATGAGAATCGGCTATCGGACAGCAAGTCGTTTGAACACTTTAAGTACTCTTAAAGTTTATTGTTGTACGATACTGCGTTCTACTTATTACGTAGGCCTTATTACCTTGTATTTGTTCTGCTGCGTACGACTTGTAATGTTGTTACACATGAAACTGTATTGTTCTGTTGTTGTGAATTCGTATTCCATCATAATTCTGTGTTGTGCACTTTATTTAGTGTATCTTTCTCTTTTATTTAACTTGATGGCAAAGAAACCCGGTCGCTCTTTGCATTTGCGATCCCATTTTCTACTATAAAAATGACTTGGTTTCTGTGTGCTCGACCTATCCTTTCAATTTTTCCAAGAACTTTGTATCACACAGACACAGACAGAGTATCTATTAATAGTATGAATATACCACTATCCCTAAAACATATTCTATTTGTTAACATTAAGTAAAAGACGGGACAGCTCGGGATATATTCAGTACGAAATTTAAAAATTGGTACTGTCCTAATCCGAGTCATCTAGTCAGCTTATGTGCATAGCAAACCATAACTCTTTGCACTGTTATGTCGAGTCATACTCGACATTCTGAATGATGCTTTTTTTACACATTCTTGTTGGATAGCGCTATTATTAAAACCATATAATAGCGAAAACACACAGATTAATTTTTAGGAATTGAAACAAATTAATAGCAATATTCTTCCTAAAGCGCTATATCAATCCTTACATTCACACACGTTTAGTTATGCATCTTTTGGAGTGCAAAGGATTAATGAGGAAAATAAATTTTTACTCTACTATTTTTAAAATTAGCTTTTATTAGTTTAATTTAGCTTTTATTTGTTTTAAATTTAAATCTGATTATTTTTGTAATGTGAACTATTTAATAATAAGTACAAATTGGACATAAACCGAGACATTTAATTCAAACGCCGTACACTCTTCCATTCTGGAACAAACTGTCAAAATTCTGGATTGTCTCTCCTAATTCGGGGCCGTATGGTCACAGAATTTCGTATATCAGTTTTGGCAGCGCAATAGCTCTTCCCCAGGAGAGGTGGGGGGAAAAAGAAAGAGTGACGCGCGTTGCAAGCCAACGCCACCAAACCGCATCTAAAAACGACCTTGACGTAGAAGCTTATGAGTGAGCACAATAGGCGCTTCCGACGTATTCAGGTTCACGTGATACCCTCTCAACACAAGAAGCCATGTCAAGTAACGCTCTGCATTCAATCCCGCTCATTGTACCGATTTTTTTTTCGGTGCGGATTTTTGTTGCTTTAATTTATGAGTTGTTATTTCGGGCATCAATTATTTCTTTGATTGGTTGGCTTTGTTCCACTGGGGTTTGGGAACGAACTCCGGTGTCACCAGCCTTAATAGATGGAATACTTTTGAATAAAAAAAATAATTGAAACAAACGCTGTTCCACAGAAATTGAATTCGTTTTTGCGTGGCATTTGTTGATCTGTGTTTTGTACCCAGAAGATTGATAACATTTTATATTTTTTTTCCATCCGCCATTATTAATGGTGGAGGAAATTTTCATTTTGAGCCTAAGAACAATTAAGGGGTGATTTATTTTGCAAACTATTTTCGGAAGACAAAACACTCGACATATTTGAGTTGACTTAGGAAAAGTGATTAGCCGGATAGTCCGGGACCACCGCGGGCACCCGTTATTAATTATTATGTCCAGCAGATCAAGCCATGATATCAACAAAATTGTACGTATTGACGGCACACCGTTACTGCCCACCCTATAACTTTTGTTCTAATTGTTCGATTTCGACGAAAACTAATTTAAACGTCTTTATAAATTACCTCTTAATGATCTGTAAATATATAGCGAATTCCCCCCTCCTGAATTTGAAATTTTGGTACTGTTCAGCAACGAATTCCGAGACTACCACTTTTGGACGACTTTACACCGGAAAGGGGTGTCAAGTAATGAGTCATATGAGCGCATTTCCGAAGTTCTTTGTTAGATCATTCTTCACTTTCCCCCTATTTTGATAAAAATAATTCCACCCGGCGCATGTGCAAAAGCGCGGAGGGTTTTCGAATCCGTTGCTAAACAATATATATCTTCTCCTGCACTTACGACCTATGCAACTTACGATCAACAGCCCTCACGACTGAAAAATAAATAATAAGCAAATGAATTTCAAAATTAACTGTAATTTCAAGTTGAATTTTTGTTTACAGTATGTACAGTGGAATATATATCATGTGTTTTTCACATTATGTGCAATATTTATACGTACATAGACTGGATTTTTGTATTTTGGGTACAATTTTCATAACCCGTTTGAAAGCAAATAGTGTTGAAAAATATAAATACGACTAGCGACTCATTCGACGTTTGGCCTGTCTGTCGAAACGGAACTTAGCCGTCAGTCGAGGATATCCTTATATATTTTTCGCGATTTTTACCAACAAAACATGGTTTGTGACACCATATTCCTTTACAACTTAGGTTCAGGTTGATATCAACTAACAACACTTTGATGTGAATTCTCGGTATATGTATTTTTAACAAAGATGTAGCGAATATTCGGCAATTATTCGGTCCTCTTGCCGAATATTCGGCTGACCGAATACTAAGCAGATTTTCGGCTGAATATATTCAGGAGAATAATTTTTTTAAATGTGCTTTTAAATACACATTTAACAAAGAATATTGCAGAATTATATATCAGTTGCACAGTGCATAGGTATATTTAATAAAATTACGTGTAATTTATCATTGCAAAACCTGAAATTATGATGCAAGAACAATAATTTTTCAGGGAGAAGACTGTTCCGTTTGGTTTCATACACATATAATACCAACTAGGGATGTAACGAATATTCAGTATTAGATCTATTCGGCACTTCCCCGAATTCCGAATACTTTCCCGAATATCTTCTTGCCAAATTTGCAAACCTTGGAGATTTTTCTGCATTTTTTCCACCAATTAAGTGGACACTCCATCCTATCTATTAGAAGTTCTTTATCAAAATGTTAATTTACTTCTCGAAATTTTAATTTATCCATTTAATTGTCTTCTGTGTTTGTCACTGTCATGCAAACAATGATGACTCTTTTATTTCTTTGAAGCAATCCCAAAATGAAGAGGGTTTCTTATTATTGGAATTAAGGTATTTAAAATATTACAAATATACATAAAAGCATTAACATTTTTTCAAATAACAAAAAATCAATTTCATTTATCTTAATTTTTTTATTTAAATTTTGAAAAATATTTCATTTACAATCAAAAGTGAATTTTTTTTTAAATTTGGTATTCAGTCGCCAAATATTCGGTATTCGACTATTCGGCCAAATCACTATTCGTTATATTCTGATTTGTCGCTGGAGTATCTAAACCTCTGTATACCATCGATTCAGAACTGCTTATTTTTCTACTAGTGAGATGTTATTCTAATGTCCGTTTTTATTTCTTCTCTATTATTCTAGTCTCAAGTTGCTAATTTAAAAAAAAATATTCTTAGATCTTAGTATGGAATTGCTAAGGTTCGCTACTTTAATTGAAAGGAATTGTGTTATTTGGGCACATTTTTATATTTATGTATGTATATATTTATGTATAACGCCACGCTATGTTTCGGATGAAGAATTCATCTTTTCACATGCAGGTGTAAGGGGTACAATTGCTAGGTTGGAATTTGGAAAGGGTCATTTAATTTTGCAATCGTGTTTTATCTATACTATCTTTAGCTTTTGAGATATCGAAATAAAAGAGGTGCAATTTGTAAAGAAGAAGGTCCAAACGTCAATCAGCCCAAAAGGAATTAAAATCGAACTATTAGGTCTCAAAGTACAAAAGGTCAGAAATCGCCATTCCTCCCCCCACCCTCCCTTCCCGAATTTTCTTTCATAAATCTCAACTGCATTTGAAAGTAAGATAGTTACATATTATTATTATATATCATTAAAAATGGCAAAAATCAAAACATTCAACGTTACATATTCCATTTTTTTCGTTAGTTTCGTCAAACATCATTAAGTTATAAAGTTGATTGAAATTTCTCTATAGAGTTAGTTAATATTATAGTCCCCTCGGTTGACCGAACTAGAAGGGAGAGCCGTTTCGGATAACGTTTTTTTTCGGTTAAGCCATGAACATCTATCACTATTTTGTATCTAATTACAGTTTGTAATTTTAAAATGTTTCAAGTGTAAAAGAATTCAAAACTCTCTTTGTAGGCTACACTCATGTTCTTTATTCAAGTTAACCCTTCGTCGGGCGCAACATTCGCGCCGGCGAGTTCGGGCGCAATGCGCCTGACAGGCACACGAGAACAATATCGTGATTAATATTGTTAACACCCATTAATTTTAATTTTAGCATTCTCAAATGAATCACTGGCCTTCTTGGGGAGGCTTAAAAGAAAAAAAGTGGGGATATCGTTGCAAAAAAGTCTCGCCTTCGCGATTGTTTCCTTAAAGAACAGTGTGTGTTTTTTGGATTTGCGATTTCAGAGGCGTTTCGGATAACCGGGGTTTCGGATAACCGGGGTTTCGGTTAACCGGGGTTTTATTGTATATTGTATTCTTTTGTTTCAGATGACTGTTTGATTTAAACCAATAGTATGCACAATTAGTATACTTTCGCATATAAAAGTTTATTTATGATATGTGAATTCGCTCTCTTCAGATGTGATGCATTTTTCACTTAAATATTTGTGGTTATGACTTTAGTATATACGCTCCCAGAATGTATTATAACATTTGACTTCGATTTCTTCAGTTTCGACGAATTATCCACTTAAAAATTTGTAGCCGTTATTTAAATACGTAGTGTCCAAGAAGATATTATAACATTTGACTTCTATTTTTACAGTTACGATGGATTATCCACTTAAACATTTGTGACTGTGACCTAAATACATAATATCCCAGAAGATGTTATAATATTAGTCTTTGATTTCATCAGTTACGGTGGATTCTTCCCTGGAATATTTGCGCCTGTGAATATTAAGCACATATTATCCCAATTTTTTTCCTTTTCAATTTATCGCCAACGTCGAGTCCAGACAAACTTTTTCTATCAAAAAAGATTTCAAAAAAGAATTCAACTGTCGCCAGATGTTGATGAATTTCTTTAAAGGTTGCGCCAACTGTTCAAAATTTACAAGTTCTATATCTCAAGAGGGCGAGGGGGGGAATTCTCGTCTTCTTGAATTTCGGAGTTTACGTACTCTTGAATTACTTCTCCTACATTTGTTTTGATGAAGTACAAAACATCACAATTTAGAAAGATCCGCTCTTGCATGAAACTCGGAATTTAAATGGTGTGTTTCTCAAAACACGCGAATAAAAGTTGGCTCTTTTGCAAGTTTTAGCATTTTCCGTGCTCGAATTTCTTGGCTTAGTGGAAAAGTTGCCTTCTTTCTTTTAACACGTTGCTGCTTGTAAAAGACCATCTCTGCTTCGGCCTGTGCGTTATTGTGTTTAATGCATTTATTTCTTTTTGTAGCTTAAAAAAATGTTCTTTCGTGATGGTAATGAAAATCTTAATTGCTGGGTTCAGTTCAAGTTTGCCAGCTGTTCCAGTGCGAAATAAAATGTTACGTTTAAATTGTGAAATTAAGAAGATTTTAATTTATAGTGTCTGTACAGCGGCGAATGACTCAGTTTTTACTGTTGCTAATTACTCTACGTAAATATCACTTCAAAAGCAAATAATTGTAACTTTTTTTTTTTAAGTAACAGACAAATTGCAAATTTTTATTGCCAAATTACAAATGCTTCTTTTACTTGTAAATGGAGTCGATTCATGCTGACTTGGAAGTCGTCAAGGGTCACGTGAACATACGAATGCGTTTGTGCAGCGTATGCACATAGCATTACATCACAGCTCATGTAAATACATCATGGAATTAGGTGTAAAATCACACGTGACGTTCCTTTTTGTCATGTGACAGTGACGTCACCTGAATTATCTCCATTGCATTTGTTTATTTATTTATTTGGAAAGAAAAATTTATTTGACGAATTTGGACTATCGTTAGCACTTTAATTCCTACTTTCACAAACAGTATTCATTAAGCATATACCAACTCTAGCTGAAATCACGTCAGTTCGCTTTCATGTTTTCAAATACTACAGGATTGTTCCTAAAATGAAGCTTCTGATATTTCATTAATATTTTCATCCGTAAATTCAATTTCCTTACTTTTAAACATGTGCCCTTACTTAGCTTGGATTAAATGGTTCAAAGCTCTCATACTGCCAAGATCTTGTACAAATATATTAACCGATAAAGATAGCTTTATTAAATGAAACCGTCTGCAATTGAAAGATAATTTAGAACTCTGCGGTGTAGCATGGCACTAGGAAACTGTCAGCCCGATTTTTGTTTCAATTATGTTTGTTTAAAATATAAGGATTTCGATTTTTTCTAACTTCTTAATACTATAACAAAACATAAAGGTATTGTTCATTTAGGTTCTTGCTTCACATTTGTTTCAATTATTAATCTGCTTTGTTTAGTTTTTACATTAAACATTTTTTGTGGATCATTCTTGGTTTGGAACCTTAAACTGGTGACTCATCACTTTCTAGATTATCTTCAACAATTTATCAATACATAAATTTGCTAATCGGTACATATTGAGGCGATTATTATTCTATTATTTTTTTACTTTTATTTTGCATTTGGCGCATCACAGACATATATGGATGTTGTTGCATAACATCAAACTGTTGTTTGAACCTAATTTCCTTTTTTAAACTATCTTCAGGGAAAAGGGGAAAACGATTTTCTCTTTTCGCCACCACAAGGGAAAAGCGATTCAATCAAAACAGACTAATTAATCAATGCGCAGGAAAAAAAACCCTGCAGCACTACAAGATTTGTGACTAGACTATTTATTGCCTACCAAATCCACTCTAGTCGTTTGATGCATGCGTTATCGACATACGGCATTCCTGGAAAGATTCGGGAATGGATTAGCGGCGGTAAACCCTCTTCCGGGAAAGGGTGTGGTTGTTTTCCACTTTTCTTCGGGCACGAGGGTGGTGGCGGTGATAATTTTTTCCTGCACTAGTTTTTTATATCCTGTCAGCTGGCGACACGCTTGACGAAAGGTGATGTCCGACCGAACCCCCTTGCCTTTCTTTCCTCAGGGTGGGGCCCAATTAACGGCTTAATCAGTGCTGCAGGGGTTGAATAACCCGTGCTCGTCTATCGCAAATTGGTCTGTGGGGCAGACGATATAATTTTTGATTTTTTTTTCCACCAACAGATTTCAAAGCTGAGCAGCCTTATATATCAGCAATGAGAAGCATTTGATGGAGGCCAGGGAAATAAATTGTCACTGTGAATAACTTAAATTTTGGCTAGGTTTGTAACGCAAGAGCTGAATTTGGCTATACTACGCCAAGCACCTGGTAAAATATTATATGGATATGCACTGTAAAATGAATTTGGTATAGATTTCAGTTTAACCTCGTATTAGAGATCTAAACACAGGTTTACACATAAAAAATTATCTACGAATTAAAATACAAAAAAGGAGCATTGCATGAACAAAATATTACTGGTGAAAAACAGCAGTTATTTTTTCAATTACTTGTCGAGTCAAAAATTGCATATAGGGAACCTTGTGTAATCATGTGTGTTATGTTTTCTTCCAATAGTTCAGCAGAAGAAGATAATATAGAATAATATTATCCATTGTATCAGTGCTAGATTACATTAATGCAGGTGTAAGTTCAAATTAAAACTTGGCAGCTAACATCTGTTTATGCTTTTGCTTTCTATCAGCAAAATTTCTAATTTTGCATCATTTTCGCCATGCCTATAGTTCAGTTTCCAAGGGACATTTTTATTTCTTCATATTATTTCTTTGTTACTTTAAAGTAGCTTCTTGTAGAAAACATTATTCAGATTTTAGTTAGACATCGTGGTATTCATCATTATAAACAAACGTATTATATAAGTAACATCCATATGTGGGAGTATTCGAAAAAGTCGAGAACACTCCCAGTGTTTGTATTAAAACTTTTTCATGTGTATAACCAACCTGTTTTTCTATCCTAATGAGCTCCGAATGTTTGTTTTCTAAATGTCTGCTTAACTCGCAGACCTAAGGTGCAACCATCTCTCCGATCTGAAACAAAACTTCTGCAGCCTTCCTTAAAATGAAACTTGTTTGAGTCTTATCACTTTAACATCCTTTTTTTCTCTCTCTCCAAGTCCCAAAGAGGTGTTTAAAAAAGTTCCTGGAAAACTTTCATTTGAGGTTAAGTCCCGCTGGGAACTTCCAGAGCTGTTAACACCTTTCTTTCTGGGTGTAATATCCGTCCAGTTACGTTAAAGAAGTTAAAATCACCGTCCACCTACAATACCACTCCTCGGACATCGGACTCTAATGCCGGCCGAAGGATATTGGACGTTGACCACTCACTAGGAAGGCCATTCGGATTTAAAAACCTTTCCATCCCCTTTGTTACTTTCTATTATTCGAAGAACATTAAATTCAACAGTGCGTAGAGCTATTCCCGTCCATTTCGATGTGATCTATTTTTTCTTTGGGGACTAAAATCTCTTCTCTCTTTTTCTGTATTTTTACCCATTTTCTTTTGACAAGCCGTTAAACCTAAATTTTTGTTCTATTTGTGAGAAAGATAAATAAAAAAATAAAGAAGGAGAGGGGGGAAAAGTATCATATATGAGAAAAGGAGTGAGAGCTAGTAGGAATAGTATCCCGGTAACGGCATTTTTATGTTCATTTTCCAACATTTTCAGTTCCCAAATGACGGGTGTTTACGGCTTTACGTCGCAGCAGAATGATCAGTTAAAAGTTTTTATACTCGCGATTTTTTAGGGGCTCACTAAAGGAAAGTTTGGGGAAAAATGTAATAAGAAATAGAAGAAGGTACAAAGGTAGAAGTTGCCGTAATGCATCTTCTAATGCTACGAATGGCCAAAGAATTAATGTTTACGATTTGAATTTTAATTAATAGTTAGTCATCGATTATTCAGTGTATCTCTATTAATTCTTTTAATTTCGCCGACATTTATTGGGTTAATTTGTTTAATGTGTATCATTGTGACTTTATGATGTGGCACTTTGGATATGTCAGAGATGGATCCTAGCAACAAATGTTTGGCCATTTTATGTGGGTTGTGAAGTCATCCAATTTGGCTCATGGATTTGATATTTCTGGTTGAAAACTGAAATATGAACTCATGATGGTATCCATTAGATATCGATTATTCAGAGTATCTCTATCAATTATTTCAATATCACCTTTCCATACAACATTTTTTGGATTAATTTGTTCAATATATCGCGTTATGACTTTATGGTGTGACACTTTAGATAGTCAGAGATAGATCCCAGCAACAAATGCTTCACAGTTTTATGCAGTTTGTTGTGGCGCCATCCAATTTGGCTATAGATTTTTAAATTCTGTTCGAAGCTTGAATACTCGACGAAGTATGAACTAATGATGATGAAATTTGAACAACATCTTAATCCATTTATGCTGTTTTTTGGTCATACTACAGTACCATCAATTAGTGTTAATGGGTCATTGAAAAACAAACGATAATAATCAGTGTCAAATTCACAATTTGGGATTGATTTTATTTAGGGGCTCACTAAGGGGAAGTTTGGAGAAAAATATAAGAAGAAATGAAAGGAAGTATAAAAGTAGTAGTTGCCCTAATGGAATTCTTAACACTTCGGATGGCGAAAGAATTAATGTTTACGACTTGAATTTTAATTAATAATTAGTCATTGATTATTCAGTGCATCTCTATTAATTCTTTCAAAATAGCGTATTCATGCAATGTTATTTGTGTTACCACTATAATCCTCACTAGCTGATGCCCGCGACTGCTTTCACGTCTTTTCATATATTTTCTTGATAATATAAATATATACAAAGACAGCACACCTATTTATAAATAATTGTTAAAAGATTTATCAAATTACATCTCAAAGTATTGACAGGAATAATTTACGAAGCGCAACTCGCCACCACCAGTTCTCAGTTAATAATGTTTTCTTTCCAAAAAAAGCTACAGGCGATGAAAATAAAAACATTCTTGGAAAATGTGTTTGAAAATATCTTAAAAGATTAATTAAAATTGAACAAAATGTTGTATGAAAATGAAATTGGTATCATTGAAAAGCCATTTATTTGAATTTTAAAATGATAGAAAAAATGGTTTTTATGCAACAATATGCAAAGTTATTACGGGAAAAGTTGAAATTTAAGATAATTCTTAATTAATTAAAATTCTAATTAAAATTTGAAAAACCCTTTCTTAGTGAGCACCTACTATCCAGAAAACAACCACTCGCCAAATATAAAGTTTCTAGTCCCGGTCGTTTGTGAGATTCTGTGATGAGTCAGTGAGTGAATTTCTCCTTTATTTATATAGATTGCGACTTTATGGCGTGAAACTTCTGATAGTTCTGAGATAGATCCTAGCAGCATTTATTTGGTGTACAGTTTTATGTCATTCGTTTCTCCGTATTCTGCAATGCATGCCACCTAGATTTGGCCCACGACCACTTACGATTCTATGATTCTTGTTACAGCTTGTTTTTAGTTTTATTGTCAGTATTTAAACAATTTTAATTCTAATCACCTTGTATATTGAAATAACTTTAAAATTATAGTGTTTCAGGTAGCTACTTTGTTATTCCTGTAATATTCCACATTTAGTGAAAAAATAAAAATGTATAATTCTCCTTTTTTCCCTTCTGATTAAATATGGATATTGATTTTTAAAACGCATTGATATTCTTTCATTTCTAACCACTAACTTACAACGACCTTGATGGTTATGGCACACCCTAGAGCCACGCTTAATAAGATGGAAATAGTTAAACATGTTTTATTAGTTAGTGTCTAATAATATTCCTCTTTTTTGAGGTGTGACCTGCGCCATCATTCAGGCCTGAAGTGTGCCGGAACACTCGGTGGTCGGGAAACGGGAACCGCTTTGAATATTATTCTATCAAATATTTAATGAACGTCACAAATCTTGTTAACCCTTTATGTCCCAAATTAATTTACCAGCGAATTTGCAATTTTATCTTTGAACTATTAGATAAGTTATCAGGCAGAATAACCCCAGGAAAGAGAAAGAAAACTTTTTTAATTAATTAAAATAACTTAATTAATTAAATTAACAATTTTTTTTAAATTCCTGCCTTCAACTGCTATCTACTGCTTGCTGTTGGAACTAGCGTATTTCAGCGTATTTTTGCGAATTCCGCCAAGGAAAAAGGTCATAATACAAAGATATAAGCGTGATAAAAGTGGGACTTTAATGTCCCGTCAGGACATAAAGGGTTAAAGAACCTTTTCCATGCTGAATATTCAATGGGTTGTATTTTTAGCCTGGGAAATGCTCGCAGACAGGACCACAGTATAAAGAAGTGTGACATTTTTCTGGTTTATGCCGCGTCTTGCTTTTATTTTGAAGTAATTTTGACACCAGGTGCTTGTTGGCATTTTGTGATGAAATGGGTAAAATCCTCGTAGCATAGTAACAAGTTATTTTGTTATTAGGAAATATCATTGAAATTTAAGTGAAAACCCTCCTCAAGTATAAAGCGATGTGAGTTAATTGAAGGATTCAGAGTTAAAGTGGACCAAGTCCACGTCTTGCCCATTTTGAAAAAACTCTGCCATGCGAGTGTGATTCAAGTCCGTAGTTTAATTTATATCCACCAGGCAGCAAGAACAGTTAGAAGTCCATTGTTATTTTAAATGTAATCGACTTTGAGAGTTGTTTTCTCAGAAATGAATTTTATGGATTTGTTTCGCTTTAGCTCTGACCTGCCCCCCCCCCCCCCCCATTATAAGTTATCGAATGGGACCATGGCCATTGCAACTTTGCTATAATGCTCTTGTTAATCTCGAAATGACGAACTATACAGTCATTTCGTGCTTAAATGTGCCGAGCCAATTTAATGTTGGAATCCACTCTGCAGCTTGTAGAAGAACCAGCGGAAGTGATCTTCCCTAAAATTTCTCGTACACTCCTAACACATGTAGAGAAAAAATAAGCTAAAAGGCAGTAAAACGAACAAGAACCCCAAACGCAGTGGAGGAAAAAAATAAGCGAAACGTCATACCACGATTTCCGAAGGTCGTCCAACGCGGAAGTGGAATTAAAAGCCGGAGTGATTACCAATAGGGCTGGGTGTAAGATAAAGAAAACGAAATTTGTAATTTGAACGCCTTTTTTTTTAACCGATTGACACAAAAATTGGACATAAATCTACCATTAAGGTAAGAAGACATACCAAATTTCATTTATCAAAGTAATTTTTTAAAGAAGTTATTGCGTTTAAAAGTATGAGATTATACAGACAGTCAACCCTTTGACGTATTTGGTCCAAAATTTGATACAAACCTACATTCCTGATGATAAAAATGTGTACCAAATTTTATCCACTTAGCTGTTTAAGTTTGTGAGATAGCGCTTTCACATTAACACGGACATACAGACTTCCAGAGGACGAATTTTGTCCAACATTTGATAGAAACCTGCAAATTATGTGTAAAGACCACATACGAAATTTCACCCGTAGCTTTAATAGTTTTTGAGTTATCGTGTTCACAAACACACAGACAGACATAATTCCGAAATTGTGTTTTTCGGACTCAGTGAGGTCTAAAACGTGAAGATTCGTCAAAATCTCGAGTTCGAATATTTCGACGATTACAATACTTTCTCTTCATATACGAGAAAGTAAAAAAGGACCAACTTCATGGCGTAGTGTAAGATTGCGTGCAGTTAGATGACATGCTCAGTTACGTTTGTCATGTGATTATGGTGTCACGCGAAGAGATTCCACTGAGAACACTCGTCTTTCTAGTATCAAGTTTTGTGATCAGAAGATTTCGGTCTAAGTGTTAGTTTCACCGAAGGGCTGGTAATATATATTATTTTTCTAGGGAAGAAACATCCTTATGCTAAGTAAGACAATTCACATAACGTTCCAATTACATAACAAATACAATTGCGCATGCTATCAGAAACATCTAACGTCGTCTCACACTTTTCCTACCACTATGTACAAACTGGATTCCAAAGTTAAATTGGCGTAGCGTATGTTTTTGTGTATTATATGAGCTTGAGGTATTTAAATAAACCTCGTAGTTGTCGCTAATGGTTGTATGCAAACTTCATTCTTTTCTTTTCTGCGTTTAATGTGCATTTTAGTAATTTAAAATTAATTCTGAAATTTCATTTTATAATGTGACTTGATAATCAGTTTTATAACTGTCAGTTAATAACATTTTCCTTTTTTCTTTTAGGTAAGTCTTCAAGTATTTTCTTTTCAATTGTCCTGTGAATGAGAATCAAATGGTAAGGAAATTCCTATATTTCCGTGTGCTCAGAACTAGTACATATAGTTTTTCTAGAGACCCAAGCATCCCTACAATGCTGCGATTTTAATGACTGGCATACTAGGAGTAGGTCAATCACATTTAATCTTTAGTGTAAAAATCGGAAAATTGCAGCAGTAACATACATTCAGTCCTATACACATTCGACTCATACCATGTGTACCGACCAAAATTGAATTCCTGCGAGCTGAGCTTGTTTAAGGAAATCTATGGCACGGCGTTACTTGTTGTGCCATTTCTGTTTCACTTAACCCGCCAACTACTGCCAGGAGAAATCTGTCATACACAATTATGAACGAAAATCTCAAGGTTCTGCCACAAAGAATAACGACACTGGAACCACAGTCACAACTTTATTTGGGAGTATCTTATAAACGTTTATTATTATTAATGTCTTGAAATACAGCTCGACAGTTATCTATCTATTATTATGAAGTAGGTCGATATTTTTCTGAACGCAGCGTTAAAAAATAAAATAAAACATTATATAACAACTTTGAAATAACAGAATATTTATCCTGTATATTTTACAAAAATGACCTATCGCGTTGGTAGTTTTTAGAATTTGTGAGAATATTTGAAGTTGAGATTGTGTGTATTTAAATACAAGAAGGGCCTTTTTCCTTGAGATGAAGTCAAAAGTTTTGCTTGATGAAACCGCAATTTGAAAGTTGGAATAAGCTTTGAGTCTGTAAGAAGATTAATTTTTTTACAAATATTTTTATTTTATGTTGTTCATGCCATATGAAGCTCGGTGCACACCCCGCTTTGAAACTTTCATTTCGCTTCAAAATGAACGAAAATTCAGAAATTCAGCGAAATTTCACCCCCACAACACACATACACGTTTCTATTTTCTCTCTCTCTCTCAGTTCCTCTTCCATCGTTTTTTTTCTCTTTTTTCCTCACAAACGATAACGCGCTTTTCAAACTTCGAATTTCAACCGTAGGATCCCACGTTTTTCACGAGGAAAAGAAGAAAAAATGTTCAAAAAAATACCGAAAAGCAGGGAAACAAAAGCTTCGAACAAAGCGCTTCCTGATGTGCAAATTGGAAGAGCAGGAAGGTGCAGAGATGAAAAATGACCCCAAATGCCTTCTCTTTTTTTCCAACCTCCGACACCAATACAACTGAGGCATGTATGTAGAAATAGAACTCTTCGCAGCAATTCCATAAATAAATTCCGAAAAGTCCCCCTCTCACGTCATGCGCGGGTGTAGCACCCTGACTTCCTAGGATTTCTAGACGGTTTGTTCACGTTGATAAATGCGCCTTTGCACGCTTTCTCAACGAGGTCTTTCAGTGTCTGTCACTGCAATTAGTTCGAATTGGATTAATGGGCGCGTCTGCTATCTGATTGCCTGTTATGCACTTGAGAACTGGGTATTACCAGATATGAAATGCACCGCAGTGTCATTAGTTACCCTAACTAAACGTCGGCCATTGTAAGCGCTTTTGTAAATGTGTAATTTATGTATGGAGTTCCCTTAGCTAGGCAGATTAGCATCGGAAAGGGATGCGGTGGAAGCATGCTGGCTTTACGGTGGCACCGTAGCTAGCATCTTAAGGGTGAAGTCAATGTTCTTGTCACCTAACGTTTCATGTATGGTAGTAACTTCCGTTAAACCGTCTTGTGTATTATTACAATTGTTTCGGCTTATTTATGCTTAAATAAAATACAGGTTGCCCCAAATTGACGTCCTGCATTTGTTCCGTCCCAACTTAACGCTTTGGGATATTGAATGTCCTAAAGCTTTAAGTTGCTTATAGTTTACATTACCAATCGTCTTGTAAGTATCATATCTTGCAGAGACATGCAAGAGTTGGTTAACGTTTATTTGAGATTACACTAGCTCCAAGACTCGCGAAAAATATTTAACCTGCAGTCTGTTCCTCCCTTCTTCCTTTTCGGCTGGACTTGTTTAGAAAAACTTTTGCATCCAAGATTTTATCATTACCACATCTGTTACTTGTTCTCATAAAATTCGAAAATTCCGTTCCGCTGTTTTGGTGATTTCATCGTAGTCATCCATATAAGATATTGAGCATTTTCTCGTGTTGAAGCTAAGAATCAGATTGTTTAAATTCAATAGCTACATCATCCCTAGACATTAACCTGGATATTAATTTTGTGCAACAGGAAAGGACGAATGGTCCATTGCACCTGCGAAACGTGATCACAATCAGAGCAATTTCTAAAAAGTCAGAACACATTATGATATCTGAGTAAACATTTTAGGATGCTCTGCATTACTGAGATTTCGAGTAGTATATATTTATAATACTATTAACATGGGTGAAGTAATTGGTATATAGTGTTAGTGTGAGAGGCATTTTTATTTTTAAGCCGGTATAATTGTATTGAATTTAAACTGGGTCAAGATCAGTTGTAACGTTTGGGGCTGAACGAACATGGGTTTTAGATATCAGGAATGCTCTAGACTATAACAGGAAAAAATCCTTTGAAATTTTTTAGTAAAGATTTTTATAATATTTAACTAAAGATTTTTAGAACTGTTTAAATGCTAACTGGTTTTCCTACTTAGCTGTTACAATGGAAATCCTTACAGGTTTCTTACATAACTGATTTCACAAAAATAACTGTTCGGTATTTTTATAAGAATTTTATGAATTGTTTTTAGAAGTATTCTGTCGGTTAAACTAATTTTATTTCGCTATTCGCGCCCCCCCCCCCCCATCCTTTCTTGCAATGTGAAATAAAATCCATCCGAAACGCGATGACTGAGCATGACGGATTGTCCAACAACATCGGCGATTAGTCGTCGTGGACCTTTCAAAATCAGAGAGGCCTAAAAACTTATTGTCGACGCCTCGATTTTGAAGGAATGATTTCTTCTTCCTCCATAAATCATCGTCATCGAAAATTCTCCCCGACATCCCATATGAAACGAAGAGCGATCATCTCGCAGAAACGTATTAGATAAATGAATGGATGATGATAATAGAATTGCTCTATCGATAGGAGCGCAGAAAACAAATCAATTTCAATATTACCCTTTAAAGCTGCGCGCCTCCACTTTTTGAAGGGAAGAAGAAAGCTAATACCTGGCAATAACGGGGAAGACTTCGGGCTGATATAGAAAGTAACCTTTTTGCTTTCTGTTATTAAACCTTTAATATAATTACTGGCATCAATTTAAGATTCTTTTTTCCATCTCCCCTCCCCCCATCTCTCATTTTCGTCTGCCCGCAGACGAGGTTCGTCTCTTTTCGTTCTTTTCCCTTTTTTCCCCTCCAACTTCCGGACGGGGGATGTCTATTCTTCTGATACGATGGATCGCACCACTGTTTCTTTTTCACTTCCTCCCTCCACTTCTCATATGTAATCAGGGGTCAGGTACAAATTGACCAAATGTATGTTTTCGGTCCGTGCTTCAGATTGCGTTGATTTTTAAGAGTTTCTATAAATAGATTATAGCAGTGGTTTCTAACCAGTGGCGCAACTTCTGCCGTCCGGGGCGAGCTTGCAACATGCAACCCTTGCTTTTACAATCTACGCAGGGCGCATAAACCTCAAAATAAAAATAATAAATTCCGGGGAAGGGGGCATCTTATTAGTTAAGTAATTCGTCGTTTGACGCCCTTGATCTCTGCAGGTAGGTCGCGAAATCGCGCGTCCACCACCAGTCTTTCTTTCACATATCGGCAATTTACCGACAAAAGGCGAAAAATTAAGAATTAATTACAATAGTTATTCTTTTTTTTATGTACACAGTGACTGAGCTAATGCCGCAGCTTTTCTTAGTTATGAAATCGTTTTCCTGTATGTCTGATTTTGCCGCCCCTTTCGAAGTGCCGACGAGGCAAACCGCCCCGCCCCCCCTTTAGCTACACCACTATTCCCAACAGGAACGATCCCAGCACTCTCGGTTCAGTCAGTGACGCAGAGAGGGTAGGTGGCGCCTGGGGCATACTATTGTTGCAAAAGTCTTTCCGTGGGTGTATGGTGTAAACAGTCCAACACTCAGGAGTCTCCCCCGGCAGGCCGTGACGTCACATGGAATTATCTAGTACATTCAGCGTATCTTCTCTCCTAATAGAAATATCGAGAAAATTCCAGCATCTTTGAGATCCCATATTTCGTCGCCAAATTTGTCTCCAAGATGGTTGCCAAGTTTGTCGCCAAGGTCAGGGGTCCAGACGTGGCTGCTGTCGGTCATCTCATACTTACCCCTGTAAAACTCTCTTCCCAAACATAAGACTCACGTTGCTAGGAAGCGACTTTCCATGTTTGTAACACTATTATTTTTTCGCCCCCTCATCACATTCAGTTTTAAAAAAGAAATTAAAAGACACTTATATTTTGCCTCCATTGTCCTGTAGGCAGGCCGGTCTGTACATACTCCCCTTTCCTCTTAATCACTACCTCACTGTATAGAAAGACACTTGCATTGGAGGTTAAAACAGCTAATCCCTTCTCTCCGTAGTCTGGTCAGCATCTAGTGGGGTAGCGAGGATAAGTGGAACCGGGGTATAATGTGATTTTCTTTCCTCCCCTCTGTGGCTTAGCAAGGGAAAATGGGACTCAGGGCTGTTAAAACTATTTCGCACCCCTCTTCATGTTTGATTTTAAAAACTGACATAAACGCACTAATATTATGTCTCCACGGTGCCCTCTAAGAGTGGCACCTGGGGAATCTATACCCCTTTTGCCCCGCCGTTGCTATGCCAATGCGTTCAGTTCAGTGGCGTAAGTAGGGTGGGGCAAGAAGGCACGTGCTCTGGGCGCCTTACCAGAGGGTGAAAATTGTGTTTAAGAATTTTAGAACTCTGCTTTTTTCTGCTCTCTCTTATATTATACAAAGGAAAAGAATTATAAATGTAAAAAAAAAAAATCGACTTCGACACTGTCTCAAACGCAGCAAGCTAGACGCTTTGACTTGTCAAACCAAACTGAGGTTTTCAATCAAATTTGGGACGAAATCCGTCTAATGGGGGGATTTTTTTGTTTGTCCATCCGCATCTGTCCATGATAAAACTATACACGCACGAGAATGGACAGAACGCCGCCCCATGTTCCCGTACCTGTTCCCATGGGGCGGCGTGTGTTTCATGGGGCGCGCATGACAACTTCCAAACGTAAAGTTTTAGATGGATGCAATTTCGCATATAGTTTTATCATCAGAATTGTAGATGTGTATCAAATTACGTCCAAATCCGTCTGCGGGTTGACTGTGAGTCGATCTGTGTATTCGCGTGTTATGTGAAGGCGACAACTCAAAAACGCCACGACTTAAATGAATGAAATTTGGTATGTGGCCTCGTGACCTAACGCGTATCAAATTTTGGACCTAGTCGGTTGAAAGGAAGACGTCTGGAATGCACGCTCGGTTTTTTTTACTGTACCTAAAAGCACAGAGAGCGCCATATTGTGTTAAAGTCGAAGGGAGAACACTCCCATTGGTATTTTTCTTAACTCTAAATTCTAAATCCTCCCCCCTCCAAAGAACAAATGTTGAATAAAATTGTTTCCAATTCGGCCCTGCACCTCCTAGGGCCGTCCCTGGATATTATTTTTCATCATTTTAAGTGCATTTTTAATTTAATTTCATAGATCTCGATCTCAGTTGAAATTTGTGAATTCACGGGCTCCTCCATCTGGATTTACTGCTGCAGAAGTAGAAAATCTGATATAGTTGTCGTATGACAATTCTTTAAAAACAAAATTTAGCAGCGTGGAATGAACCGAGGTTTGATTGTCAGTAAAAGAAGGATATCCTATCCACTCTGAAGGGCTGAAGCTCGGAGGATTTTAATTCCATTTGCTACTTCTTATTTGTGAGGACTTGGGATTTCGGCAACTGCTGCCATAAAATCAAAGTATCGCGAGAAAAACCACATGGAAAATGCAATGAGAGTAGCTATGTCCAATTTAAGTCCACGATTTGAGAAAATGTTTAGCGTCAACAGGTTCACCAACTTTTAATAAATAATTTAAAATAAATTTATTTGATTTTTTGAATAAATATTTATGTGAGCTGAAATGTTTTATTTATTTTTACCTAACTCATTCAAAAATGGACTAATTTGCAGAAAGTACTAGTTGGAGTTTCATAAAGGGCACCTAAGAAAAATCAATATTCAGCAACGGCACCAAGAATAAAAAAAGTTTATTAATCACTTGGCCATACCTTTGTGGCCTAATAGTGATAGCTTGGTTTCGTGATTTAAAGACAAGAAATTCGAGTCCCGATTCCACCGAATATCTTCCTCGTATGGAGAACGCTTTCACCTTATGTACAAAGCCGTAGCAAGGATAACTGGCATCCGGGAAGTATTATTTTTGGACCCTTCTTCAAATTTGACTGTATGAAATTGAAATAAATGCACTAATATTTTGTTTTTCGAGGCTGTGCCTAAGAATGTTTTTTCTCGGGGCATTTATACTTCCTTTGTCCCCGTTGCAACGTCATTCTAAGTGGCCAAAAATTTTCAGAACGGTTACTGTACGTAAACTTTGAGTTTAGTTTAATTTTACCAACATATCGTTTTGATGAAACACAAGGTCTAATTTGGGTCGGAACCGTGGTGAGATGACCAAGGACAGCACGGGACCCCGCCCCCCTCCCAAGTTCTGCGCCACACTAGGGGGAGGATGTTTGACACTCGCCCTCGGATTTAAGGAGCATCAGGCCTACATACACGGGAAATCATTTGCGGAATCGGGTTTAGAAGCTGGAACCCTGCGAACCTTCCGAAGCCGGGACCTAACCACCCAGCCACCGAGAACCGCGTAATTTTTTAAATGCGAAAGTGGAGAATCAATGATAAATAGTATCCGGAGCAATGTGTTTCTTTTTCTTCGTCTTCCTCAACCTCATAGTTGACTTACAATAAAGGAAATAAACGCGCTGATATTTTATCGTAGTTGCATTCGGGGCATATACCCCCCCCCCTTTGCTCTACCATCGCTACGCCACTGGAGTGGAGTGCCAGGAGTGAGGTCCATCCCCAAATACCTTGATTTGTTTCTGAACGGGATGTCGACCTTATTAATTAAATTTTTAAATTTCAAAACTGATTCTGCCAGGAGTGAGGTCCATCCCCAATATACTTTGATTTGTTTCTGAACGGGATGTCAACCTATCTAATTAAGTTTTTAAATTTCAAAACCAATTCCCACTTTTTAAACTTTCGTTGAGGAAAAATATATCGAATTCCGTGAATTGTGATACAGCAACTCATGCAAAAACTGATAAAGGACAGTGGAAAGTCTGGTCGAAATTCAAAACCAGGGTGTCCACAAATGAAAATGAAACCAATAGACTAAATATATCATTAGATAATAATTCTGCGCAGTTTTCCCAATCATGGTCCATAGTCCTCAAACACAACTTCTCGCTTAAAAGTTAATAAAATCAAAGTTAAGAGTTGAAAATCACTTTTCAATCCCTTAACTTCGACTGCTTTTTAATCTGAGCACGTGACACCCCGTTGAAAAACTCAAATTAGCTGCATTCTCTTGCAACCACTTTCATTTTCTCACATTCATAGGTTCAATCCTTATGGAATCACAGGCGGAAATTGCGGAGGTGGTTAAATTTTCTTTTCCTTATATCCCCGGAAAAAAAGAATCTACATTCGCCTTCCGGCTTTCGGACAGGAATTTTTTTATAGCAAAATTCGATATTAATACATATTTAAAAAATACTTTAGAATTTTTTCGTTTCTTCAAAAGCCTAAAAACAGTTTTTTCATTGCTTTTACGTGAGTCATAATGAATTCGTAAATTCAAACGCCTAAACTTTGATTTTGCTGTACGTCTGCTTCTTAGTCTATGAAATATTAGTTAAATGCTTTTTCGTGTTATTTTCAAACTTTCGGAAACGTCTACTTTTCTAATACTATAATAATTAACAATTTAGTAAATTAACAATTTTCTGAATATTAACTAAAATATTTATCAAAAAATTTATTGATATCTAACGAAAAAACACATCTGAATTTTTTACAAAGCAAAAATCTAATTTATTTCTAGCTTTATTATACTTATTACCATACAGATACAAATAAAGCATTTTAACACTTTTATTTGACTTGACTTGTTTCACCTTCGTAAGGATGGAATTTTGTAATCTATTCATCACTCATTTCCTGACTTGCTAGAGTTTTGAAATTTTGTACTCTTGTGTGTTCTTGATGACACTACAGTATTTTAAGATTTTCGGCACTTAATTATCAGTTAATCGACTAAATTTAATTATAGTTTAATCCCATACAAGTGACGCCACTTGATAGGGAATCTGCGAAACAATCGATTTCTATATTCCATAACATTCATAATATTGAATTATTAATTGGACTAAAAAAATTGAAAACGATTAAAATAAAAAATTATACTTTTTATTATACTAATAAAGGTGTTTTGTTGTGTTTAAAATCTTTGTTTATGTTAGAAACTTTATTAGAAATCTGAAGCAGTTGTTGGCCTTTTTAATAAAGCAAAAAAAAGGAATAAAATTACCTTAAAAATGCAAGAAACTTCAGTGTAGTAGTTAGTTCTGGCCCTTATGAAAAATCAAATAATTGTAATGATAAAAAAAGATAATTAAGGAATTGAAATAGCACCCTTAACGGGTTGCCCAGCAAGAGCAACAACAAGTCTTCAAACTAACTTTTCAGGAATTTGCTTTTTATCCTTCGAATTCACGTGCACTGGCAATTTTTCAAAGCATTTTTCACTCTGCTAATTAATAGCAGCAACATTTTTTTCTGTTTCTATTCATTTTGAACATCGCTTAAATCTATATAATACAAGAGAATAAAATGTAAATTACCAGGATTTTGTAATATTAATTTTTTGTATATTTATTGTAATACTTTTCAATCTGGATAATTGGGTAATTAATGAAGAAAATGAAGGAAAAAAATCCACCGACATTTGTAGCTAGAGTTAAGAATAAAATTTAGGAGTTGCTTTTAAAATCTTCAAACGTATTAATTTTAGGATTATTTTAGAATCTTACATCACATTTTGAAATCTTTTAAAGAAAATATTATTAATATGAAGTGTTGTATAAAATAATTAAGAGACTATAATATTAATATTACGATAAAAAAATTACGTAACTAAAATATGAATACTATAACAATTTAAAGGCGCTTGAAATATATGCTTAAATGGAAGTGTCATCATTTCAGCTCGACATAACTCAGTTTAGGAAAGGATGAGTTCTGCATTTAGCTTTGAGACGATGATCTTTAGATACAAACTCAAAGCCACTATGGCATTTCATAGATGCTTGGAAACTTAATATCGTGTTGCCTATCATGTTTAGTTAGAAAAGCATCTCATTTGAAGCTATAGGAAGACTATTTTGGGACGGATATAGTCCTTCTGAACTGTAGTCAGATGATGAGGACGACAGCTGAACCGGCACCTCTTCTCCAAACTTCTACATCACACCAGTGAGAGGACGTTAGATTCCCGATGGATGTAACTTGCACCAGGTCAGCGTATATGGTGAATATTTGGTGAAATAGGTCTTTTCCGGTTTCAAAGCAGAATTTTATAGACATTTCTGTGCAAATCTTTCAAAAGGTGGATTGTCTGTCTGTTTGTCTATCCGTGTGTATGAGAATACGATAACTCAGAAGCGGAGTGAGTCCGACGAATGAACCGCTGGTGTGGTGCACAACACCTACTCCACCCCTGGTGTGTGGTGCGGAAGTTCAGAGGAAGTGCCAGATCAGGTGTCGTCTTCGTTATCTGACCGCGGTTCAAAGTTACGAGGTACGTCTCAAAGTAACCCTCGTTTTGATTCGAAACGGGACGTTAATATAACTAAACTGACCAATGAAATTGGGTATGCAGTCATTATACCAAAATTGTGTATCTGTGCCAAAATTTGGAATAAATCGGTCTACTGGAAGAGGTACTGTTTCAAAATATACACTCAATTCTCTTCATTGTACGACGAAGCTAAACACAAAATGGGCCATATTATGGAAGTATGCGAGAAACTCAGGGGAGAACTTTCTTGTTTTTTATAGCACAGGGAAAGAAAAGCATAGAAAAGCACAGAGCTCACGAAATGTTTTATGATTGTTGGTGTGTAGTGAAATCTGGAGGAAAAGAAATGAGTCTTGCCATCTTATTTTCTCTACAAGGTTTGGAAATTTAATAGTGGTCGTCCATAATTACAACTGACACAGCATAGGTACTAACTTAAAACGTTAATAGTCTTTCGATGTAATCACCAGTGTTGCGTACAGAGCTTGATTTCAGCAATGTGGAAGTGTCTAGTATACCTGAAGCAGTATCAGTTCTGTTGATGGGTTGGGAGCCCTTGAAGACTCTCTGGAACAGTTGGTATTAACCTAATGTTTTTACTTGGGACTGGGAATTGTTGCATCCAAATTTAAATCCCTTTCATTATTCCGATTTCATCCCGAAAAAGAATTTGCTACGAAGTGGTTCCTTCTTTACAGTTACAGAGATTCTTAAAACAATAGGCCGCTTCATCCGCATCATCAACAGAACTTCAGATATTCTACGGAAGAGATCTCAAAGATGGAGATTCATCAACATCTCGAGGTCGAATTTTTGGACGATTACAGTACTTTCTCTTTGTTTACGTCGTATACGAGAAAGCAAAAATATTTTTAAATAGACTTTTTTAGCAGCGGGTAAATAATACTAAACTGACTTTTCTTCGCTTACGCAATGCGATTTTTGATGTTCCAGATTCCGAACATCGAAAGACTTGTTCTACGTACTATAACGACCCAACTATACTTTCTGGAAATATCGGGATACAAAACTGATCTGCGCTTAGCTTAATAGCAATATTAAGAGAGTCCCCTAAGTTCCTTTTATCTCATCTTTTGACAGCCAGCACTGGTGTAGTGTTGGGAAGTTTTAAACTAGTAGGGTAGTAGTTATAGAAGTTGAATAAGAAAATGTTAAAATAGTTTCGTACTTTGTTGCAGCGACAGCATTCACAGCGAGGAGGAAGGAGACTCAACAAAAAGTATTTTTTTCGCTGCTACCACTGCTGCAAAAGAATGTAAATGCCGTGGATTTCCTGAGCACCGATCTGAATTATGCATACGCCTTTTTCTCTCTCGCCACCCCCTAGCATTTAAAACGTGCCTGGCCCTCAGCGCTCAGACACTTTGACTTGGGAGAATTGGAGAAATGGTTCTGGTTGGCTCAGGGTTTAAAAATAGTGTTAACCTTTTAGTGGGGATTGTAATGAATGATGACTTTGTTTTGTGTAAGATGGGGGTTTGGTATTGAGGTGTAACAAATTAAATCGATATTTTTACTTTAATCTAAATAACTAAGTAAATAAAATAATTAAATTAATGAACTAAATAACTAAGTATGTTTTTTCTTGCCCCTCCTATGATTTAAAATGTGCTTGGACCTCAGCGATGAGACACTTTGACTTGGGAGAATTGCAGAAATGGTTCTGTTTAGCCCAGGGTTTAAAATGGCGTTACCTTTCAACTGGAATTGCAATTGCCGATGAGTTTGTTTTATGAGGAGTTGGTATTGAGGTGCTGCAAATTAAATTGAGATTTTTAGTTCTTAGTCAACTAAATAAACAAAATAATTAAATTAATAAGATAAATAACTAACGGACTTTTTAAATTGTCACTCCTGAGATTTAAACCATGCTTGGCCCTCAGAGCTAAGACACCTTGACTTAGGAGACTTGTTGAAATGGCTCTGTTTGGCTCAGGGTTCAAAAATAGTGTTACCTTTTAGTGAGAATTGTTTTTATTGATGAGTTTTTTAATGTTAAGATGCGAGTTTGATATTTAGATGCAGGAAATTAAATTGAAATGTTACCTTATTAAACTAGACAGTTCTTTTTAAATTCCTACATTGTAGAAACAAAATTTAATCAAAATCTGAGTACAAAAAAAATCGGGATAGGGTCGCGGGGTCGAGACCCGGTTCTACGAAGCATCCTTCATATATACGGGCCTGTTTAAATCCGCCGAGAATCAAAAGTCCTGTTGTTCGTGTAATGCGGAAGTTTGGGGAGGAGCATGCTGGCTCTGGTGCCAGCCTCGTCATCTCGACCCCAAAAAAAAAAAAAACACCCCGAGGTCCGTTCCCATATAACCCTTGTGCAGTGCTAAAAAGTACGTTAATGTGCTAACTAAAGTAAACCTCGCATATAGATATAGTCTTCAAAGATTGACAGTATTTTTGATATTTATACTTTTATCATTACTTCTCTATCATCGGTGACAACTCAGGTTGATAGAAGAAAGACGCTACGAGTGATCTAATTGCAGTGGAATGACGTAATACGTATTTCTACGCCTCTGAGAACTGCAGAAATAACTCCCTGAAAATAAACAATTTTCGTTTGAAATATAGAATGTTATCACATAAATATCGGTTTCTCTTGTTTAAAACTAAAAATTCTGCCTAAATATATCAATTACTTTTAAAATATATTAAGATCATATTCGTGACTACTTAACTGGGCGTAATGGTACACCTAATATGGCTATCAACATGAATTGTCTTCGGTTATAAACTCAATTTTTTTTCTAATTGAAATGCAGTGACCTAATCTTCTACTAAATACGTTACGAAATTAAAGTTTTTGATTATATGTCAATTACATAAAAGCAGACAGAATATATAAACGTATGTTAAAAAATATATAAATAAAACAAGAAGGTAAGGAAAAAACGAAATCTCGCGAAGTTATGGGCAGTAAAGAGTTATAAAAAACACTGAAAAAATCTCCACACTGCTCGTATATAGATATAAAACTCCGTGATTGATCGTATCTCCTTTTGGATGATATTGATTTTCTCCGTGAAAATTTGGAGCACGCGTCACATACACGGTTACAGTGATTTATGTGTGTCGTTTAGCAAAGCATGAAAAGGACTTTTCGTCGCGATCCCCCTTTACACCCCCCTATTCCCCATAAAAATAAAAATTAATAATAATGATGAAAAACGCCGGGGGCCGCGAAAAAAAATTGCCCGTCAGCGACAAATAGTCGGGAAGAATAAAATTCCAAGCGATAAGGTATGTTCTTATATGTTGCTATTTCGCATTTGATGGTACCGGCCGAGGTATTAGCATAAAACTGGAGTTGACATGCGCCGAGAATTAATGAATGGGGAGTATTACTCGGCGATGTTTTTTATTTCACTCTTAGAAATGATATGGGGCTTAAACAAATGAGAAGCGGGGAAGGGTTTGCATTGCTGGAGTTGTATGATTGTGTGGTATTGATTTCTTCGAGCTCCGTCTTTGCGTTTTCTTTTGGAGGGTTTCTCTCTCCCTTTTTTACGGGAAGGGGATCTTAATAAAAGGTATTCAACCAAGAATCATTGGTTTTGAGAATGAATTGCTCCCACGCAGACTGGGAGCCGCGTTGGCTTGGTGGAAGTGTCTAGAGTTCCAGGCTCGATTCCACCGAAGTTTCGTCGCTTACGCGACCACCTGCATGTTACATACGTTTGGGTCAAAGAGCCGCGGTGGCCTGGTGGCATGGACTCCACTTCGATATCAGAGTATCAAGGGTTCGAAATCTCGTTTCAACAGATCTGCAGTGTGCGGGTGCCTGTACGCGCTATATCCGCCGGATTCGTAAAGCCGCGGTGGCCTGGTGGTACGGACTCCACTAGGTAGAAGAGTATCAAGAGTTCGATACCCGATTCCACTAAACACAAACTGTGTGTACGGACCGCATATTTACAAACCCTACCCTGATAGAACTGAGGCAGGAAATCGGACAATATGATTGGCTCGCTTCGCCGAGGGAGCCGATGACGTCGTTCTTTGCTCTCGTGCGTGTACTTTTCATTAGTATAATTTCTTACAGCGTGGGATGTTTTATTTTTTATGATATTTTAAAAAATAATTTCATTTTTAAAAATATTACAACCCACGGAAGAATGTTTTCTGTGCTCAACTGTGGGAAAACGGAGAAGAAAAGTAGGACGACTCTTGTTTTGTTGTGATTGCCGTACGCTACGTGCGAGAGCTGAAAACGACGTCACTGCTCCTCGTAGCCAATGATATTGACTGATTTCCTGCCTCAGTTCTATCAGGGTAGGGTTTGTAAATATGCGTACGGACCTGGTACATGTTATTGGGATTTAACGTATTCTCGCTGATGTGATGTGTTTAGGTGCGGGCCAAATCAGGTGTATCATCTATTCACAGATATTCATCTGATCGCAATTTCAGATTACTGGTTTGTCATGAAATATCCCTCGTGTATCTTTAAAATGAGATATTGAGCTAACGAGACAAACCAGACGATTCCCTCTCGGATATCTTGTGTATGTGCACTTGATGCACGTCAAATCTGTCGGATCCTAAGTAATATTTGTAGTGAAGCCTCCAACTAAAGATGTGTGTGCGTGCCACCCTCCGGGCTAAAAAATAAGGGCTGAGATTTTATGATGGGGCACTTGCTGCTTGGAGTATTCATTCAAATAAAAAGACTTGTCTGTATCTTTGTTTCATGATGAGGGGATTGCATATTTGAAAATTTCCATGCCACCAAAGATATGACGTGTATGTGAGTCTGGTACGCGTAAAATAGATATATGTCCGGACACTGGTACGCTATGAAGTTTAATATGTCATTCTCACCAAAGCGACCACAATTCAAAAGTACAAGATATACTTCAAAAGCCTTCGCGTGGCTTCGAAACCTAAGATGGATGTAACGAAGCAGACAAACCGATGGAGTCATTTCATGTTAGTGTGATGCATGTCAAGTATCCCATTCCAATTTTATTTTGGAAAACTGATACATTAGCCTACTGCCTCCGCGCCAATTTGATTTTCTAACCGATACATTAGTCTTGTGCTTTTGAAGCAAAAAGTTATTCATGTGTCTACTTATTGAACCTTGATGCATTATCCTTACTTGGGATCATTTTGAAATCATTGGAAAATCTCTAATCTCCTTTTAAAACTAAGTCTCTCGTCTTCATCTGAAGACAAAAGAGTTACTTTATACTCAGATGGCTCATATTTAGTGTGCTGGGTCAATTTATTTTTTAAATCCATTGCGCATCTTGTAGAAGACAACACCACATGATGTCCAGCACAGCGTAAGCAGCGCGCAGTTAAATGCAGTTACTACTTATCTCACATACACATGTTGGTTAGATAACATGAAGTAGTGACGCTTATCACAAGTTTGTGATGTCGCATGAATTGACTGCATTCTAGTGTGTTGGCAAGATCGCCCACTTGGCAACGCAGAAACGTTTCAAAACGGGCCATATCCAAGTTGGGTTTGAAATATTTTCGTGTTACGAAGTGGTAGAAGAAATCAAATAAACCTAAAAACCGCATTCTCTAAAAAATGGAGATGCCCACTTTTTTGCAGCTACACAACACATATAATCGACTTGTAGTGGGTTGCATTGTTCAACTGGTTATTGTTCTCCGCATAGGAATAATCAGATGGATAAATCATTGATGGCAAGAATATATCAATTCAATTGATACCTCCTAATTTTTATAAAAATCTTTCGGTATCAATGTATCCGTGTGGAGGACATAAAATGTTTCGAACTGCGTACGCATGCATGCGCAGTGATCATTGATCAAATAACTATCATCATTTAGTAGGTGTACCCCTCCCGTCTCCGAAATCCCGGGGATCGTTATAAATTATTTTTTAAGCGGGGCTTTCTCCAAGGGCACTCGGCGCTGCTGTAGATGCAGATGATTAAGTACCTCAGTGACATTTAATGATAAATGCCCTTTTGACTTTTTTGCCGACCGAACTGCGATGGGTGAATAATAGGGACCTGCGATATCCAATCTTAAACACTGATTTAGAGTGTGATTAATGGCCGGGGGAGTATTGATAGTTTATATCTCTCGGACGCCGCACAAGTGCATTGAAGTATAGTTTTGGTTTGGAAATAGAGATTTTGTCTCCATCGATTTGTGGTCTTATTGTGTCGGGGGTGGAGATATTTCTTCAGTATCGGGGTAAATACTGATAAATGACTAGATAGGTATCTGTCATAGATAGTCAAAAGTATACGTCTATCAAGTAATTCAGTGAAACATCTTTAGTGCGTCGCTAGTTAGTATGTCGTTCTCGATCGTACATTGCCTTGGTCACAATACATTACTGTTCATTTTAATGTTGAAAGATCTTTATAACGTCGCAGGTATTTGATAGTGCGTTTTCTAAAAGTATTGGGAAAAATTTTAATGATGCAACTTCAACTCACAGTGATTTAGTTAATCAAACGTCACAACAATCAAAACTAACAGAATTTTTTGAAACACAAATATTTGAAATACTAAAATTAAACACTGAAACTTTCCCTGAAATCCAAGAAGGACTTATGCAGTAAAGAGAATTATTTTAATTTTTATCTATCGTAATAAAATGATCTAATATATTGCAATATATCCAATAGTGAGAATTCCGTTATGTTATATGTATTATGTTAAAAATTCCAAAGAGATGCATGGTTACAAGAAGAGATAACAATAAAATTTCTTTAATTATATAATGAAGTGTTGTTCAGTTATTTAAAAGCTGGAAATTGTAGTCTTCTAAAATATTTTAAAATTTTTAACTTGATTAGCTTGATTTTTTTTTTTTTGCTTGACATTTTAAGCATAATTTACTAAAATAATGAGGAAATCTTCTTACAAATTAGAGCTTATTCTGCCAATTTTTGAGCCGAGGTTAGATAGTACGCCGTTCTTGTTATTACGTCTTTTCAGAACGGTACTTTGACGAGGTCTGCACTGTACTTCAAAAGTACAGGCTAGGCTGTGTGTCTCAGAATTTGAAATTTTCTTAATTACTTGCTTGAAAAGTTTGTAAGTTTTTTGTTAATGTTTTCTACTAGAATGGTAATTGTCAAAGCTTTGTGTATCCTAAATATGAGGTACTTTTTTTCCTATTTGTAACGATAGTTTTCAAAACTGCCGAGTAATAAAAATGTCGAGAAATCATTTGCACTTTGTTTGTTACTTCACTTCTGTTGTTAGTTTTCTCCTCTCTGCTTTTACATGCATCACTCAAAGATTTGAGAATTGCGTAATGTCTCACGTTTTGCAGAAATTTGTGATTATAATGCTTGTTGTATCCTGGATTAAATGCAACGTCATTTCCTTTCTACCTTTCATCATTTCTTTCATTGGAAATATTTGCATTTATTTTCGTCATAAAGTAACTTGGAAGTTTTTGCTCATTATTAACCATAATTTACCCTAAACTCTATCTCCAAAACGCGTTCTTGGCCTCTTGGCATAATTTTTTTCCTTCATCGTATATTGCACTATTTCTAACCTTTTATTCTCTTCTAACTAAGGCTCTTCATCTTGGTAAGACTTAAGAATGCAGCTCGGTTTCTCGCCAAAGAGGCAAAATTGCGCCAACCATACTAAAAGTCTCCAAACATTCGCTATGTTGGATGGTTGCAAAATGGCAGCGATTCTAATGACCACAATTGAAGAAATGTTGAAAAGTAGATAAAATGCTCGAATTGGAAATTGAAACGAATTTAGGTAAAATGAATGAGAAAATTATGCATTAAAACAGAAAACTACTACTAAGAAAATATTAAAAAATGCCGGAAAACATGAAATGCTTACTGAGAATAATATATTTTTTCTGAATAAAGTGGAGGAGGCCCAGCCCCCCAACCCCCCCCCCGGTTCGCTGCATATGACGAAATTAAAACAGGAAAATAGACACAAATTCAGGAAATTTTGCTAAATTCTTACTGATAGAATATCACAATAACACCGGAATAGACAAAAAGTTTGCTAATGGAATAATGCAATAAAATTATTGGAAAATTTATTAAAATTATCAAAAAATAGGGAAAAGGAACCCACAAATATGTGAGGGTCAAAATCTCAGGTATACTCAACTTACTTTCATCGAACCAACTGCCCTTTCTCACGGACTTTTTAACGTAATGAGCATTCAAGCCATACTTTCTACAAACCCAGCTATAGCCATCCGATCCATCCCAAGCAAAAAAGAGAGAGAGAAAAAAAAAGCTACCGCAAAGTGGTTAGAGTTAGAAAAAGCGACAGCGAGGCACAAATGACAGAACGTAAGAAGGAGACAGCCTTATGCAAATTCTGGCAACGTTTTAGGGTTGCCAACAAAATTAACACATTTGGCGAGAAATCAGTTTGGCGCCAAAAAAGAAATTCAACTTGGCGACCGTGCCGTGGTCTTAAGTTCAGCCTTCATCTTTACAATTGTTTTGCTCCTACTTTGCCTGCGTATTATTCGAACCGTTTTTATAAAATATCTCCCAAATTTTCTAATGAACGAGAATATGTCCATCGTAGATATTAGCTGAATTCAATTTTCTGATCTTATTTATGTAATCTTAAAATTTTAATTTGCATGGTGAGTTTTAAATAACCTGATGATGAAGAGTTGCAAGATTACAGGAATGAAGCAGAACTCTCTATATTAGGATTCCTTCTCCCTTTAAAACTGATTATATTTTAATTGTCCAAATCCTACAACGAATAAATGAAATTATACTCCTATCGATTTACTCATACAGTTCTACAATATGAAGCGTCTTGTATTTTAGTTTCATCTTATAGTAAAGAGAATCGAGTATCCAATTTTGAACCTCCTCAAGTTGTCTTATTTGGTCCAAAATTTGATACAGGTCGACAATTTTAGTGTAAAGACGACTTACAAAGTTTCATTCGTCTACATGTTTGCAGATTGAGTTATAGTGTTCTCATACCTATGGATGGACCGACAGTGTTCTCTAGAGATGGCGGTTATTGTGAAAATAACCAGTTTTCGGTTATTCAGGTTTTTTTCACCTCCGGTTTAACCTCTAAAAATAACCGGTTTTTGAAATAACCTGTTTTCGGTTTTTTATGAAAAAACAAAGGCCATTTATAGACAAAATTTTTTATTAGTAATGTTTTTGAAGGAAATCTATTCATTGGCCAATATTTGTCTATTCATAAAGACTCTTTCAGTAATTCGCCAACCAACAGACGCCTCGAGGAAGCCGTTGTCATTGATTGGTTTAAGATGATGAAATTCAAAGCTTCATGACTAGGTAAATTTTAGTATAATCGAACCTAAAATCAAGCCTATCTTACGATCCGCATTTTTTACCCTGTTATTGGATTTAAAAAAATAACCGGTTGTAACCGGGACAAAAAAATAACCGAAAAAACCAGTTAACTAAAACAAAAACGGTTTTCGGTTAAAACCGGTAGGTTTTTCCCATCCTTAGTTTTCTCTTTATCTGATTAGGTAAAAAAAATGATACATGTTCGCAATTTTATTTAAAATCACTTGCCAATTTCACTCATGTTCATCGTTGCGTTTTCTTATTATCGTGCTCACATGTACTCAGGCAAACAGTCTTCTTGTGAAAGGATCGTGTCCCGAAATTCGATACAGATCTACAAATTTGATGCCTTGATCATATATCGAATTTCATGTATCCATCTCTTTCCGTTTTTTAGTTATTTTGTCTGTATGCATACGGATAGGCAGACAAACATTTCCAAAAGTATTTTTTTCGGACTCAGGTCGAAAACGAGGATTCATCAAATTCTCTAGCAGAGGCAGCTCTCTGAAGCTTTGAATTGGCAATGAAATCCAAACGGCCGACCGTGATGATCTACAACAAATAATTTTACGTTTTATGTTTTATTAATTTTGAAATTATATGTTTAAACTTGTTCGTGTGAAACTTAAAAAATTAATTATTACACTAATTGGACTGTTTACTAAACCATAAACGACTCCCTCGAGGTCGAATTTTTTTGACTATTGCGATACTTTATCTTTGTATGATTTGTAAACGAGAAAGTGAACATCTGCAAATAAAAGTTCATCCAATTGATATCACCAACACGTTATCCCGTCCTAATGCTAGGAGCCGAGTAATGGCCGGAATAATATTGATTCCTGGAACAGAACTGAAATCGGAATCGATGACACATCTGCAAAACAGTCCATCCCAAATAAACTGCCCGAAATAATTCCTCAGACATTTCGGAAGAGCACCGCACAAGGTATGGACCGGTTGCCCTTTAAAGAGAGAAAAGTTTATGGGAAAGTTAGCGCAGATATCTTCCTTCGGGCTGTATTTGCTGAAAGGAGAGGGGAGCCATTTTGCCCGAGTCACCATGTTTGCAGCCATCGACCTTGTCTAAGGTAAACAGAGATATAACGCCGGGTGTACCCAAGGAAACGAGGCACGCAGAAAAGCGCCGGGCTTTTCTTGAAAGGCTTTCTTCTCGGGGCCAGATGGTCTTCTAGAAGCTGCGCTGGCAACTTCGCGGAATAATTTGCTTTCCCTCCGAATGTATAAGATGAGTCAGATAAAAATACCCTGCAGGATTCTCAACATGGGAAGTTCTTTATCGGTTACATTCAGTTTTATGTTCGGGTGAAGTATAAGATGGCAACAATTAAAAGCTTGAATAAAACAAGTGAAAGTATTCTCTTTTCGCATGCTTCTACTATGTGACGCATTTTGTGTTTGTCTTCACCGTATAGAGAAGAGTACGCATTTTGGACGTCTTCCTGTTGACCGACTGGGTTAACAGGAAGGCTGTGGTGGCAAGGTCTCGGCTCTTGGACGGGAGGGTTCCAGGTTCGAAACTTAATTCCAGCAAAGATCCATCGTCTGTGTGGGACAGGTTCTCGTTAAATGTAACGCTGGTCTACGGGTCTGTTGACTTATTAAACTGCACCGTGACAGAAAATAATTCACGTAAAGGCTGTTCTTTAGGCCATTTTGTTATCTCATGAACCGTTAAATTGATAAAATCTTCGATTCAATCTGTTTTTAAAGAGTGTTGATGTTCTCTAGTACCATTAAGCTTTATGCAATAAACGGGAAAATTCTATAAATTTTTTGTAGTGAACTCAAGAGAAAAATTGTAAGGTTGTGTTCCCAGTCATATGGCGGAAAAAGGGAAAAGAAAGTATCCGAAATCTGTAACTTTTTCGGAAACTTTCAGTATCGGCGCCATCTTTATCCTACCATTAATAATCTCGTTATCGCGTGTTTTACTCTCGTTCCCGACATTTTTATCGCCGATCACGTGACTACGAAGAAAGACCACGCCCTCCACGGATCGCGAATGGGGTGAAAGAAACTGAACACAGAGAAAAAGGCAACGCCGGTCGTTTCGTGAGGCGAGCTCAGAAATCATAAGAAATGAGCATTAACTGGTTTTCAAAATGTGGAAAGGTTATTATGGCAATAAAAGGTATGTTATTGAGTAAGTAGTCAGCCCGCTGACTTCTCAGCTCCGAATCCAAAGGATCCGATGTTATTGCTGCCCTAAAGACAGAGGGTGTGCCAGTGGATTTAAAGATCGTAATAAAACTTCTCATCTTCAGCTTCTTGCTGACATCATTTATTACGGGATGTTTCTCTATGTAATGGCTGGATTGAACGAAACATCAAAGCAACTTGTATCCAATAATTATTAGCTGAAATTGTGGGAACAGTAAACTGTTGGTGTCTTTTGGTTTGCCAGAGCTCCTGGTTGAGGATTTTGCTCAACTTCAAGTTTTGATTTTGTGGTTGATTTTTGGGATAGGAATATGTGGTTGATTTTAGCTAATTTTTATGTAGCTATTAGATTTTTCTAAAAAAAAAAATGGAAGTCGTGTACACTATTAGAAACACTATTTAGCAGTTATTATTAAATGTTAAAACAAGTCTTCTTGGATTAGATGGATCTCTTGGATATCATGAGCTCATTTGAGTCCTTTCATGTAATTCTGGATTCTCACAATCTCTGACACGATGCCTTTCATCCGACTATTTTTTTTCTTTCTCGTATACAAAGAGAAAGTATTGTAATCGTCAATAATAATTCAACCTCGAAATTTTGGCGATTTCCACGTTTTATACCTCCCTGAGTCCGAAAAAACCATTTTTGGAATTATGTCTGTTTGTGATCACGATAATTCAAACACATATAGAGTTAGACGGATGAAATTTGGTAAGTGTTTTTACACCAGAATTTTAGATTTCTGTCAAATTTTGAACTAATTTGGGATAACGGGAAGTCTGTCTGTCCATCCGTCCTCTGCATGTGAGCAAGTTTACCCAGAACTGAAACGAGCTAGGGGAGAGGGGTGCACCTCTCAACAATTTTTAATATAACCTCATTTTTTAAGAAAGTATATGATTTCATTATTTAATGTCATTGGTTACAACAGAATATTATGCAGCTACTAAGAGTTTGTATCAAGAGTTCCTGGTCATAACTAAAAGGTGAAATTATGCATTTCAACTGAAGCCTAAATCTGTTGAAACGTGCCCCACCCATGGGCCATGGGGCACCTTTCAACAAATACATAACGACTAATTTCACTCACATGAACATAAATTTTATTGAAATATAACAAATCTACAGAAAAATACAGTGATCTAACAAAATTCATCTGGTTTTAGGTAACTTCATTTTTCTTGTTTTCATTGTTTGTTCCAGTCATTTTGTGCTACTTTCAGTTTTGGCTTATATGGCCCCGTTATTCCGACAATTCATAAAATCTTTAACCCAGTGAATTCCAACTATATTATTTTCATTCCAACTACTTGGAGTACTTGAGCCCAGGCATTTCGAATAATCATATGCATATAATCATGTAATACTTGTTTGTAAGTCAGATCATAGTTTATATTTGAACTTTTAACTATATAATCACAAAGCATGCCTTCTTGATCTGTGGTGAAAACTTGCAGACATGTATACTTGGAGTTAAAGAAGTTGGATGAAGCATCCAATGTTATGTTTTATCATCAATATCAACTGTTTTACTTTATTTTAAATCTATAAATTAACATAGAATAGGGCATTCCATATAATTTTGAAGTTCTAAGAGACATGCAATCTTGAACTGCTTGCGTAGATTTGAAATCTCTTCTTCTTCTGGTTTATTATGCTTCTTTATGTAAGTTCAAATCATCTTGTCCAAGTCTCTTTAATAATAAAATATGAATAACATTTTAACAGTGTTGAAAGGTGCCCCCCGATGTTTGTTGAAAGGTGTTGAAAGGTGAAAGAAAGAAATGTGCAGCCATTAAGTTTAAAGTGTAAGTTTTTAAACTCTCTTTAGAAAAGGAATTTCTAGTTACTAATAGTATTGTTAGATGCAGAAAGTCTTAATTAATTTGGTGAATAAATCCAACTTATCTCAATGAATATGGAGTAAAAAAATTCAGTGATGAAAAGACATTTCAGTTTTTACTTCGCAGGTCACAAAATAGATCTCATTCCATACCAAAGCTCATGGTACGAGAAATGGAATAAAGCCTATTGCCGGAAGATGTTCTCTTCTGAAACTTGATTATCCACCTATCAGCCGATCAAACAGTATTTCCAGTGAAGAGAAATGCTAACCGTTGAAAGGTGTCCCCCCCTTTCCCCTACATGGCGACGATAATGATAGTTTCGTAAAATATTAAAGCTTTTCTATACTTTCTTTTCCTTTAGCTGTCTTTAATACCGAATGAATGTGAACACTGCCTTGCAATTTTTACTTTGGGTTCAGTTTTAAAATTATTGAATTTTTCCCGTTCATTGCAAAAGGACTAACAAAATACTACCGGAGAGTATCAATAGTTTTTAAAAACAGAGTTAAATCAAAGATTTTATCAATTTAGTGGTTCATGGGGTAACAAAATGGCCTTATGAGCAGCCTTTTAGTGATTCTTGAAATTTAACACATGGTTTTATAAAAAGAATTTATAGACCTGTATCAAATTTTGGACTAAATCCGTCAACGGAGTGACTGTTTTTGAATATGTCGGTTTTTGTGGATGTGAACGTGATAACTCAGAAATGCAACCAGCTAGTCTGGTAAATTTACTATGAGATATTTACACCAAAATTATAGATCTTTATTGAATTTTCGACCAAATCGGTCAACGGAGTGACTGTTTTTCGATTCCTGTTTTTGTGGATGTGGACGTGATAACTCAGAAGTGGAACCAGCTATTCTGGTAAATTTACTATTAGATCTTTACACTAAAATTATATACATGTATCAAATTTTGTACAGAATCGTTCAGCTTGAAGAGGTCCAAAATGTATACTTGATTCTCTTCACTACAGATACGAAGATGATCACAGAATGTGACTGTTTTTGTAAATATATAAGAAAGTCCAGGTGGAAACGCTGTGGCTTGTTAATGTGAATAATCAAAAATTATTAAGAACGTGTTCGTGACATTTCATTTAAATTTTTCAAACAACAGTTTTTAAACGAAAATAAAATGCATTTAACATCTAATGATATTTTATTTTAAGTGTTTTGTTAACCGACTATATAAATGTTTAGAGTCGAAAACCTCCTTTTAGGTCCAAAAAAAGGGTCTCGATCGGAAGATGTTCAAGAAGCCCGGTGTTGAAATGAAGTTTGAAGAGTTTTCGGTTCAGTTCAAACGGTTTCGGACTCGAAAAGCAACTTGCGTTTATCTAAAGTTTTAGATTCAGATTAATAATGAAAACACATCAAAAGGCTTCAGTTGACTAATGCTTTTTAACTAATAGAAGTAGATGAATTGCATAATTATTGGGCTTTTGGAGTCGTTAACTCACTGAGGTTAAAACGCTCATTTTATATTTTCTCAGGAACAAAACGTTAAACACCATTTTTATAAATTTTTTAAACCTTAACCTTAAATTTAAAAGCCTTTTCCCCCTTCAATTTGTATACGATTCTCATTTTCTGAATATTTCTAATTTATCGCATGACGATTTAAAAAATCTCTACAGGTTGTATTGTAATCTAATTAAAGACAGTGAATGATGATCTAACATTTAAATTTCTGGCATAGCACGTTAGAATGAGTTTTGATGATATAAAATATAGTTTTAGAAAGCATAGTTTAAACTGCAGCAAACATATTTTATTTTGAAAGCCAGCTATTCAGTAAATAAAATAAGCCTATTTCCTTTCCCATTTCTTTGAGTGGTTTTTTTTATTAGCCTACTTATTTCATAATCTTGAAAACAGATTTGAAACCAACTAAAACTGATTATGATATCATTCTTAATTTGTAGCGTTTAAAAAATATATATATTTCATTCTTCCCAAATATTCCCTTTGATAAACAATTGAAAGCTATTTTCAAAAAAAAAAAAAATCGAACCAGTTTCTCATTTATAAAATTTCTATTTCTTCCGACCATTCAAAAAAGTAGGAGGATAGATCAGGAATTTTTTTAACTCCTTAAGAAGATTTCGATTTCTTTTTCAAAACTTTTTTTTGTTTTCCTGAACGGGATGGAAAAGGGGGAAAAAAATCCCTTCATATTCTAAATGAGGGAATAATCGAACGCTTCTGTATAAAGCAACAACATTCAGAGGGGGGGAAAAGGAAGAAGGGGTGGGGGACAGGAGACGCAAGAAAGTCCGGGAGGGTGGAGGGGTTGCATTGGGAAGATTTCTGAGGACCCTCCGATCTTGGTTCATTGAAACACGACTATACGATCTAATGAGTTGAAATTGAATGAGAAAACGAATACGATTTGGTGGGATTAAATCCTCCCTGCTTTTCGAAGGATAGGGAGGGCTGCATTGGGGATTCTAGTTTTGATTTCTTTTATTGTTGCTTATGGTTAACCGTCGTATTTTCTGCAGTCCCCGTCCTCTTCCCCATCGTCTTCTAATCAGAGGTTTTGTTTTGTAGGGTTTTTTGCTTCATTCTAAAGAATTTCCGCATTAAGCTTTTTGATTTGGTAGAGGAAAAATATAATTAAGTAATCTGTATTTACGCTGTTAAAAAATATAGAGTTAGCGGTATACCAAGGTGTCCAGTTCAGAATTTTTTTTAAAGAAAAGTTTGATTGTGTTAATTTCTCAAAAGTAAACTGAAGTCGTATCTGGTCACGTGCCCGCCTTACTGCATATTTGAGCACTTCATCGTGATTGTATTAACTCGTTATAACGGCTCACTTTATTTTAAAAAGTTGAATGAAGTAGTTTGTGAGAAACTTTATAAAGAGAGCCACAAAGCAAAATCGCCATAATCAACTTTGAAGAAAATGAACCAGGTAATGCTATGCTGTTTTCAAATGTTGCTGGAATAGAACGTTGTCTCTCAAAACACAGTAGGAGTGTTTTTTTTTTTTTTTTCTATGCTCTGGATTTCTATTGATTTCTTCTTTTTATCCCTAGACAATTATACAATATCAAGGAGAACTATAACCGCATTTGGCTTCTGTTGCGCCATGAATTCCAACGTCCAACAAATTTTATGATTTTCAGTTACCGGAAATTTGAATCCAACTCCATTTTTATATAGACCGCTATATGATTGAGAGCTGCTTAGTATCCTTTTTGTAGCATTCTATCAAAAACTACTTTCTCAAAATTGTGATTAATTTGTTGCTGATATTCTAAAAAAAGAACTTCGGATACATTTTTTTACGTGTATGCACGAAAATAGCCGAAAATAGAAATTGGCAAAAAAAAAAAAAAATCGGATCTGTGTTCACTTGCTCCAGAGAACTTATTAAAAAATAATAGTTTATTTTATTCGGTTCTTTTTCTCTTCAGTTTTTTCGTAATGGAGCATTCTCCCATATTCACACAAAACATACAACTGCCCTAACCAGAAGTAGCATAGTAAAACCAAAACCAAAAGTAGCATACAATAAGACTTCGTATATTCATTTGACGAAAACTTATTAAAAATATTATACTCAGTTCTTTAATTTGCTACGAGTGAAACAACATATTTTTTATTTGTAGAGCCGTCGATATTTTCGAATCATAACATTCTCGGTTCTCCGCAATAATACAGCTACCCTGACATACATATAATTACCCTAAGTGGAAGTATAAGCTACTGAGTACAAGATTTTACAAAAGAATAGTGTGTGTTCTCTTGAAGAGCACGGATGATGAAAATAATAGATTTTTCTTTAGTTCTTGATTCTGATAGCTATATAATGGGACATTCTCGCATCTCCAGAGCAAAATATACTACTACCCTAACAAGAAATATCCACAAAAGTGTCAGAGTAGAAGAATGGATAAAAGTTCCGCGTTTGATTATTTGAATGAATGAATAAAGGATTTATGTTTAGTAATCGATTCTGACAGTTTTGTGCTGGAACATTCTGGCATCTTTCTGATAAGATAGACAGAACACCGCCCCATGTCATTTGACGAAAACTTTTTCTTAAAAGTAGCAAAGAACAAAGCTCTTCGAAAGAATTGCGTGTTCACTTGCAGAGAACTTGTGATGAAATAATAGATTTTTCTTTAGTTCTCGATTCTGATAGCCATGTAATGAAACATTCTTAAATTTCCATGATGAAATATATAAATGCCTTAAACAGAAATGTGCACAAAGGTAATAGAGAATAAGAATTGAAGATATTCGGGTTTGTTTCTGTGGTGAAGAGAATTGAAGAAGGAAGTGGTTATTTAGTTCTCAATTCGGGCAGTTTTGTGGCAGAACATTCCCATATCTCCATGATGAAATATGCTATTGCCCTGCCAAGAACTGCTCAGAAATTAACGGAGAACAAGAATTAACAAAATATTTGGGTTTATATATTTGATAATATAATTTATAAATATAGGTTGTTGATTCTTCCATATTCTGATTCTTTCGTAATATTGTCTCATCTCCATGGTAACGTATTCTTACATACGAGATTTAAACAACAGTGAGTGGTTGTTGTTTAAATCTCGATTCTGACAGTATTATGATCAAACATTCTCGCATCTCCACGATAAAATCTACAACTGCCTTAACAAGAAATACTCTTAAAACTATTAAACAACAAGACTTTGCAAAAGAATCCCATGCGTACACTTGAAGAGAACTGGGTGAAAAAGTGATATGTTATTCTATGTGTCGGTCTTAAGAGTTTCTTAGAGGAAAATTATCGAATCTCCACCATAAAATATGCGCAGTGTTCGCAGAAGTAGCAGGGAACAGGGCAGTAGATATGAAACGGTGTATTTATTGACGACAATCAATGAAAAATTAATAGGTTGCTCTTTAGATCTCAATTCTGATTCCTTCGTAAAATTATCGCATCTCTACGATAACGGTACATTCTAAGTATACGCAAAAGTAGCTCAGAACAAAGCTATGTATTCGGGTGTGCTCATTTACTGATGGGAACTAATGAAAAATAATACTAAGTTGTTCTCCAGATCTCCTTTCTGTCGATTTCGCAACGGAACATTCTCGCATTTCTGCAATAATTTATGTTAATTCTACGCAAAAGTAGCAAAGAGCAATGCTATAATTTAGGATATGTTCATTTCCTAATGAGAACTAAGAAAAAAAAGATTTTTCTCAATAACTCGATTCTGACTGTTTCGTAAGCGATATTTTCGCGTCTCTGCAATAAAATATGCTGATTCTACGCAAAAGTAGCAAAGAACAATGCAATAGAATAGGATATCTTTATATACTGCTGAGAACTAAAGCAAAAAATAACAGGCTGTCCTTTAGATCTCAAATCTTCTTAATATTCTCACATCTCCACGCATACAGCCACCCCTACCGGAATGACTACACTTGAGTAAAAGCTATACAGTTACGGTTCATACGAATCTCTTCCAAGGTCACAGAGAAGAGAAATCCAAGTTCTTATTCGATCCTTGAAATAAAAAAAAAGTAAAAATGGAGCAGAGAAATAAGAAGAGACAAAGAAAATGAAGATGGCGGATTCCATCAAGTTGGAGGTATTTCGATTACCAGCGAAGCGCAGGATGACTGAAGGAATAGCCATCTCTTTGTCACTTTGGTGCGACGAAAGAAAACATAGACGAGACAAAATAAAATAAAAAAAAATACCAAGATAGCAGTGACTGAAAATTTGATTTTGTTTTAAGGGTTTTATCTCAGCGTTATTTCAAATTGAATCTAGACGTGTCATATTAGAAGAGGCAGATAAAAAAAAAGTGTTTGTGTTTGCAGTTACAGAAACTAGTTCTGTTGCATTGTCTTTTTCGATTGAGCAAGGCGTCTCAGAAAGTAAAATGGACGGATTTTTCATTTCGCTGGATTGAGCAGCATAGCATGTGTTGGCGAAAGTTCCCATCTAGTTGCTTGCACATTAGGTGGCTCAAATAAATCTGAGTGTTTATGATGAATCTGCGTGTGAGATGCAAGCCGTAAGATGTTATGAAAGATTCAGAATTATTGGACCATATGATATTACTTTTTTTTCTTAGCAGGGGGAGTATTCAAATTTTGATAAGATTTTAGTAAGTATAGCGTAAGGTTAGATATTTTCGCGAGGGCTTTTTCGTGTATTTTATTTCTGTACGTCAGAGGTAAACTATCTTAAATAACAATTTTAACATTTTGCAGGAGATCCAAAAGAAGTTCCATAGCGTAATGTATTGAAAAAGCGCAATTATAATTTTTTGAGAACGGTTGTCTTTTGTTCTTTTTGACCTATAGCTATATGGGTCGGGATAAAGCGATCCGATATACAGATTTAGGCAGAACATTCTATACATTTGAATTAAGTAGTGGACGGGTTTTGCTGTTATTTCATTTGTGTATCTTTCTAGGGCTACAAGTTATCGTGACCTATTAGTTCTTAAATGTTACTTTCAGTAATTGCTTTTTCGAGAGACAGTATAAAGTTCTAAATTCGGTTGCTCTTTAAAATTTATCTTATCGATCAGTTTTAAATTTGCTTAGAGTTACTAAAAATGATTTAATGTATGTACCGAAAATCTTGAATTATAGAAATAAATGGGCTAAAGAGGATGTTACTGTGTTGGCTTGGGAAAATTGGACATTTGTCTTTAAAATGACAACGCTTTAGTTTTTTTTAACACAATGGTAACAGAAGATAACTTATTTGTATTCTTGCGCCTGATTTTTTTTATTATTAGTGTTCACTCTTCAAGAATTTTGATTTCCCCCTAAGACAGTTTCCGTCCAATGATTTTCCCACTGGACAGTTTCCTTCAAGGTTTCTTGGCGCTTTCCCGAAAACGCTAAGAAACCTTTCCTCCAAAAAGCAACCAACCAACCTGTAATATTGAGCTTGTTCCTGAAACTTCATAACTGTTTGGATTTCCAAAGAGAAACAGTGTTTGCAAAATTATTCTCTCCTAATTACGATTTCGATTTTCTTGCAACACCAGCAATCTTATGGCATCACTATTATCGAAATCTTTCTTTTTTCTAACAGAAATAGTCATTATCCAATATGGCACCTGCTTTTTCCAGTGCGCAGATTAATACTTTTTGCCTAATTCGTTAGCCTGCTTTAGGTCTTCATTTATATTTATGCTGCGTGCATTTTCCCGTGACAGTGTTCTGACAAAGTTTACTTTCTGGCTTAATATTAGATTTGCACTAAAATAGTAAATTTAGTGTGCAATTGTTTCGCGATTTTTATTTTATTAAGAACTAGCTGTTATGCCCAGCAGGATTAAAATACTTTCATGTCTAATATTTTGATGTAAAAAATTACTTTTGTATAGAAAATTACAATACCCAAAAAATTTTTATCGTCTGAAATGTTTTTTAATTAAAATGAGAATATCAGTTGAACCAGACGATTTTTAAAAACCGCCGATAGCTAATTTTCTCATTAAGTTGTTAGTATTTATTGCTTAGGTACTTCAAATTTTGTTCATAAATCTTGCAGTATAAGAAAGATTTTAACGGATATTTTGGGACAATTACATAGTAAATTTTTCATTGAGAAAAAGCGTTAAAATAAATATGAATAAAAAATAAAATTCGTCTTCATTCAAGATTCTTCTAATGTGATCTAGCAACAGTTCTTATGTATTTTTGTTCTTCACCAATAAAAAAAAGTGTTATAAATTGTAAATTTTATACACAATTTAATTTTTGAAAAATTATTAAAATGAGGGCAACGAATTGAACGGAAATGAAAGTTTTGTCATGAAAAGTTAAGTTTTTAAACTTTTAATATGTGAAAAAATAATTTTTTTTACATAATATATATTTTCGAAAAATATCACAGAGAATGCCAAAATCTTGCTTAATTTCCAATTAACTGAAATTTTAATAAGATTTGGGGCTTATGAAAGTTGACGGTTGACTGTCTTCTTCTATAAAATATATTTATAAAAATTAACAAAAATTTCAGAAACAAAGGTAAATTAGTTCCAAGTCTAACCGTTGCCTAGCAACGGAGTATCTATAAATTTGCGTTATTTCAAAATCGTCTGCACGTAATTAACAATTATTAAACTTTAAAAAATCAATAAAAAATAAAGGAAAAATGTCACAGATATAAAATTGGTATCATTGAAAAGGTTAAACTTTGGAGTTTAAGATGGTATATAAATAATTTTTGTCGAACAATTTGATCCGAAGTTACGGCGGAAAAATGGTTTCGATTAATTTCTAATTAACTGAATGTTTAATTAACTTTTGGACTTAGAAAAGTCCATAAGTGTCTTCCTCTTGTCTTAAATAATAAGTGTGCAAAATTTTTTTGAAAACAGTCCATTGGTTTAGGAGGAGATGTGGAACATAGCCACATACCAACATACATAGCTACAATGACTTTTATTTATATTAAGATCGTTTAAAACGATTCTAATATGACCACAATCATCTTATGACGTCTGCCAATTTTGCATTCTGTTCATCAGTACTTTGGCGAATGGGTTTGGTTTGGCGAACTCCATCATTTCAGTCATCCTGTATGACTTTCAGTTTGGAAACTATCCGTACTAATCTGTGAATTGAAAAGTTCTAGTCTCTTAGGTTTCATGTCAAGCTTATCTGTATAAAACAGCAAAAGAATTAAATTGATACGTGAAGAATATCAAGGAATGACAGCTGAAGAATGTTAGTTCAAACCATTTTCCTTAACGCTACTTTTAAATAAATGCAGAAACAGAATTCTTATGTCAAAATTTACTTAAAATATTCGATTGACTTCCCATTATTGCCAATCATTTCAAAATTTTAGGCTATATATTTACCTGTATGGCGTCCAGATTCTTCAAACATTTAAATCAGTTAAAACACAACTCTTTATTTGGTTAAATTTCAAACCAGATAATGAAATTTCATCCGGTTATATTGGGTAACTGAAATAAAAGAAACTGATGAAAAGACAATGCAGATAGATACATATGATGACGAAAAAGATAATGTGTAAAGAAAATATCCGGAAAAAGATTGGCATAAAAGAGTTCAAAACCGAAACTAAAAAAAGGAAACAAGTTGGATCTTTTTCTTTGTATTCGCATAGGGGGAACCGACCCCACTTCCAATTTATTGTTTTTATGTACATTTCGCTGCACGGTTTGATGCACTCCATTGAATGTATTGGAGCATCCGGGCTTTCGGAACAATTCACGGAATTTTTTCCCCTGTTTTATTACACTTCTTTTTTTAAAAAATTTCGTTTTTTTTTAATCTGCAGATTTATTCGGGGTCTTTTTTTATATCTTGTTATTTAGTTTTCATTTGAGCGTAACTCTTTCGCTCAGTGACAGTGACAGTTATTTTGATTTTTAAAAAAAGTGACAGGAGGCAGATATGTGTGCGGAGAGTAGTTATTAGTTTGAGTAATTAGTAACTCCGTATTTTCCCCATCTGGATCCTTTACTTTAGTTGGACATCAGGAAAACACTACACTTTTGGTAACGTTTCCGAGATATTGCGTCTGTTTATCATTCTTTTTTTTTTAATGTGTCGTATATATTCGTTATTTACTAAATAGAATAACCAGTTTTACAGATGTAAACATTTTCTAATTTTTTTTTTTTTTTGAAAATTTGAATTCTCACAGAAGGTTTATGTTTGTTTAAATGCAAATAGGTTAGGACTACAGTAAAGCCTCTTTAGCCCGTCTTTCAAGGGACCACTTCAAAACGACGTATTAACGAGAATGATGTGCAGTAATCCGGTAGATACCAAACCAGAGGACTGTCGGAGTAACGAAAGCGACGGATTAGTAGAGGTTCATTTCAAAAAACGCATTAGCAAGACCTATGTTCAATGCTCAAAATATTATAAAATATACAAAATTATACTATATATAAGCAACTATTACAAAATTTGTGCAGCATCCTACTGTTATGTTTACTTTGCACCAATTTCGCTGACATCGACATGACTGCGACTTGCAGTGATTTGTTTCCCCTTTTACTGTTCCCACCCGCCCTTCTGGAAACGCCGGTTTATAGAAGTGTCAGATCATAGAGAGAGACCACTGT